>JARFIW010001497.1:0-437886 GCA_036346225.1 Platerodrilus igneus | reverse complement strand
AGCAAAGTATTATGACGGTCAGAACATATCGTGCACGATTTCTGTTCCTTAAAAACTTTCACGGTATGTGAATCTTTCAAGCAAACAAAACAGCGATTCCGAATTCTAATCCATCGAAACCTCTCAAAAACTGATTTATCTTTGAATAAATTACAAGACGAGATATCGTGTTCCTTTGGACATAAAGGACAACCAGTAGCTGATTTAGCAAACAATACTGTAGATTTAAGTTTAGGGTTTTATATTTGTTCCTCTTTAACAATTTTTTTAGACTTTGAAGAACCTAATGTTCCCAAATTGTCTAACGTACAACTTTATTTCCCTAAAAACGTTAGTAACGAATCTATACCAGGAATTTGCTTCATCAACAATGCTTAGCTTAAATTGCTCCCTAGTTACTACATCTAATTTCTATTGTAACATATTAACCAATAACAAATTCCGTTGTTCCTCCTGGTCAGGCAATAAAGCTTTGAGAACGGCCCAATTTCCATTAAATTCGTCCACCAATCCTTTCATCGTGGAGTGTGAACGATCAGAAATATTTTGTATCTTATACAAATTACGAAGATAATTATTAGCAATTAATCTAATATTAAGATATCTATCATTTAATATCCTCAAGGCAATAGGTTAATTGGCTGCTGTTACCTTTAAACTTTTTATAAGAAATGCAGATACAGATTCTAAATACATGACCAAAAAATGGAATTTTTCTACATAGGATAATTTTCAATTACTATTAATTAAACTTTTAAATAATTTCATAAACGACTGATATTCGGCAATATCTTCAGTAAAAATCTTCAATTTAATAGATGGAAGTTTTAAACGTGGTTGATCTTACTACCACAAGATTCTACTTGTTTACTTATTTCCTCTTTAACACCTAAAACTTTATCTAACAACATAATTAAATTTCGATGCTTTGCTCGAATTGAGTAGGAAATATGTTCAAAAGTTTCTGTTAAAGTATGAACTTTATCCACTAAATTATCAGGAATACCTGACTTCACTACACGCGTCTGATATTGAGAAAAACGCTTTCTTGTATCTGTGAAGTTTTCCGCGCGTATTATACATTTTCCCATTTCTTCCCAGTAATTTCACACTGCGTTTAACCAAACTTTCAAGCATTTTAATACCTTTTTCAAGCTTAAGCATTATTAATAATAAATATAACAATAATCCAAATTTAAACTATAATCAATAAACGATTGATATGCAATGAACTAATGCACGTAAATTATTAAATTCTTTGCAAGGTGAATAAACACGCATAACCAAATGGCACGTAACCCCAAATAACGTCAAACACGAAGTAAGATTAGAATGGACTGCCAAGGAAATACGAAGATTTACAATTGAGTTGAAAACAAGCAATTTCAAGTACAAAAAAACCTTGAGCGTTATAATAAATTTTGTGAAAAATGAACCTAACTTAATATATGTTTAACAGATGTACTCTCGGTCAAACACATTGCCGATTAAAACAATTACAAACCAAATCCGGCTCGAAGCACCGTGTTGGAATTTCATTCACTTTTCACGATATAAAAAATTAAGTAAGACTGTAATTACATAGGATTTTCGATAACTAAATTAAATGAAATATTCAGAGTTGGAGACAATGCAAACAATTGGTTTGCATATAATAAAGCAAACAAACACTCAACTTGTTCCTCCAGTAGACTGCATATACGAGCGCTCGTTCTTGTAGACACATGGACACCATAAACTTGAATTCGCTGTTTTTTAGTCTACAGTCATAAATCAAAATATAAACACTGACATCAAATCACACGGTAACCACCTCATAGATTATATATACATACAAAAAAAGAACGGTACACACATTTAACCCGTAAATAATGTTTTACATGTTGCTTCCACCAAGTATGAAAAGTAACTCTCTTTATTTTTAATAACAAAAAGAATGGGTGTTCTCTCACCAATATACCAAAATTATTCGCGAACTAAGCTACCAATACCGATACGACCATTTTAGTGATTTATACGGGAGTTAACCTAACAGTTATTATATTCATGCGGCAAATGCTTTTGTAGTGGAAACGCCGCCACGATGTTAGTTTACGAATGTTGATGAAGTAGGTCAATTTAGAAATTGCGCGAACTGTAGCAGTAAAATTTATAAAACTTTGCGAATTGGGTGCGCGTAATTCCTACGCAACCGGTTTCAAGAGACATTTTCAATCACATGCCATTACGCAACACAGCCAACTTAGAACACAAAACGATTGTCAATCGTTGCAACCAGATTTCACTACTTTAAACTAATTTTAAGAATTTTATAGACTAACCAGCCCTTTTATTAACAAATGATTTTTATTTCAGTTTTGATGTGAGAAGTCGTCAGTTTAATCAAGCAAAGTTATGGTCTGCTCCTGGAGTATTCGGCCAAAGAGCATATTTTCGTTCTACAACCAATCCCGCCACATTATTAATAAGTGACATTCAACTATCTGATGAGGGAGTTTACCGCTGTAGAGTTGATTTCAGAAATTCTCCAACAAGGAATAGTAAAGCAAATTTTACTGTGATCGGTAAGTAAATATTAGACTAGCTTTAGAGTGGGAGTTATAAAAATTGTAGCAGAGTTGAATTCAAAACAATGTTGTTTTAGTGTAAATTCCTCAACTATGCAATTTCCCTTGCGAGGAAATACAACCTAAATATTTAGAGAAAATCAGTGGTTTACTAGTAGAGATAAATAAAATAGTAGGATATTGCTAAAACAAGGCGTATCAAGAATATTTAGCAGTATTGCTGCATGTATATCTAAGTAGTAGACCAACCATACAATCAATTTATGAATCTAGTGCTTTTTTGTTAAAATATTTAGGTTATGTTGTCAATGGCGTGCGTAAAAATATGCTTATTTTAGAAAGCAATTTGTGAGTATATAGTTTACCTTATGAGAATAACCACAGCCCAATGTTATTTTACTGAAGCAATTATTAATGCAAACTTCTCATAAACACACTCGACTTTCTAAAATATAAATACTCCAGCCGTAAGTATTAACGGAATAGCTGCTATAGACAAACAGCCGTTACAGGTATTGGTTGGAAATTTGATTCAACGGCCTAAATAGATATGGTTCAAATTATCAAGCGGAAAGTTTTACATCGCATCCACACACAATACATTCTGCTGATATAGGACAAGACCACGTCGCCATATTCAGTACTAGCTTTAAGCAGTCATTCGGTTTCCCTACCCTTCACCAGGATACGGATAAGTTTCGACGGACTTAATTTCTTATGCTTGGCCACCGGATCACAACGGAATTAAACCCTGAACGGTGTACACTGATAGCTGAATTTCATAGTAGTATGTCCTAGTTTATGGAGTTTTTTATTTATTAAGCTGAAATTTAATTTTTGCTTAGATTTAAACGCGGATTTTAGTTAAAATTCAAAGTAACACGCAGCTTAATCATTATTTAATTTAAAAAATTCTTTTTTTAATTTGTTTCATTCCACCGGATTCAAAAAATTAATGCTGCACAATCAAATTCAATCACAAAATTATAAGCTATATGCCAAAGCAATATATATATATATATATATATATATATATATATAAATCCTTATTTAAAAACTTACTAGTGGAGCTCGCAGCTCTGCAAAACATGTCCGATCGGTTCAGCTGCTGACGAAAAAGGGTAATTTCCATATACACTACATTTGATTTTCCAATGCTCCACCCAAAGGTACTACATTGGCCAAAAACGAGTTTTATACATCAAGAATTTTTAATTTTGCCGCACACTTGGTGTATGCACAGTAGGGCTTTTTAACGTGCTTGACAACACTCACACCTATCATCCGAAGGAGGGCGTTTTTTTTTGTGAAAATGCTTACTTAACATTTTTCAAAAAGACCGAATCGGGATTCGATACCGGAATCCTGGGCATAGTGGGTACACGCATACCAACTATGCCACGGAGCCGCCCCAATTTCCACATACAGCGAAATGGACTACAAGATGTCTTTGAAGATTCATTTTTATTTCCACCCGCATTTGGACTTTCTCCCCATAAATCTAGCGTCTGTAAGTGATGAACATTGTGAAAGGCTTTACCAAGACATCTAGTATTGTGGAAACCAAAAACAAGGAAGGTTGAGTCCCACAATGCTCGCAGATTATTGTTGGAACATAATCCTAGATACCATATAAACGAAAATCACATGCCAAAAAGAAATTTAAAATTCAGCATTGACGTAGTATGCTTATTTCGTTTTATAGCCGATGCAAACATTACATAATAAAGTGCTCCACTATAAATATATGAATAACTTTAGACTGGACAGTGAAAAAGAATTTCTGTTAAAAGATTTGTAGTTAACAAAAAAATCCTATAAGAAGCACCTATCGCACATTAGAAAATAAAAAGAAATTAATTTGCTGTTCAGTGTTGTAATTTTTATACTGCCAATAAAAGTTTAAAAGACAGTCCAACTGCAGATTATGAAATGGGTGGCTCGGTTGATAAGTGTTCTAGGTTATTTTTGATAAATAAAAAGATGGTAGATAAACTAAACTTTGAAAAAGATACATCGCACTACCATTTTGCAGTCGTTTGAAGAACTGTGTAATATAATTATGATCTAATTGCCTGATGTTGTTTATAAACATTTACTTTCCTATCTGTCATTAGCTTTAATGTGTTTAATGTTTACTCTAATTAACTGTTTATTAAAACCTTAAAGTGATTCCAAATTTATAGAAACTGAAATTAAACGCTTACTCTCTGAGGATATAATTGAAGAAAGTAAATCACCGTGGCGAGCGCAAGTGCTAGTTATATCTTCAGAAAATCACCACAAACGTATGGTAATCGATTATCCTCTGACAATCATAGATTCACTCAGTTAGATGCATATTCTGTATGATATCACTGTTTGTGGTAGAGATCAGAAGGAACATGAAGAGAATCTTCTACGTTTTATAGAAGCTATTCAGAAATTCAACCTAACCATAAATAATGAGAAAAGCGAATGCTCTCTTCGTTCGATTCAGCTCTTAGGATATTTGATATCCTACTATTCTATTAGGCCTGATCCTGATAGACTCAGAGCGTTGCATGAAATTCCAACTAACACAACTTCACTAAAAGGAGCAGTTGGAATGTTTGCACATTTTTCAAATTATATTCCTCGTTTTTCACACAAAATAAGTATCCTTTCTTATAACAAATTCTCACTATCTCCTGAAGCTCTAAAAGTCTTCTATAGTATAAAGAAAAGACAGAAAATGCCTCGTTCGCACCTATACATAGTGAGGATATGTTAACAGTAGAAACTAATGCTTCAAATGAAGCAATAAGAGCAACTCTTTCACAATCTGGGCGTCCTGTTGCCTTCTTTTCAAGGACTGTTTCTCAATCAGAATGTAGACACTCGTCTGTAGAAAAAGAAGCATATGCGATCGTTGAAGCAACTAGGATGTGGCGACATTTCCCAATGTGAAGATATTTTAAGCTAATCACCGATCAACGCTCTGTTACATTTGTTTGATCTAAAATCCAAAAGCAAAATAAAGAACGAAAAAATTCTACGGTGGAGATTAGAATTATCGTGTTTTAGTTACGATATTATTTATAGATCTGGACCTCAGAATACTGCTGCGGATGCACTTTCTCGTATTTGTTCTGCAACAACTGGTAACGAAGCTCGACTTATGGATTTACATAATAATTTATGTCACCCTGGAATTACTCGAATGTATCATTAGATTCGAATAAAAAATTTACTTTATTCTATGAAATATGTAAGGAAAATGACTCCTTCTTGTCCAGTATGTTGTGAAATTAAGCCTAGATTTTATATATTTAAGGGAAGGCTCATAAAAGCTACTTCCGCCTTCGAATGTTTAAATGTGGATTTTAAAGGCCCTCTTCCATCCTGTACTAATAATCGTTATATTCTCACAATCATTGACGAATACTCACGATATCCTTTTGCCATCGCCTGTCCAGATATGACTTCTTCAACTATCGTTGCTGCTCTCAAAAATATCTTTTATCTCTTTGGAACTCCCTCTTATATTCACTCTGACAGAAGGAGCTCATTTATGTCTAATGAATTAAAAATGTTTTTGAACTCTAATGGAATCGTTTCTAGCAGAACTATTCCTTATAACCCTCGCCGTAATGGCCAAGTTGAAAAGTACAATGATATCATCTGGCGTACAATTCAATTAGCACTAAAATCCAAAAATAAAAATATAAGACAATGGGAAAGTGTACTTCCAGAAGTACTACATTCAATAAGAAGCTTACTCTGTACCTCTATAAATGAAACTCCGCATGAACGATTGTTCAGGCATCAAAGACGAAGTGGTATGGAGAAACGATTCCAACGTGGCTTTTTAGCCCAGGTTCTGTTTATCTACGACAATTTGTTCGCAATTCCAAATATGATCCCATAGTAAAAGAAGTTACACTGCTCGAAAGTAATGCCGAATATGCTCATATTAGAGATTCTAAAGGAAGAATTACCTCTGTATCTACACGGGATTTAGCTCCAGTTGGTAATGCTGAATATACTCAGATTGAAGATTCTGAAGGAAGAATGAACTCTGTATCTGCACGAGATCTAGCTCCAGTTCGTAATGTCCACATTAGAGACTCCGGAAAAGAAGTTTGAACTCACAAAACTAACGAAATGCAATCAGACACTCCTGAATCACAAATCGAATTAAATAATTCTCGAAACGTTCAACCTAGTGTATGTAGAAGTTGTAGAACAAGAAGACTACCTTCTCACCTCGAAGAATACGTGTTATAATTTATAGGCAGGGGTGAGTGTGATATAAAAAGGTATGATCTAGTTGCCTGATGTTGTTTATAGACATTTACTTTATCATCTGTCATTAGCTTTAATGTGTTTAATGTTTACTCTAATTAACTGTTTATTAAAGCCTTAAAAGAGGTTCTCCATTTCATTACAAACTGTACGTTACGCAAATCTTAACGACCGCTTTGATAGAATTTTCTGACGTTCAACTAAAACGTCCCAATAACTATTTGCGTTTGACGTTTCTGCTGATGAAATTGTTTTTGATCATGATCTAATTCTACGTGAAAATTGTTACCAAAACGTTAACTGGCGAGGCATGGGCAGAATCAAATATGATTGCTGATTTAAATGCGGCACACCAATAAAAGCTGGGTTTTCTTTAAGGTTTAATTACTTGCTTTGTTTAACACTGTCAAAGTATTAAATACAGGTAAGTTATACATAACGCTAACTGTTAATAAGATTATTTCATATCGCTTTTATTGTATGCTAGAAACGATACATATAAAGCTAGAGGAATTGCAGAAAATTTCATTAAGAAAGGTATTGTATTCAACGTAATTCGTTACATCTCTTAGTCCCATAATTCTTGTACAAAAGAAAGATTTACTGACAGTTTATGCGTTAATTTTTGGATATTAAACAAGATTACTGTCAAAGAACTATGCCCACTGTCCCGTATGGACGATAAATTAGAGTAAATATTTTACGTCACTCGATATGACTTTAGAACTTTACCGCATCACTACCGTTCGCAACGCAGGCGGGAGTTATAAATTTTAACGGCGACTTTTTGTTTTAGCGAATGACTCTTCTGTGCCTCATAGAATTATTAATCTAACTTTAGGTAATTTGAAACATGATGCAGTTTGATACCTCTGCGATCATTTAAGAAGAATTTAACAAACTGAGTGTGAACACTTTACACAAAGCGAGATTCTCGGCCGGTATTGTAAAATGTTGATTAAAATCTCTTGTCGTGGTCGTGAAATGTTTTTTGAAGGAGTTAGGCTTAGGGATGTCCGATGTTTATAAACGTAAAACAAGTACGTCAATTTGTGCGTTACAAAATTCGTGTTCAATCTTTGTAGGGTAGTAGCTTGTATAACAAACTAGAGACAACGTTCCACTGCGAGGGTTGCAGTGTGAAATGGTCAGATTTATACACAGTGGATATGGTAAAACAAATCACTACTTTCAATATTAGATTTAATATACAAACTTAATTACACACTGATGGAGCTAGTTTTGGATTCCGAACGACACTAATGCAAAAATATGAGACTTTATTTTGTGAAATATTTTATTCAGATAACAGCTTGGAAAAGTAATTATCTTCCTTTTGAGTTGGAGACTTTGCTGGTGGTAAAAGTTTTTAAAAATGTCGAAGTGCATTTAGCTAGAATCAGGTTCACTCTTGTGACAGTTTGTAACTAACATAAATTATCAGATAACCAATTGGATTTAAATCCAAGTATCTCTGTGATAGATATCTTCGAAGACATATTTTTGATAAAAAGGACGTTTGCGGTGCTATTAGCTTTGTGTGTTTAAAGATAAATAAAGAGTATTATACGAAAATTCATAATTATATATTTTCTACATACAGAAAGCATGCGGATTTTACCTTTTAAAGATTACGCTGTTCAAGTGATGTCCATTTCGTTGAAGGCACTCTTCAGGTTTCATGCGCATACTTCCAAACACGTGCACAAAGAGCAGCACTTATTGGAACAATTTCCATCGTACGTTTTCGCAAAGAGCGTTAATTGTATTCGGATAATCACTATAGACTCTTGACTTTAAATAGCCCAACAAGAAAAAGTTACAGGGTGACGTATACGGTGACGTAAAAGCCAACATATGTCTACAAACTTACTGATAACTTTGTTTGGAAAAATTCTTCTTACTTTCTCCACAGATATTCTGGAAGTATGCGCTGGGGACCATCTTGCTATAAGTAGATCCGGTTATTAAAGCTTATAATGTGCTGGAACTCTAGCTACACAAAACTGTTGTGTTTGAGTAGTGCACTTGGTATCGTTGTTTTGGGGTTATTTTAGACTAATACCTCATGGTCGGTTTATCCTCATAACCACCAGTGTCAAAGTGAGCCTCGTCAAGATGGGAAATGCTACCTAGTTGTCGTGGGATTTGAAAACAGTCAATCATCGGTCTTGCATGTATTTCTCTTAGAATAAGGTCACCGTCAACCAATTTCTAAAGGATTTGAAGCTTGTACGAAGCAACAAACATTTATTTAAAATTCTACGATGGAAAGTTTTTTCAATTTCTGTAGACATGGAAATTTTTTCAGACCTATTGGGATTATGTCTGTTTTCTTGACGAACAACTTTAATGTTTTTAGAGGCAGTAATTTCCTTTGTTCAGTCCTGGTAGCACCGTTCGGTTAGAGAGCCGATTTCTTTAAATATACTTCACTAATGAAGAAATCAAATGACTGCTCGGTCCATTGTTTAACATGCTAATTATGTACTTAAAAAAACACCGCGTGTTCTTACGGCGAATTCATCGTTATTAAAAGACACTTCGACCGCGTACGTTTGTTTTGTAGCCGGCTCCTGACTCACAGTTACAGATAAATCCCAAGCTCTCATGCGTACATTGCTCCATCTCCCTAGTCCTTGTCTTAAGCGAGTCCAAAGTTATTTATGTTTAACCTTGTAAAATTACCACAGAACACCTTTTACCATATGCTAGTTAGATGATCTGTAATGTCTCTAGTTGATTTCTTTAGCAGAAGCTCCATTGAGCTCATAAACCTAAACCAAATGCCACTCAAAAGGGTTTAACAATTTGCATGCCATTTCTTAAAAATATAATATCAAATCAATAAATTTTTATATAATAAGGAAAGATGTATGTTTGATGAAAGGACTCCTCCGGATTATTCCTCGTCGAGATGATAAAACCGCTTTCTTACTCGTACTTTTAAATAAAAGGTGTTTATTACAGGCAATCTTTTATGGTGCCCATAGTCACTTGGGTTCTTCGCATAATGCTAGTCCTTCTATGGGAAAACTAACCTCATAAATATCAATCGTTTGAGCATGTAAACACATCTGGTATTTTTGTTTGCGCACTTTTCATTTAAAAGTTGTTTAAGAACATTTTTGGTAACCAATTTCATACTGTCGTCCAGCCTTAAGGAAATTAATTTGAAAATGACGGAACAAGTCGATTTTTCGTTTGCATACTTCTATAATTAACATTAATTTTTGCAATTACCATAAACTCTTCAAAATGTGAAAAAATTGACTCATAACAAGCCTAAGCGACACATTTTCGCTTGCACATTATAAAATGCAAAGGGTTTTTGTGTGCACACTTACAGGTCAAACATTTGATTTAAATTTTGTCACGGGCGCTAACTTCACACATGGTAAATGTTGCATCTTTGCATAACTTTAATATGGGGACGTAAATTAGAGGAACTTCGTTTGTATATTACCAGCCCTTAGAATTAATCGGTGTCAACGACGAGGGCGGTGCTTGTTATAGTGGGCCCAGTTGCATGCCGAAAGCTGAAGAGCGCCGTGATTGGGCGACAATTTACTAATGTGATGTCAAGGTAAACCTCCCAATACAACAGACGCGGAATCTCTTATTAAAATCAAAAAATAAACTATTTCAGTGGGTAGGGCATAAATACCCTCCTGCTCAAAAAATTGATATATTAAACTATATTAAAAATTTTTAGAGTGCAAATATTCACATAATAATATAAGAAAGAACGTTAGTGCACTGTAAATCACGTAAAAATTACAAAAAGTTTATCAAAGTATCAATCCACACGTAGCATATAAATACTCCCTGTATGTTTGTTGTGGTTTGTTTAGTATTCTTCTTAATCTACTTTGGGGATTAAACCACTCATAGTTTTTAAAATTATCTTTATTAACGTTTCGATCCATGACCTAGGATCGTTTTCAAAATAATAAAAACTTCAAGTTTGACATTTATGACATAAATTGAAGGTGACTTTCATTTATTGATGTTCGAAATATTTGGTTTGAGTACACTAAGCAAAAAATTTTTTAAAGTTTAAATGCATGATTGTCTTCAATTTGTGTTACGGCCTGGGACCGACTTTTTTTAGGTACCCAATACGCTTAACGTGAAATCAGCTGATTAATTTTTATTGGTGAATTTTATATAAATTCAATACAAATCCATATACAACCTTCATAGAACAACATTGGTATCTGATAAGTGTAAACGCGCCATAAGGTCGCCTCAGAACCATGTTAAAATCTACCGAAGAGGTAGCCTAAATCATAATGATTTTCCCTTTCAAAATAAATATAAAAAAACGACTACTTAAACCTTTTAATAATGCAATCGCACACTTTTTTAATAACCATCCTCTCAATTGTATAAATAGAAACATGTTAAAAAATGTTTTCCAATTTCCAAATTATTGAATTTATATAAAATTCACCAATAAAAATTAATCAGCTGATTTCACGTTAAGCGTATTGGCTACCTAAAAAAAGTCGGTCTCAGGTCGTAACACAAATTGAAGGCAATCATGCATTTAAACTTTAAAAAATTTTTTGCTTAGTGTACTCAAACCAAATATTTCGAACATCAATAAATCAAAGTCATCTTCAATTTATGTCATAAATGTCAAACTTGAAGTTTTTATTATTTTGAAAACGATCCTAGGTCATGGATCGAAACGTTAATAAAGATAATTTTAAAAACTATGAGTGGTTTAATCCCCAAAGAAGATTAAGAAGAATACGTAGCATATACTTGTGTCGACCTTCCAGGATGCGAGCACTCTCATCAGCCGATTACTTCTTTAAAAATGTATCTTTCTGCAAGGATGCGCGTAAATTGCTCTTTGTTATAAGTAAATTCCTAAATGAATTTTTGAATTAATTAAATCGTACAAAACCTCACAATAAAATATTAGAATACGCAATCTCATTTCAAATAGTCCTTTACAGAAGAACGCAAATTCTTAAAACTTGTATGGCCTATGAATTCTGGAGCTTTGAATCAATTCTATATAAACGACTTCCGAACGCTTCCAAGTTTTGTACACAGACCTCTGCCCAAGGAACGATACTCGAACAGAACTACTCAAAATTCACACTAGGTTTAAATCATCATCCAATTCATAAACAATTCTATTGTAGCAGGACAAACCTGCATAGTTTAAAGCTAACACTAATAGTTCTGTTTGAAATTATTAGTGAAGTTGAGATTCAATTTATAGATAAACTAATACCTAAGGTATCGATCGGAAAAATAATTGCAGTAATATTTGAAGCCCCGGTTAAAACTACAAAACAACACCACGATTTAAAATGGGCAAGTCAAACTCGCTGAACGCTGCTTTATAATTTTAATATTAATGTTCACACTTATTTTGTACTAGTCATTAATTTTAACGCTTTACTGGTTCACAGAAAATGTAGCAATCCCTTTCAAAAAAAATCTACCCCTATACATAGCATATAATTTAGATTATAGAACCATGTATTCCAGTAAATTTCTTTTTAATTCAAGTATTAAACTTACTAAGTAGCATACACACCATTACTAGTCAAAAATATTGCCGTTCATGACAAAAGACTCAATTTTTTGAGCGCTTTTGATTAGTACTACGCCGACGTCGTTATGATATGTAGATTCCAGTAATTCTAATTTTAATAATTTTTAATCAAGTCGAATGTGTCTCTATATAAATATCAAATTTGTTTTGATATTGCGTTATCGTTGCAAAATTCGTTTTTAACAAAGAATTAACCAGCGCCTACTTAACCATTTGTTTGTAGTACTTTTAAATTCAGAATTTATTCCTCCTCATTATCTAGTTAACAATTGCATGACTTTTCAAAATTAATGCAATTTTCAGTTTGTTATAGTATACCGTGCGGAAAAGAAAGACAGCAACGAAAGCAACGCAATTAATCCGCACCGATTACCACACAATTAAGGGAAAGTAAAAAAGCTGTGCTAACCAGTCGTAGAGTAGGCAGCTGTAGTAGGAAGAAAAGGAAACTTAAGACCGATACACCCCGCTAAAATAGAAAAAAATTAATTATTAGTTCACAACAGAAGTAAAATAAAACAAATACAGACAGCACGTTTGATTGTTAATACACTATAAATCAATCCAATAGGATAAATACATATCAATAATACTGATAAAAACAATTACATAAATAAATACACACGGTAGTGGTCCAATGGCTTTCTTTATCAAACAAAACAAATTTAAACTAAGCATTATTGTGCATCCGTTACATTAAATTAATGTAACACAATCATATGTAGGGACGCAAAAGATATTCATTTTGCCAGGAATCCAAAACAGGGATCAAAGTATAAGCCTTTATCCTGCAGGACACTAACCATATATTTAAATATTTTTGTATTCATCATGAAACCTCCATATAACATTTAGCGTTATGATTAAAATAAAATAATTTATAGAAATTTCATGCTAATAATAATAATTTAGTAAAATTGACATAATTTTAAAGGTCGTACTGATAGTTAGCATGCAGACCCCGTAATACAATTACGGGGTCTGCATGCTAACTATCAGTATGACTGCAACTTTTGTTCCGATACATAATATAATTAAATAAGAAATGCCAAAATTTGCATGTGTATCAAATCGTAAGTATAGAATATTGGTATATACAAAAAAACAGTGTATGGTCACATGGACGAAACTTTATACTAATCCACCCGATATACACATTGGTGGTTCACTGTTATAAATAACTAGTAGGATTTATTCAATTAGTAAGAAAGACAACAGTTACCATTATGCTTATGATTTCAAAAACTTACGGATGCGATCGATGCACCTTGCGTCGCCGAAACATAGAACATCTTCTCTGCGTGCGTATGAAGTATCCAAAACAGATTGTCTATAGTAAAAAAAGAATCATCAATACTAGGACCATGAATTAGTAAAACTCAAGTGGCAATTTTTACTACTGCCTAACCATCAAAACCAAAAAGGAGATGCAACCAAAAGCAAAACTCCAACTAAAGCCAGCTAAAATAAAGTTTATATTAGTTACGCAATAACCTCAACCTTTCTAACCAATTTCCCTATAAAAACACTGAAAAGGAAAAAGACATGAAAATTGCTGGTTTTAATTCAGAACGCGATCAACTTACACATCCAAAGACGTCGTACAGAGTGGAACGTGAAATGCAGTTAAATAAATTACTTCAGTATCAAAAGCTTCTTAGCAAAATTTGGATAAGAAAGTACTCACAGGAAATGCATTCAAAACTTAGAAATACATGCAAACATTTCAACAACGCTAATAAGTGATATCTATTTGACCATACAAGGACATATTATGACCAAATTTTTAACAAAAAGAATACCAATTACGCCTCTTAACTGTTTAAATTAAATTATTTAAACACAAGCAATTGCCATTTAACTATCAATATTCAGGACAGCCCTAGTTATCAGAACTAAACATAGATAAGGAACCAGAAGTTATAACATAAACATGCAGACTTTGAATTAAATAAAGGATGTGCAAAGTTGGTTGCTTATGTACGTAGTTTAGAATCTGAATAATTGGGAACTGAATGGTCTTTAACATAATGAGGTAGTAAATTTTCAAATGTGAAATAGAACATAAGAAGTTTGATTGAATTCGTCTATATTATTAATAATATTCTTTGATAAATGAATGAAAGATATGCAAAATCTATCCACTTAGCTAATTAAAATATAATTAATTACTATGATTTTGGATTTAGTCCATTGACAAAAATGGCGACTTTTTTCTAGCAATACCTGTACACCGTGTCAATTCTGTCAATTCTGAACATAGGGAATTCTTGTGTAAATTGGCTCTCCTAATTATGTGACAAAAAAATGACAAAAAAATTTTTTTTTAAAATAATGAGCTTTTTCAAATCCTGCGATTAGATTGTAAATCGGCCCAGTAGTTTTCGAGAAATTAAATAAAAATCATTAATTTATATAATATTACTTATCATGCTAGCCTTGACTTTCATATTACTGTGAAGATTAATTCAGAAAACTTTCTTGCTAATTTAATCATCTTTTGTGTAATTTTTCACACTTCTTTAACACAAGCGTTACTCTAAGATTATAAAATGTATTACTATACTGTTGAAGAAAAGGTAATATTTGTTAAATGGTACTATTCTGGATATTCAATAACGAATATCAGAGATTTATACTCAGCTTTATATAAAGTCCGACAAAAACCATCTCTAGGAACCATTAAAAATATTATAGAGAATTTTATATACAGGGAGTGTAGATAAACCTTGTATGTGCCAGTTTAAACGACTCTACGGGATAGTCAAGGACATTTCTAAATAATAATGAGAGTTGTAGAAAACAAAAACAATAGTGTACGAATGTAGTAGGGTTATTTCTTCAAAACAATTTTCTAAATTTTCCGGAGATGGGAAAAGCTATCTCAAAATATTTTTATATAATCTAAAAATTAGGGTAACGAAAATTAAGGTTGAGTAACAAAAGCTAAATGTGTCAAGATCAATGCAAAAAGCCAAGGTAAAAATTCAGTTTAGTTTAGCGAAAATACGGAAATATGTTCCTAGGATTTAAACAGAGAATTTTGAAATATTACTGGGGGATAATAAACAACATAGAATTAGGGATAAAAAATAAGAGGTGAATTTAGTGAGATTTGTAATTCAGGACAAAGAAAACGTTTCAGACAGAATGTTTACTAGAAACAAGCAATGGGAACGAACAACGGCACATGAGACGGAAAATTTATATGGAAAAATACTGATGATTAACATTTGTTTTTTAAACAACGGGACTAAAACGTTAAATTAATACTGGGCCAAAAGCGAGTTTGATTACAAAGGATTTTATAACGGAACATAAAGGTTTGTTAATACAAGGTGGATACCTTCATTATCATCATCAAGTCTTCAGTCCTGGAAGTGGTTAGATGCGTACCTCCATTGTTCCCTATTCTGAGCTAACCTACACATTTCCTTAAAATTCCTTAGGTCTGCATCTTTCATTATCTGCGTGCAATATTCTGATCTAGGTCTACATCTATCCCTCTTTTCCTATATCTGCTTGTAATATAGCCCGCACTATTCCCCAAAAATGCCTTAAAACATATCCTGCCCTTCTATTTCTCCTATTTTTTTGTTTCCGACATATCTTTATTCCTTATAGAAAAATTATTTAATCACGCCAAACAATGAAAAGTTTACAACAATTAACAGTAAGCTTTGAGTTTAAAAATAGGGAGTGGTGTTGAGCAATATGTGTTTTGATTATATCAGGGATCAAGTTAGTGTATTTGATGATGGTGGATGTAATAGATGAAATAAAAAAAAAATTATTCCAAGAGCAGAACTGTATTTATGCGGATTACTATTATATAAGGATAGAATTTAGGATAGAGTACGGTGGATAAAGGGGGATACAGTTAACTGTCCTGATGAAGCAAAGAAGCAGATTATCCCGGTGAAGATGAATTTTAATTGATATGGTGAAGTTATGGAAGGAATTATCTTGATAATGTTGAAGAGAAAATTGTTAAATGAAAAATGAAGTTGATTGAAAAATGGAATATTTTAAGAGTGAGATATCATAAACAAATCTTTGGCGCATTATTTTGTTCTATGTGTTTGTGAAAATTAAAATAATAATACTTTTCTTTATTTTTAAAATTCCATATTTTTATTTGAGGGAAATTTCTCAGAAAAAGGTAAGGAAAACTCACTTGTTTTCACTACGTTAAATTAAAAAGGCATGTAATTGTCGACATTATTATGATACTGTAACAATTCTTAGTATAAAAGTACTACAAAAAAATGATCATATAGTTATTTATTATTGTATTAAATAAAACCACACGTGCCCGATAACAGCGATATTGGAATCAACCTGTTATTTACAATGTGAAATATTCGGTTCGATTAATACTTAATATAATAGGAATAAACATATTGCAAATGACGTTTATTTTGCATTAATCAGAGCACTTAATGGATGAAATGTTTGTTATGAATAGGAATGTTTATCTGATTGATGAGGTATACGTGCCTCCTTGCAAGTTATAATACTTAGTTCAAATTAAATTTCCTGGAACACATGGTGGTTTATAATAAAAATTACATGCCATATATAGGAATAGATCTACTTTACAGTGTTGTACTTTGAAAATATCATGGTGCCACAAAATAAGTTAACGTACAAATATGATTAATATTAAAAGTGTAGTTCAGTTGGTTTGATGTTGCTGATCTTAAAAACCGTAAATAAACCTGTGTTTATTTTAAATTAATTAGTCAATCGATTGTTTTAGGGCTTCAAATATTTCTTCAATATATACCTCAACTATTACTCCAATTACTGCTATAATTAATCCTTCAATCACAGCCACAAATGTAAGTTCAGGTATTTATTCCAATATCAGTTCACTCGCGATTAAAATCTATTTGATTTAATTTTGCTACGGACAAATTCTTTGCTAACTAGGTCTCTTTGACTTAGACGTCGTGCGTGTTTTACATAGTTTTTTCAAGAAGCGATCTTTGCGAAAGAAGCTAAGAGCTTTAAGAAACTGGGTTATCCGGAATTAATTTAAGGCTCCTGAAGAGAAGATCAGATTAGCTTCTAAGATGCGTTTTTCTGTGAAGGGCTCTATGAATGTATTTATATCAGTTTTTTGTATCTAATAGTTCTATCGTGAAAAGTTATAGTTTTAAGGTTTAATTAATTCATAAATTTATTTAGAATATATATATATATATATATATATATATATATATATATATATATATATTGCAAAAAGCAATGTACAGCTATATTAAGATACTAGGTATACTTTTAAAGAACTTAGCGCGGCGATGAGAGTGCCTGATCCTGGAAATTCAAAACACCTAGTTCTGAGTGTAAGTTGAAACTTTATTTTTTTGTGTGGCCTTTACTACAATAATTTTCATTTTTCAATATTATTATATGTAAATATTTGTACTCTAAAAATTTTAAAGTTAAATGTATTAATTTGTTCGAGCGCGAGAGCCTTTATTGTATACCGCCTGGAATAGTCAGGTGGAAGATCCTGTGTCTGTTGCATAGGGAAGTTTATCTCAATATTGCAGCATAAAATTGCGACCCGACTGCAAGGACACAATTTTACAAAAGTGACTCTATCTAAGCACACAATATACAATTGGGACTCTGCTAGAGTAGCTCGATTCGACATCTGGGCTTGATTTGGTTTTTAAAAAGTCGGAGATTAGGGGTATTAATCTGTTAGACTAGGTTTTAGTGTAAATTTTAGAAAAACTTCTGATTATGTACAAGGAGGAAAAAGCACAAAGGAATTGCTTAGATGGGAAGTGGTGCTCATTGGTGAGATGATAGTTCTCTAAACGAAGATGCTGAGAGCAAAAGGAATGAAAATTTATATAGTCAAAGAAAAAAAAGTGAGGCGCTAAGAAAACCTAAACCTAGTATGAAGGACATGGTAAAGAATGTAATACAAGAATTAAAGCAAAATCAAGAAAAATTGAGTCAGGAGTCTAAACAAAATCTAGAAGAGTTAAATCAAAATTCATTAAGAAATTCGAAAAAAGCCAGGAAAAGTTTAATCGGTAACCAAAATAAAATCTGGAAACGTTAAGCCAGAAATTCAGTCACAGATTAAAATAAGCTCGGGAAGAATTCACACGGAAATTAAAACACATTAATGATACATTAAATAATTTTACATTTTTTATGAGATATATGTTTTAAAAAGTGGTTCATTCGAGTATGTCAGAAGCAAAAACAAAAGCATGTACGAGGTTCGATAATGTTGGTCACATCATGGGTAATTTACAGGAAACAGTAAAGAGAGATGAGCAAAATAGGAAAGACGAATTTAAGGAAATAGAACAAGGTGGAACTGTATTTAATAGTGACGCTTCGAAAAATTTTGACAGTAAACCTAAAAATAGACAATTTAAAGAAGGGAGCTGGAGAACTTCAAGACAGTAGAAGGCATAGTAATAGGGTTATTTCTTCAAAACAATTTTTAAAATTCGCTGGAGATGTAGAAAGAAATCCCAAAATATTTTTAAATAATATAAAAACTAGCGTAGTAACCATTAAGGTTGAGCAAAAAAAGCTAAATGTGGTAAGAACGATGCAAAAAGGCAAAGTGAAAATTTAGCTTAGTTAAACGTAAATATATTGCAACATGAAGGTAATACCTTAAACAAAAATAATTGAATCAGGTTGAGTAATAAAATGTTTATAATAAATATATATATGATAATTTTGAATTAAAAAGGAGTTGTTGTAGAGCAACATGTATAATGATTATATCAGGACTCAAGTTAGTGTATATGATGATGGCGGATAAAATAATTGAAGTGAAAATAAAGTTTTATGTAAAGAGCAGAGCTATTATTATGGAGATTATTGTTGTATGAGGGTGAGATTGAGCATCAATAAAGAAATATTTGATTACTTTATACCGAAATAAAGGTGGTTATATTTAATTGTTCTGATGAGGCAAAAAAGCAGATTGCCCCTGAGAAAATGAATTTTAATTGATATTTAGAAGTTGTGGAGATAATTATCTTGACAAAGTTGAGGAGGAAATTATTCGGTGGAAAATGAAGAAGAAAGTTTATTGAAAATGGAATATATTAAAAGTAGGGTATCATAAAAACTCTTTGACGTATTATGTTCTTCTATGTGTATAATTATATTTTTCTTTTTTTTAAAAATTTTGTAGTTTAATTTTGGGGCAAAATTCTTAGAAAAGCACCACACTTGTTAATAATTGTAACTGAAAACAGCCGAGTGCTACAAAATAAGTTATAGTACAAATATTAGGTATATCAAAAGCGAAGTTCAGTTAGTTTGAATTTGCCGATATTAATAACCGTAAGTAAACATATGTATTTTAAATTAGTTAGTTAATTGGTGGCTTTAGGGCTTCAAATATTACTTCAAATATTACTCCAATTATTGCTCTCATAAATGCTTCAATCATAGCCACAAAAATCAGTTCAGGTATTTGTTCACTCGCTCTCTAAGGTCTATTTGATTTATTTTGCTACGGAACAAGTCCTTGCGAAGGTCACGAATAATTTTAAACCAGAAGGATCATTATCAAGGGACTTTGTGCTGAAAGCTTGAAGCTTTAAGAAACTGTATCGTCTGGAATTAATTCAAGGCTACTGAGGTCACGGTCAGGTAAGCTTTTAAGATGTGTTTTTACTGAAAATTTTTTTTTTTGTATCTAACGTATCTAAAATTCTTTGTATCTAATAATTTTATTTTTATGTGGTTTATACTGCAATGGTCTTCACGTTTCAATATTATTATATATAGGTATACTTCAAAAATTTTAAATTAAACATACTAATTTGTTTGAACAGGAGCGTTTTTATGTTCTTCCAATTGGAATAGTCAAGGAAGTAGTATCTCTTATTTAAATAGGAAATTTAGCGTCTGTTGTATGGGAAAGTTCACTTTAATATCACAACAGAAAATTGGCGACATAATAGGCCAGTCTGAATAACTGAGTAGGAAAGACGGTCATGGATTGTTTTCCCTCTATACAATTTTTTAGGAATATCAACTGATGTAGAATTTATTTCTGGTTTCTAAACTGATTACAGAACCTCCAATGCAGCAGTACTTTCATAGTGCGTTACTTATAAGTGTTTGTAGTTAAGTTTGCTTAGATTGCGGTTTGAAATTTCTTAACTTTTAAGTAATTCATACAAAAATACGTTAATAGTTATTACAAGCAAATCTATACGGGATTTGCACGCACTATTTGCCTCTATGTGCATCCTCTTTGGCATTCTAATTTGATATACCCTAATCATAAGGCAAAGACCAGGTTCAATTACGAATTTGCGTATGCACAGTTTTGTCATTAGCAAGCTATGGAGTAACAACACTAAATATTAAGAGAATCACGTATATTAATATGAAAGCGTTGCAACGCTCGCCTGTAAAATATACATACATTTACTAGCATTCTTTGAAGTGACTCTACGGAAGAAAGTCATTTCTGGGATTCTATTAACGTCTGCTTCAAATATTTGAAAAACTGGTTCCTCTGAGTAACAAGGTCTTGTGTTTAAGAAACTTCTTACACGCACCGTCAATGGTTTGTGATAGAAAGCAAAACGCTACAGCACAATTTATGACCATATCAAATTAGCTTTACCATAGTTACCTTCAATTAATTTCAAGTTGTATTTTTAAAAGCCATGTGGCTGCTTTAGTCAAAAGATAATGAAATAGTTTGGGGTGGACAGTTAGTAAATGCTACATTCTCATTAACGCCTGAAACGTTTGGGGAACGAGCGAAGCGAATTCATAACATTTAAAATTTCCACAAAACTGCATTTGCTAAAATGTCTAAAACTTTTTGTTTTTAATTTTCATGAAACAACTCTATTTTTAATCTTATTTGTGGTTTACAAATTATAAAGCGTTAATATAATTGTTTTTTCATTCTTACTAGTATAATATGGCAGTTATGTTCACGTTAATCGTTCGCGAAGAAAAGATTTTTAAAATTTCTGCTTGTTATATTAAAACTGCAATACTATAAACTTTCTAAAGTTGAAAGAACTTTTGTAACAACCATTATTCAATTACCACAACTAAAATGAGTCATGGGAATTGAAACCCAGATGAGAGGGATATAAATATTAGCTTTAGGAGCATTCACGTTATAAAAAATTTGACTTGAGGGTGAATCTGCCAAGCTTATTTGGTTACATAACCTCATCTATTTGTTCTGACTACGTGCGCCTGATTTGCAAACATAGTTATAAAACAGTTCCACTAGAGCTTAAGCCTTATCATGTCAACGAAAGAAAAACTGTTGGGCCAACAAGCCCAACAATTACAAATTTGTTTGATTACTTCCAGCTTTAAATGCAGTGCATGAGGTGCCTACTTACTATAAACAATTTTTATACAGTTAATAAAGTGCATGTTGTTATATCGGATTGTAGACCTATAAGAGATTATTATAAGTACCGCGAATCGAATTAAAGCAAGATGTGAAATAAATCCAATTTTGTGCAGTTCTGGAAAGAAACGACCTCGTAAAAGTACAACATCTGTCGACTTGTCTGAATGTGTAACAATGAGCATTAGAGTAGTTTATATGATAGCGTCAAAAGTAAATAATAAAATGTTGTCAAGTTACATAGAAATACACTGTTCTTCATTTTAGAAAAGCATGTTACAGTAGACACGCTAAGTAGATATGCGATAGACTGCATCAGACAAAAATCGTTCATTTCAATGTATTTTCGCATAACAGAACCTATGGTCAAAGATGCACTTTTTATGGATAAAAAGGTAATTTACCACATTTGGACTTTACATTCAAGAATCACATGGCAAAATACCGAATCTCACCCGACAAGTTGTTCGACATGTCGGGTTCGGGCGTCATATCAAGCAACATTTCGAAACTTTTAAATGTAAATTTCGAATGGGGTGTATACTTTTTTTATTTATAAAAAATTGCCTTCTTGAAGATTTGATACGTTTAAAATAAAGGAATACTGTCTGTTGTACCTATACCTTATTATCCACCTTAAATACTCAACTTTAAGAAAACAAATTTTTTAAGCAATCCTTGTTTAAATCAATCTCTCCATAACATTGGATACAAACAGATAATCGCCGGGCATTTAATCAAAAAATTATCTATTGCTGAAGCCCTACTGGAATAAATATAGTACTGAATCTCAGGTTAAACGAAAAATGGTTTTTCTAGAAGAAATACTATTATCTTCTGAAGAAAATACAGGACGGTCATAATGAGATGATAATGCAAAGTACACGTAAATCAAAAAACTATTATGGCATATGCTTAATAGTAGCACATGTAGGTGCTAATGGAGGCACCATGGATTGGTGAATAGTCAAACGTTTTTGAAATAGCTGAATATTAAATTAATAAACAACCTCATAGAATCATCCTTATTGCTATGGATAATGCATCGTTTCTATCAACTTTAGTTGTATAGATGCCATCGTCATTATGGATTAAATATGCCATCAAACAGTCGCTGACGGGTCATGATAACTATGACGATAGCATCGTCCTAAGGATGTGGAAAAAAGTACTAGCTCGATGTTCGGGTTTCAATTTGTGTTAATTGTGCAAAAATTGAATATCTATATTACAACACAATCAAAGTAAATTGATCTTTCTTTACAACAAATCTGTAATTAAATATTAAAGAATTATTCCTGTTTTAAGTGTTAATGTTACGTGAGTAAATGCTAAGTGATACTAAGTAAAATATCAACAGCAATAACTTCTAGCACTGTTTTTGTCATAAAATTTCTACTAGACCTCTTCTTAGAAACTGTTATGACTTCATGCATAAGAAGCCAGGGTCTACGCCAATGGCAACTGCAACAGTAGTAATGGTTTAAGATTGTCCGCTACTAATGTTGCTGATGACAATTGTGCATCGATGTCATAATCAGAAGAAAAGTTTACGCAATCTAGTTTTGCTTATGAGAGTGTTACAAACTTACATTTAACTTTACAAATTTAGATTTAAATTCTGCTGTAGTTAATATATTTTTGTACCTTCAATCAACCTTTATTATATACCATTGTTTATTGTACTATTAGTACAATAGTATAAAGTGCATAATTTAAACTGACACTAGTTAATAAACCTGTAAGATCAAGCAGAACCGTCTTCAGACACTATCATTGTTTTGCATTTAAACTTCGATAACCACAGATGGTAGAGAAGGCGGACGTATAAATATGAACAAAGTTTATAAAAGCGGCACATTGGGGTACTTACCACTAATAGCTGCAACTTTTGGCGGTGGTAGAACGACGAGGAATGGTCGACTTGTTTAGACGGAACTGGAGACAGGTCAATAATTTTACATAACCATAGCTACGATAACACCAGCGTTTATACAACTACCGTCTCGGCGCACGCAACACAGGCACTTGAAGGTTATTCGCGGTAAAACCAAAGGCTATAACTGTATACACGACAGAGGGGAATTTTACCTGCATGCTATATCTTAAGCGATAATTAAAATTATTTTAACAATAATTACAAACGGAACAATCTCAGTCTACGAGAAAGGTCTTTCAATGGTGAACGTGAGCGCTTAGTGACCGCTCTGTATTTATTTAATATAAATATAATTTTATTGAGGTTGTTTCGAATTACTGTTGTTTATAAAACTAACAACAAGACGTTCATTTAATTTATACGCCAAATCTGAGATTATATGGCTGTCGCTGGGCCAAACAATTGCAGGTTCTTTAGTTTCTTCACAATGCTTCCTTATTTGTGTTGGACAAGCCACGAAACTATAAAAATTCTTTTGTTTATTTTAATAAAGGATGGTACATCCTATACAGCATAGCCTAACAGCTAATTCCAAAACTTCCTTTCCCAGCCCTATCAATAGAAGATAGTTAATTGGACTTAACTAGTTTATTCGCATTATATTGCTTTCTTTTTTAATAACATTTTACAATTGCTTCGTTTACAATGCCTAATTTTAGATGTAAATCATGGGGGTATTGGGACACATACGAAAATACACTGTAAACTGCACATTATTGCATACAGGTTATTGCAATATTCATAGACATCTATTAACATTCTGTCACCACCTTGAAGGAACACAGGATAGAAACGTGATTGTTAATTTAAAAGTTGTTAATTTTCTTGTTGAACGCATTATGAAACTATAGAAAACATTTTGTTTACCCCAATAATTAAATGTTTCCTAATGTTTTTTTATTAAAATATCAAAAGCACATAGTGGTCAAACATAACTCACTAAAAAAAAATTTGTTTTTATTGCAGCCACTGCATTTTACTCAGATTAATAGGTCTAACTAAACTTTTTATAATGCGTTGTATAATTGAATTTATTAAACCCTTTAACATCAGGACGACAATTTTAATGTATTAAAGCAACTACCAGTGTGTGAATAAAATACTACTGGCAAGTTTCACTAAGATTTGTATATGACCAAACCTTGTTGAGAACTACGGAATAGATTATATTATGTATTGTTGTATATAAAATGCACATGGTCTCTGGGCCTGTATTCTCGACCATGCTCGCACTTCACGTATACGATACCAAAGCGAACAGTTAAAGTGGAACACATGAATTTTCGGCAACCCTTCGTAAGCTAAACAGTATACGAGTCACGGTGAACGAATAGTTTCAGTGGCAACTATGTAACTACGATAATAGTGTTACATTTTATAAATATAACCATACTTTCTCTTCTGCTTTATCACAAACTTTAATTTATTTTTATTTGAAATGTCAACCCAAGTTAAGATAAAAAATAATTATAATAAACAATAAATACAATTACAAGCTGTTGAGATCTCCTAGAGAAATTTTTCCCATCGGATAATCCCGAGGGGGATGAAGGGTCGCACGATTTAATACGTCGGGAAGCTGCAAAGGCGCAAGGAACAGGTGCCGATAAGGCAATCCTAGTTCACGAGGTCGTCAGGGCTCTTAGGAGGATGAACCCTAAGAAGGCACCGGGGCATGATGGAATCACTTCAGACGCAGCTCTGCAGGCGTGCCTGTTAGCCCCGTGTGTCTTTGTTGGGTTGTTTAATCTTTGTTTAGAAAGGGGCGTTTTTCCGCGTTGCTGGAAAATCTAGAATGTGAAATTTATACCCAAACCTAAAAGGCGGATGCGTCAGATCCGGGCAGCTATCGTCCAATTAGCTTGCTACCGGTGCTGGGGAAAGTTTTAGATCGCGTTATGACTACGCGTGTTGAACACCTAGTGCGAGACAGCGGCGGTTTTAATAACCGACAGTTTGGTTTCGTGGAGGGCAAGTCGACTATCGACGCGTTAGAGTTCGTTGTCGGGGAAATTAAGCAGGCAAGAGATGCCAAAGAGTACTGTGTCGTTGTTGCTTTGGACATTTCAGGAGCATTTGATGCTGCCTGGTGGCCATTAATCGTTTGCGAGTTAGATCGTAGGGGTTGTCCGCGAAACTTGATATCTTTGGTCAAGAGCTATTTCTCGGGGCGATTAGCACAGGTTGAAATTCCGGGTGAAGTTCTGTCGCGTGAGGTGGAAAGGGGATGCCCGCAAGGGTCATGTTCTGGTCCCACATTTTGGAAGTTGTTGTATGAGAGCATCTTTAGGGTCAAGTTGCCCGCAGGATGCTCAATCGTTGGGTTTGCAGATGACACACTTTTAATTGTAAGATCGAGATTGTTAATGGATATGCGCACAAAACCGAACGAGGCGCTTAATAAATTACACGAATGGTCGCAGGCGGTAAAATTAAAATTTAACACGGCGAAGTCAGAGGCGCTTTATTTCGGCACGAAACCAGGACAGAGACCTCCTAGGTTAGAGCTAGGAGGAGAAAATCCGTTTAAAGATTGTATTACCTACCTCGGCGTCAAGATCGACAATAAATTAAATTGGAAAGCGCACGTACAATACGTAAAAAGTAAGGGCGGCGAAATATCAAATAAAATGATGGCGGCGGCTAAAATAAAGTGGGGTTTCAGGGGCGAATCGCTGAGGACGGTTTATGCCGGAGCAATTGAGCCGGCAATACTGTACGCAGCTTCTGTATGGGCAGAAGGTTGTAAAGTCCGGGAGATGCGTCAATTGACGAGCGTACAACGCATAACCGCGGTAAAAGCGGCGAGGGCGTACAGGACCACCTCCACGGAGGCTGTCCTGGTGATCAGTAGGACTCTTCCTATCGAATATGTCGTTAGGGAGATTAGAGATAGACGATTAATAAATATAGGAAAAGGGCGCGAAATTATCGAAGATCTTAATCTTGGTAATAGGGAAATTGCAAGAAAGATTGTTGTATCTGAGTTAGGGCACCCGGCTGATATTAGAGGGATCGAGTTTGTCGAAGGTGATGAGGACGTGATGGGTATCAGAATTTATACGGACGGTTCACGTATGGACGATGGGCAAGCAGGCGCGGCGTTCGTCGTGTATAAGCAGTTAAGGGAGGTGTTTCGGTTTCAAACCAAACTCGCGAACTGGTGCACTATCTTCCAGTGCGAATTGGTAGCCATACGAGAGGCTATCGATTACGTAATAAACCATACGGGCAGAGACGAGTATTATATAATCAGTGATAGTAAATCGGCGCTAACGGCTTTAACAAACATGAACACCTCGACAGATCTCCAAGCGGACGTCTGGAGGATAGCGCGTACGGCGTTAGAGTTTCGACGTTTAAAGTTCTGTTGGGTCAGGTCGCACAATGGTAACGTAGGAAACGATAGGGCTGACGAATTAGCTAAAGAGGCCGCGACGGGCGACTTTCGAATATCACATTCGTTGATACCGAGGTCTTTAATCAAAAGAAAGCTGCGCGAAAAATCAATTCGACAATGGGAAGAGAGGTGGAACAACGCTGCCACGGGCAGGTTGACCCACAAATTCATACCGAGCATAGAAGCCAGAGGTAAGATCGAGGTTAAGCTCGATCACAAAATGGTGCAGTTGATAACAGGGCACGGCGCCCTGAAGGCGTATTTACAAAGGTTCGGTCTAACCAACAGCGACCGCTGCGAATGCGGTGAGGACGCGGAAAGCGCAGAGCACGTGCTCTTCGACTGCCCGCTTGAGGCGGAAAATCGAGGGTTGGCTGATAGCAAACTAGCTATCCTAGGTCTGGCATGGCCAAAGAGCCTAGAGGAAGTCGAAGAAGTGGTTAACCAGAAGGCGTCCTGGACAGCCTTAAAAGAATTCGCGGGAAGGGTCGCGAGATTAGACAATCAATGACGACCGCGTGTAAAAATTCGGTGGGGTTGGTGGGAGGATTGAAAAATTTTAGATTGACTTGGCGTGAGTAAGGATACGAGCATAACCAAAACCTGATACTAAATAAAATAGAAAAAAAAAAAAGATAATTATACCAAAATGTCCAATATGCACGAGAAACCCCCACTCCATTAATACAATCACTGCCTATCTTCATAATTATGTGCGGAAAATCGGGAATAAATAATACCAAATAAACAATAACAAATAAATCCTAAACCCTCATTAAATTAAATCAATAAAGTAAACAAGGATAATAAAACAGAGCGCAACCGCGCATCCCCCCAGGACTTGAATGTGAAGTGATAGTGATTGTGATCCCCCCAAGAACATTTAGTGCATACCCACCAGGACTTTAGCAGTGCACCCCGTCCCACCTTTAGAAGTAAGTTACAGACGACCAGATCTTCGGATGCTGGAGAATTTTATTATCGAGGTAAGACTTAAATTGTGGCGGCTGTACTCGCACAAGCATTGATTTACATTAATTAGTAGTTTTTGAAATAATTTAAGAAGCACGTTTGGTGTGTAAAGGCGCTAGCCGACATAATGCTTGTGCGAGTGCACCTGATAAATAGGGTGATGCTTTTGCTATTTTGTGCACTGCTATATGCTTAACGCTTAACGATTAGTAAACATTTATTTATATATTTACATAATTATATTTATTTATATTTTATATTTACACTTTATATTTATTTATAATTAGCATGTATTATATGGCTTATTTGTTTTGTTTGACGTTCTGTCGCCATTTTGGTTGCAGTATATATTTGGGAAGGACGAGCAGAATTGCGAAGATTGTAATCATAATGTAAATCAGTTAGGGAACGATAGGGAAAGCTAGGGATGGATTTAAATTAGTTAGCTAGATTTGGATAGTTTTAAGACGACCCTTCAGGTCGCACTGGTAAGCAGAACCGGCGTCTGCTATCCGTTATTACGGATCCCTCCCCCTCTCATTTTTGCTTGTTGATCGGGTACACTCGAAAGTCAGCGCTAGGGATACCATTATTTACAACCCTGTTTTTAGTTTTGTTTTGTTTTTGTTCCAGTTTTGTCAGATTTTTAGGTTTGTTAGATTGTTAGAGTTTGTTAGGTTTGTTAGATTTTTAGGTTTGTTAGATTTTATTTAGTTTTTATTTAGGGTGAATCAACTATGAAGTAAGAATAAATTAGGAGCACGACTATTTTTCGCGTTTAAACCCAATGTAGTACCTCCGGGTGGAGCATTGGGGACGTGGCCGCAAGTATAGCGGCCCTAATTCAAATTATAATGTTGAGATCTCCTATATTTGTAAGAAATTTTACATATTCTTGAAACATCTCATCTCTGGTAATGGCGTTTACAACTTTTTCAACACAACGTGATACTGATGATTGTGTTACCGAAAAATTATAATTACAACCAATATCCAACTGCTAGCTACTACTAGTCACAAAATTTAGAAATATTAATATCTACAAATATAATATAAAAAAATCTACTCTTTTAGAATCCATGGCACGATGTGCAGGTTCTATATAATCATATATAAGATTAATTAAAAAACGTACTAACTCCTTAGAAAGACGAAACGGTTTAATAAATTGTGTTTCTGATAAATCATACAAAGTATTTTCTCGATTTCGGTGGCGGCGCCTCGGTATTTGCTCCATATATTCCAAAAGATTAACTAATATAAATTGATTCAATTCATCCGCCATATTTTAGATCTCACAAATAAAAGCAAAAATGTAATGGGCGTTTATTGTTTTCGTAAAATCCAATCATAAATAACTTAAATACAAATGTCAATAAACTAAGATGGTAGTTTAGGTTAGAAATCACTACAAAATATTCAAAACGAATAGAAATAACCGGTCGTTGTTCACATTCGCTTTCAATCCACATACGTCAAGATTTCGAAAGATCAAAAATATCAATGTGTGCGTTTGCGCATACTCATTTGCCCAGGATAGACGCCCTGGACTGTTGTCGACCCTGACCAGAGTTAATTTTGTAACTAGACTACACAGGTAGGTTAGTAGTGTAGACCAGAACCCACGTCAGACAACAAATGTAGTGGTAGTTAATAGTCTTACAATTTATTACTAACGTTATGAACAATATGGAATCTAATAGATATAAGAGTTGAATCTATGCGTGTTTTATTGACAACGTAAAGACACAACAATCTGGCAACGAGGATGCGACAATCTAACTTATTAGCACAGATTGGATTCGGCACGTGGAGAAATACTTTCGTTTTCCTTAGTAGTTGGCATTACCTAACCTATGGTTGGCATTCTGTTTCTGTTTGGGTTATGTGAAGTTATAAGCAAACTGACATAAATATTAGCAAAAGTTGGTAAACAAAATCAAAAAGGTACAGTTATAAGTACACGTGTGTTCCAAGACAAAGTAACAATGGCACTAATCGAAAATATTGAACCGTTTAAAAGTGGAGCAGAGGAATTTGATATGTATGTAGAGCGTATTGAGCACTTGTTTTTGGTAAACGGCGTTAAAGATGAGGTAAAAGTGTCCATATTTATTACGTTAGTCGGCTCAAAAGTGTATCAAACGCTGAAAAATTTAATTGCACCGCGAAAACCTACAGAAGCTACATACACAGAAGTAATTAAGGTGCTAAAATCGCAGTATGTACCACACATTTCGGAGATTTACGAAAGATTTGTGTTTAGTACAATCAATCAGAAACCCGAACAAAGAGTAGCTGAGTGTATATTGTTGAACTGCGTATGTTAGCCAGCACTTGTAATTTCAAACAGTTTCTGGACGAAGCATTACGATATAGATCTGCATGAGGCTTACGTTCTAAAAATATGCAGAAGAAGTTATTGTCCGATGATCAGCTGACATTTCAAAGAGCATGTAAAATAGCACAGGCGGTAAAATACGCAGAAAAGCTAGTTAAAGTTTATCTGGCGACGGTGAAACCACAACATCAAATAAAAAAACTATTAAAAAAAGATGTATCAACCTAGCGGTAGCAACCCTAGATGTAACAAATGTAATAAGATCCACTCTAAAGAAAAATTTCCAGCAAAAAAGTGGAGGTGTAGGATGCTCCCAAGTAGATCATGTTAAGGGTCTATGCCCTAACAAGCTGTCATCAAATGTTGGTTTGGTTGAGGAACAAGGATCTGCAAGTAAGGGTAAAGATGTTGACGTGTACAGTGAGTGGTTTAACTTGAACAAGGGAAGTTCGAGTAGTGTCATTCCACATCGTGTGGTGTTAAAAGTTAACAATCAACTCATACAATTTGACGTCGACGCTAGAGCATGTAAAACTGTTATCTCAAGAAAACAGTTTGTTGATAATTATAAGTTACCATTGATGAAGGTAACGTATAAATTGAATTCAGTGTCTGGTCAAGGTATTAAAGCACTGGGTGAATGTATTGTAAATGTTGTCGCTGCCACACAAAATGATCAGATGTTGTTAACGGTGATTGAATCTGAAAAAGTTTGTTTCACTACTTGGGAGAAATTGGTTAAATATATTGTTTCGAAAGTGGCGAGATGACTTTGCGATTAATTTAATAAGTGTTAAAAAGAAACCAGAAGTATTTGATAGATTTCAAGAGGAATTTAATAGTGTTTTAAATAAAGATTTTAGCACTTCTATTAATAACTTTGAAGTAAAATTTAACATTAAACAAAATATTATACCTGTTGTAAAAAAGGCCTAACATACCGCATACATAAAAGTCTAAAGTTGAAAAAAAAAATTGACCAAATGGACCAGGTAGGTATTCTAAAACCAGTAAACTACAGTGAGTAAACGTCTCCTATTGTGATAGTGCCAAAAAATGATGGTGACGTGCGTATATGCACTAAACATTAATCAGTAGCCGTTACCGAAGCCGAAAGATATCTTTTTAGCCTGGCGAGGAATAATATTTTTACGGTCTTAGACCTTTCTGCCATTCTGAACGGACCTGCACCTTGACGACGTTCTAAAATACTAGAACAGGTAGAATGGCTTGCGCGTTTCAATGAGCTAAAGAACCGAACTATAGGTTTAACAAAATTAGTGAGGTCTTTAATGAGGGACCAGACTAAGACAGGTCCCCGAAAGAGGACGGCAGCTTTTTCGGTACTTAGAGTGGCAGAGATCATAGGGGTCAGTATGACATTCTAAGACACACTACTGCGATGTGGAAGGGAACGGGAAACCACAACATTGCCTCCCAAGTACACTGCGTACAGAAATTGTTAAATATGATGGCATCCTCTGGGGTAAAAAATTCCGGACGTAAAATAGTTCCCATTCGGATCTCCGGGAGGGGACTACTTTGGGGGATGTGATCCGAAAGAATAGAAAAAGATCCGTGAACATTCTGCGAGTCGGAGCGGGGAATGTCAGAAGTATGAAACAAGTAGGTAAGCTAGAGAACCTGAAACTCGAAATGGATAGGTTAGCGCTTGACATAGTAGGAATTAGCAAAGTCCGCTGGCCAGAGGCTGGGAATTTTTGGAGTGGAGACTTTGGGGTAATTCCTACAGGATCAGATGAAGGGAATTCGGGTGTGGGGATAGTTATGCGGAAAAAGATAGGACAACGAGTAGAAAACTACCTTGAAAAGACAAAAGAGTATTCATGGTTTAATCTAAACCAATAAATACTGTAATAATACAAGTATACATGCCCACCTCTAGCTACAGTGAGGAAGAGGTAGAGGCGATCTACAAAGAGATCGAAGACTTACTAAGATACGTAAAAGAACATGAAAACTGAATAAAGACGGGGGATTTTAATGCATTGGTATGTGAGGGTAGGGAAGGGGCGATAGTAGGTTTATTTGGTTTAGGCACGAGAAATGACAGGGGAAATAGGCTGGTAGACTTTTTCGACAAGAACAACTTAACCATCGCAAACATTATTTCAACATCATGCTAGAAGATGATTCACGTGGAAGATGCCAGGAAATATAGGAAGATATCAAATAGATTACACTATTGTTAGACAACGGTTTAGAAATCAAATAAAAGACTGTAGAAGCAACCCGTAAGCAGATATAGACACTGACCACAACATCGTAATTATGAAGGCCCATTTAAATTTAAAAATCTGAGAAAGAGGAACGGAAAAAACACTTTGACTTTGAGATGCTAAAAGATAAAGATATCCACGAAAGATTTGAAAAAAAGTCACATGAATTGCTGAAAGATATTGAGAAAATTTCTGACACTAAGGAAGTAGAAACAGAATGAAATAACATTAAATCCAGCTTAGACATGGCGGCCAGAGATATTCTGGGGTATTCACAAATAGAAAATAAGAAACCATGGATAACAAAAGACATCCTGAATTTAATAGAAGAAAGACGAAAATGCAAAAATAGATCAGACGAAACAGGAAAACAGAGATACAAAGCCATAAAATGGGAAAGTATTTGCAAATGCAGGAAAGCTAGAGAACAATGGATTGATGAAAAGTGCAAAGAGGCACAAACTAAGATGGAAATAGAAAAGACAGACAAAGCATACAAATTAATTAGAATGAATTTTAGAGATATAAAACCATATAGCAAAAATATAATGGATGCGGGGGGAAACGTCATTATAGATAATGTAGAGAAAGTAGCTAGATGGCAGGAATATATAGGGAATTTATATTCAGGAAAGGGATTAACAGCATTAGAACAGAAATCAGACACTGAAAAAGATGACCTGGGATATACTTAGACATGATTTTGATTTAGCATTAAAGAGTCTGAAAATGGTATGACACTGGGTACAGGTAAGGTGCAAGCAGAAACTCTAAAAGCCGCTGGACAAGCAGTAACAGAACGTCTTTTACGACTTGTAAGCTATATGTATGAAACTGACGAGATATCCAAAGATTTCAAACGCAATATCTTGGTAACTATACAAAAGAAAGAGGCGCGGATAGATGTGAAAATTTTCAAACAATAGGCTTAACAGCACACGTTTCAAAAATATTAACTAGAATTGTACAAAGACGAATGGAAAAATAAACTGAAGAAACACTGGGAGAAGATCAATTTGGGTTTAAGCAAAACAGGGGAACACGGGAGGCTATTGTAGCTCTGAGGGTGATAATGGAGAAAACAATTGAGAAGGGAGAAAGCGTATACATAGGCATTGTAGATCTGGAAAAAGCATTTGACAACGTAAAATGGAAAAAAAATGTTCGAAATACTCAAAAAGATTGGAATGAGTTATAGGGATAGACAAATAGTACGTAGCTTATACGAAGAACAAGCAGCAGTAATAGAATTAGATCAAGAAAGTAGAGAAGTAAATTTTAGGAAATGGGTGAGACAGGGATGTGCCTAATCTCCTTTAATTTTTAACTTGTGCATAGAAGAGGCAATGAACACTCTCAAATGCAGGGCATTTGGAATTAATGTGCAGGGACAAAAGATTGATATGCTTAGATTTGCAGATACTATAGCGGTATTAGCAGCTAGCAAAAAAGAGTTAGAAGCTGCTCTTAATGATGTGGAAACAGTTCTAACGGAGGGATATGGTATGAAAATTAACAAAAATAAAACTAAAGTTCTAGTACATAAAAGAGGGGATAATAAATCAAAAACAATAATACAAATAGGTAACGAGAACTTACAAGAGGTTAAGGATTTCTGCTACCTAGGAAGCCAAATAACGCAAGATGGGAAAAGCATAAAAGATATAAAACAAAGATTAGCACAAGGTCGTTCTACATTTAACTAGAAAAAGCACCTACTGTGTTCAAAGACCACAAACATAAAAACAAGGAAAATATTGCTTAAAACATATGTGTGGAGCACAGCACTATATGGCTGTGAAGCCTGGACAGTAGGAGAAGCAGGCAAGAAAAACGTAGAAATCTTTGAAATGTGGTGCTACAGACGTATGATGAAGATAGCACGGACAGAGAAAGTTAAGAACAAAGAGGTACTAGAAATGGTAGGGGAAGAAAGAATTATGTGGACAATATTAAAAAATACGGGAGATAGGATGATGGGCCACATACTAAGACATGAGGGAATAGTGCGGATTATATTAGAAGCAGACATAGGAAGAAAGAGAAGTAGAGGTAGAGCTAGGTTAGACTACTGCACACAGATAGTGAAATATGTAGGTTGTGAGAATTTCAGGTAAATATGTAGGCTAGCTCAGAATAGGAATCAATGGAGGTACGCGTTCAATCAGCCGCAAGGAGAAAAAACTAATGACAAAAATAATAACTGTACTTAAACATGGTGTTTACTATAAACAACTACAGATATTGGTTTTGCAATACTCTCAACTAATGTTGATTGTCCGAGAGGGTTTATTTGAAAACTATTAATACGGCAAATGTTTAAGTGTTGGGGAACCTTGGCAGCCACAAGCTGATTAACCTCCTTCACATACCTTACATGTGCATTTTCAATGCTCCACACGAAGGTACTACATTGGCCGGGAGGCGAGTTTTTTTTACCTGGAAAATTTGGAATTTTGTCGAACCCTTGCTCTTCCAAGAAAGGTAGGGATTTTTAACTTGCGTGACAACACTCACACTCGGGACCCTCATTTTATCTCTCATCCGAACGAGGGTGTATTTTTGTGAAAAATGTTCCCCCCTTCAGATACCACTGAATCTCGGTGAAATAGGGCTTATAATTTGTAAACAATATAAAGAAATCGAGCTGTATATCGGCTGCTGTGAGAATTGCATGGAACGTTGTAGGCATAAATAAGCTGATGTACAAGTCTAACCAGTTTCAAGATGTAAAACCCAATGACGAAAAAATAAGTGCTCTTAAATCTGATGATCATTATAAACAACTACAGATGTTGGTTGTGAAATATATTGGAAAAACTATTAATTCTACAAAAGTTCAGGTGCTGGGGGAACTTGGCAGCCAAAGGCTGCTTACCTTCCTGCATATATCACTGAATATCGGGGAAATAAAGTATATAACTGTAAAACAATAGAAGATGACCGAACTGCATCAAACAGGAAAGAACAGCAGCTATGTTCAGAGATAACGAACATAGATACAAGAAGAAAACTGTTCAAAGCATTGTGTGGAGCACGGCACAGTACACCTATAAGAAAAGCAGACAGAAAGGGATATAAGCCTTCTGGAATGTTGTGCTTCAGATGTATAAAGATGGTAGCATGGACAGACAAAGTTAATAACAAATAGGTTGTAGAAATAGTAGAGGAATAAAGATATCTGTGGAAAATGAAAAAATAGGAAAAATGGAAGGACAGGATACGTTCTAAGACATTTCTGGGGAATAGTACGGATATACCACAAGCAGAGATAGAAAAAGGGAGGTAGAGGTAGACCGAGATCAGACTTTAGCACACAGATAGTGATAGATGCAGACTGAGCAAATTTTAGGGAAATGTGTAGGTTGGTTTAGACTAGGAAACAATGAAGGTACGCGTCTAACCAGTTCTAGGACTAAAGACCTAACGACGATGATGAGACTTTTCTGGTGCATACCAGCAAGTAAAAGTTAACCCCAATTTTCAAAAATACTTAACAATCTACACACACGTGGGATTGTTTCAATATACTAAGTTAACTTATGACATAGCATTCTTGCCAGCTATATTTCCATAAGTATATTGTTACATAAACAATATTATCATTGCAAGTACTTCATTGGCAGAAAGGAGCAACACGTAGGATTAGTTTTAGGAAGGGTAGCATCCCTTAACGTAAAAGTCAATTTAGAAAATTTTAAATTCTTTGAATAGGAAGTGGAATACCTAGGTCACATAATTGACAGTAAAGGTATTTACCCTACTCAAGAAAAGTTACGGGGTATTAGGGATGCACCGTACCCAGAAAATGGCTTATTATTGGGACTCATTAATTATTATAAACGGTTTGTACCGATGTTATAAGACTAGTTGCACCCGTAATTAGTTTACTAGAAAAAGGGATAGATTTCAAATTTGATGATTTTCGCACAGAAGCATTTGCTCTAAGTAAAAGCATAATTAGAAACAACCAAGTTTTAACTCATTATGATCCAACAAAAACTATCGCAATTTCATGTGACGCGAGTTCTTATTGCATAGGGGGTGTTTTGGGCCACCGGGAGGGTGATATTGAAAAACCAATATGCTAAGTTTCTAGTTCGTTTTCTAAGGCGTAGCAGAGTTATTCCCATTTAAAAAGAGATGCTTTAGCCATACTTTTTTGTGTAAAAAAGCTTCATAAGTATATTTATTGCCGGTCGTTCATATTGGTCTCAGATCAACAACCAATTAGGGTGATCTTTAACCCTGATAAGAATATTTTCGTGTTATCAGCTTCAACAATGATTAGATCGAATGTCATTCTGTCAGCCTGTGATTACATAATCGAATACAGAAAGGAGACACAATTAATTGAAGCTGATTTGTTATCAAAGTTAACTCTCCCAGATGCGACGGATATAGATAGTTCAATACACTCCTTCAATTCATCTGACGAATTACCCATTTCATATCAAGATATCTCTTATGTGTCCAAAAAGGACCGCATCCTAATAAGGGGAATGGAATTTCCAAAAACAGGCTGGCCAAATAGGGTAGAAAGTGAGCTGAAACCGTATTTTTTGAAACGTAACAAACATTCTATTAAAGAAAACTGTTTAAAGAAAGGCGTAAAGTGGTTTACCTCAAATCCTACAAAAGCAGGTTTTGGAGATTATTCATGAAGATCATGTTGGTATTGTACGATCTAGAATGTTGGTTAGGTCCACTGTATGGTGCTCTACTTTACACGCCCAAGGTTCCGCGATCAAACCTCAGCACGGTCCGCTTGAAAAATGTTAGGCAAGCATTTTCCACAAAAATACACCCTCGTTCGGATGAGAGGTAAAATGGAGGTCCTGTGTGTGAGTGTTGTCACGCACATTAAAGATCTTTACCATGCTTGGAACAGCAAGGGTTCGGCAAAATTCAAAATTGTCCAAGTAAAAAAAAAACTCGCTTCCTGGCCAATGTAGTACCTTCGGGTGGAGCATTAAAAATCACATGTAGGGCCAACTTTACAACAGGATATTGAGAACTTAGTCAATTCATGTATGGTCTGCCAATTAAGTCAGAAAAATCATGAAAAATTTTTAGCACCGTGGCCAACTATGGAAAATGTGTTTTCCAGAGTACACTTAGATTTATTTTAGGAGCAATAAGTCGTTTTTACTAATAGTAGACAGTAAGTCTATATAGATAGACATACACCCTATGTTAAAAGGCACTAGTGCCATACAAACAACCGAAAAATTGAAAATTGCGTTTGCTATGGTAGGGCTTACTGATTCGGTTGTGACTGATAATGGTCCACCTTTTTGTTCACATGAATTTCTTAAGTTTTGTCAAGTAAATGGCAGATCATCCACAATCGAATGCGAACGCGGAACGTCATGTTCAAAATAATAAGTTAGCGCTAGACAAGTTTATGTTGCAAAAGCTTACCTTAACCATTGAGCAACAAATTGTGCACTTTTTATTTAGCTATAGAAGCACCCCAACTAGTTTGGGTGCTAGTCCTAATGAACTAATTTTTAAAATTAAACCAAAAACAAGGTTGGACCTATTAAAACCCAGAAAGGAAGGAAAGTTTGGTATTATAAATTCAGATAATTGAGTGAATCCATCTATGTTTTTGGTTGGTAAAGAAGTGTTGGTAGGTAATCTAAGCTCATATTGTAGTAGTAAGTGGCAGATAGGGGAAGTGGTTGAAATAATTAGTGCGGTTGCGTATTTAGTGAATATTTAAGGGAAATCAGTACTTAAGTATGCGAATATTATTCGTAAGTACAATGACGAAAATAAGATGCAACAATATTTCACTATAGTGAATGACCGGGAGTATTCAATAGGGAAAACTGGTAACCAGTTTGTAGCTATCGCACCACAAGTATCGCCGATAAAATCTGAAAAAAGTGATCATAGTACTATATTATTGGATCATGGCAGCAGAAATTTGTCAAGCAGTCCCGAGGTGACAATAGAAAAACGTAGTGTATCAAGTCCAACGAGTAGTAATGTACCGGAGGTACTACTTTAAGACGCAGTATACGTACCCGCATAGCACCCCAAAAATTACATTTATAATTATGTTTGTTATAAGAAGGGGGAAAGTGTTATGTATTGTTGTATATAAAATGCACATGGTCTCTCGACTGCTGTCGACCCTGACCAGAATTAGTTTTGTAACTAGACTACACAGGTAGGTTAGTAGTGTAGACCGGAACCTACGTCAGACAAATGTACTTGGTAGTTAATAGTCTTACAATTTATTACTAACGTTATGAACAATATGGAATCTAATAAACATATAGTAGTTGAATCTATGCGTGTTTTATTGACAACGTAAAAACACAACAAGATATACTTATTTTGTTATATGAATTAGATTCTATATTCGATTTGCAATTTTCGTCTTCATAAATACGGTTACAAGTGATGATGCAGATGTTTCCTTTCGCAATTTATACTATATGTTTGTGTTTGTATTTAGGCATGCTTTACAGATATGCTGCGAGGCTTATTAGTCAAATCAAAACAATGTATCGTATTACCAAGCTAGGAATAAATACAAATATGTCTTGGTAAAACTTATATGTGAATTAGTAAATAATCTTTTTTATCTTTTTAATAAAAATCTGAGAATTTTGTTTTGTGGCAAGAGAATAATGTTATCTTTCGTTCTGGAAATGTCGTATAACTCTCCGTATTTATAATTCACAGCAAATCCGTGCATAGTCTAAGTTAATTGAAGCGCCCGAAGTTGCTCATATGTGACCCTCTGAGCAATATTTTCTCAAGGTATATAGCACACCGCACCAACTAGATCTAATGGCATCAAGTTAGTTGATAGAAGAATAAACGAATAAATTGCGAAACACTAAATACTATAACGTTCCCACATTTTGACATGATTATCTAAAACAGACCATGAAGATTAGTTACCGTTAAGCATACATGATATTAATTACGAGAAGCATTACTAAATGTAAGTACTATATACTATAATGCACAGGTTGTCGAGGAACGATACAACGTGCTCTCAAAATGGAGCTATATTTACGTAGTAGATACTGCCGTATACACTTCATGTTGAGCAATGATAGTACGCGCTCTCAAGACGGGGCTGTATTGAACAAAGGGTGTCTCTGTGACGTGGTTGGTATGAGTGTGACTACTATGCCGAAGGTCTCAGATGCGAATCCCAACACGGTCCGCTCTAAAATGTTAGTGGAGAATTTCTTACAAAAATACGCCCTCGTTCGGATGAGAGGAAAAATGGAGGTCTAGTGTGTGTGTGTGTGTGTGTGTGTGTGTGTGTGTGTGTGTGTGTGTGTGTGTGTGTGTGTGTATGTGTTTTCATGCACGTTAAAGATCCCTTGCTTGGAACAGCAAACTCGCTTCCTGGTCAATATAGTACCTCCGGGAAGAATATTGAAAAATCAAATGTAGTGTATTGAACAAAGTCGTTTATGTAGCTTTTATTCCTATTAAAGGAAAGCTATGATATGAAACACTTCTTGGAGTATACAAATTTTTTACCTGAAAGGTTTATGACAGTTGAATTTATAGCGATGCTTAGGGTAAAATTCTGATTGTAAGAATCTTATCAGTTAACAGTATTCATAATCACAAAGTAATTTTATTTTATTTTAATGCATGCTACTCGGTTGCGGTTTTAAGGAAAACCACAATAAGCGATACCTAATTCCGGCGAGCCAGCAAGTTATAAAAATGTCGTAAGCACTTATTACACAAAGAAGATTTTTCAGAAGTTCTTTTTCCGGTATTAATTATCCTAAGATGCTGTTTGTATATACCAGTAACACAAACTTAATCATAAATTCGGCGAAAAAATACGGAGTGAAGGCGTACATGTATTCTTTTTTATGCCGCACACTGTAGCATAAATGCACATGTATTAAAAACCACCGCAGTCCCAAAACACGGTGGTGGACTGCGCCAATACCTCTTATATTTCAGTTTGTTATAATTTAGTCATAACGAATAGGTGACGATATATGTAAACAGATCCATAACAACCGGCTATAATGAAAGAACCGAGTGGATTCATTATGCCCTTTCATTATTTGTGCTCATATATCTGTTTCTGTTTATGAGGTAGCAAACTTGCGATTCCCTTTAGAGCTCTTTTTTTAATTAATTCTGGCAATTCCTGATCATTCATCCTGCCATTATACAAACACGACAAAGATCATTACGCCAAACTGCTGTTCTCAACATGGACAACATGATATATGGTATATAGTTATATAGCAAATCGCGAGGGAAATTCAAATACAATTACCATCTCTTTCTATTTTTTTAATTTATTTGTGAAGTGAAATATAAAGTTTTGTATGACCACTTGTGTTACTGAATGATTACCCTCATCGAGCAACTCAATTCGTCCCTCGGACTTGGGCCCTCGGACTGGATGAGTCGCTCTCCGTGTGCAATCATCTTAACAACACACTTGGTGCATAAATAGCTGTTGATGTATTGAAGAGTATAAAAATTGAAATAGCTTGGGCTTTTAGTATTCATTTTCGGTAGCTAATATAGTCATATCCATGATTTTATATAAATTATCAATCAGCATTAAAAGGATATATGATTATCACCCTTAAATGCTTTTTATTACCATTTGACCATATTACAAGATTACTCCTTCAAAGTACATAAAACGAAAAACTTTGTTTAATCCCAATCTGTAGGTTACATATAAGCTTAAGTGTATATTAGTGCTTGCAATTCGTGGATTGCAAATTTGGTGTTGTATCTAAATAAATTCTGCTATGACACATAACCTTGTGGGTGCTGTCATTATACTAATAATTCAAAATTGTATGTACTTGTTTTTGTGTTGTATGACAATAAAAAATTGTAATTCTTATTAATTAAGGAATGTATTTTTTATGGCTAATTAGATTATGCCTTGAAATATGTACCTCCCTCCCCTAAAAATAATTAATTTTGTTTTGTTGTTGTACGGTAAATCAATCTGTATATATGTGTATTCCATTATCATTCAAGATGTAATTCTGGTCGATTGTTTTCGCTAGGACAACTATTTATCAAAGCAAAATGTGCATATCTTATCTATTTACGAAACTATGATTTTTAGAATGACATCCAGATACTTGAATGACAAAGATTTGGAGATACTTGGATCTGTTTGCTACGTACCTAGACGTAGCTGGAAGAAACATAAATACCAGGCTAGCTATCAAACGACTGGGGGGATTCAACTACATACCAAACAGAAACAAAAAAAAGAAAACATATTGCCCACGATTATCCATTAACACATAAGAATAAATAAAGGATTCTGTACAAACAAACAAAAAGAAAATAAATTAAGTGTTATTATTTCACAGCAAACAATTATATTTTATGGATTATTTATGAATTTAGATACGAAGTGCGCATCTCGTATTTCACACAAAATAAAATTAATCAGTAGTAAATAAACCTGTGAAAGCTTTTGTCAAGCGTTTTAAGCAAAAGGGATTTGAGTTAACCAGGGAAATTTTAAAGCAAAGTTGGTACGTAACAAATCCCCCCAGCAAAATTAACAGATTGGGGTAGGAAAGTAAAAGTAACGGGAGTGGGCAGGACAAAAAAACCAAGAAAAAAACTCAAACAAAAACAAAAACAAAAAAAAATGCTAAAAATCTAAAAGGAAATTCGTTACGAAAACCAAACAAAAAGAAAACAGAAAAAGGAAAAAAGAAATACCCCAAAATTAAAAATAAGAACTCTTTCCGGCCCGAAGTTCCAATAATAGAAGCGAGAAAAGGAAAGGAAGGAAGGAAGGGAAGCAAGCAACGAGGACTATGATGGAATGGCATTGACACTAAAAAGGTCGTCAAACGACGGATGTTTCTAGTGAAGGAACAGTAAAGTTGTCAACCCCAAAAGAAGAAATTGGTTTCTCGCGAAAAAATCAAAATAATAAAAGAAACAAGTAAGAAAACCAACAGTACAAGCCAAAACAGGACCCGAGGGTCAAGCCTCAAGTGAACAAAGGGATTACACGGCAGAACGATAAAAAGAGAGGAGGAACGCTGGTAAAAGGAAACGGTGTACTAAAAACTGTGGTAGCCAAAAATCGTAACCGAAGAACCGTAGAAAAGAAATGCTGACTAGTCCCAAAGTCGACTAAGTCGTGTTTTCCGAAGAGAGAAAAACGGACTAGAAAACACCTACCACAGGAGCGGATGGACGAAACACAATCAGTATAGAAACCAACAGCAAAGAATCCCAGCAAAAGGATAAGGAAAAGAAAGTGGAACGAAAGGAAAGAGAAAAAAAGAAAAAACCAAAAAGAATAACACCAATACCAAGTACAAAACCAAAAAATACTAAGAATCGAATTGAAGAAGATAAAACAGAATCCCAGCGTAGCAATGTATGAGTAGGTGTGTGCGTGTCCGTGCGGGCGTGTATATATGTGTGGGTATAAAACAGAATCCCAGCGTAGCAATGTATGAGTAGGTGTGTGCGTGTCCGTGCGGGCGTGTATATATGTGTGGGTGTGTGGGTGTCTTGGAATTGTGTGTGTAGGTGTTGTGCGGGTATAAAGTGTGCGTGTATATATGTGTTGTGTTAGACCGCTGTAGTCGCCTCTTACAAAAGGTAGGTCGTACCATGGGGCTATTCTATTCCCGGACCCACACGGGTTCAAAGAGTACAAGGACAGAACGAAGAAAGTCAAAACGCATTTTCGCAATCGTTCGTTACAACGTGATGTACACAAAGCGTCCATTTACATATAGTATAGTATAAACCTAAACATGTTAAACTGTCGAGAATAAAATCGTATTATCTAAATACAAGAATACTTACAACATGTTCCAGCCCTAAATATATACAAGAAATAAAGAAATTATACAGTACAATTTGCTTTAATTAATACAGTAGCATTTGCTTTCAGAAACATCTCGTAAGATTTAGAAACGTATCATTAAAAATTTATACAGCAAGTTGTTGCCTTAGCATTAATTTGTAGAGCAAAGTAAACAGTACAAAGTGCTCTAACGCACTAAAATTTATAATAGCAAGTTGTTGACGTTAACATTAATTTTGCAGAAAAATAAACAGTAGAAAAGTGTTTTAGCGCATTGAAATTCTAAATAGCAAGCTTTAAGAATAAGGTACATAATTCTTCGTGTTGTGAGCGTTTGTTTGGTAACGTACAGTCTGCATATTATTGCGGAATTTACAAAAAAAGTATCTATCTTCCAAAACAGCAACAGAAATAAAACAAACGGAAAAATACACTGTTCCTGCAGTTATCTTCTCTTTGGTATCATCCTGGTATGAGAAACTGCGACTGGTTGCTGGAGCTACCAACTTAACTATACTAGCACATAACGCGACCTTACAACGCTCAAAGGACGTTGTATAACAGAAGATTCGTATCAGTAAGAAGACGAAATAAGTAGAGCGACTTTACAACGTTCAAAGGACGTTGTATAACAGAAGATTCGTATCAGTAAGAAGACGAAATAAGTAGACACCTTTTTTAAAGTTGGATTTTTATTTATACAATTTCAAAACCATGGAAGAAAAATATTACATGTTCTACGAAAACAAGCAAAAATATATATTACAGGCAACAACGGCAAAAATATTTATGCAAGCAATAACGAAGGCAAAACACAATAATTAATTCCATTAAATTTGGTTGTTCGCATGAGAAAACAAAACATATGTTAAATCATTTAAGCAATTTTTGCCATCGGGCACAAGGTCAAATACATCGATTTGCATAACTTTTAGTAAAGAATAGAGATTTGTAATATTATCGATCTACGCAACCAAGATACTACGAAATGATTTAATTAAAAGACCGATTTTATTACCCATTAAACTTGAGTGAGCACAAACGCCTGGAAATAACAAAGTAGAGTTTCACATTAAGCGAACCAGAAAACAATCCAACTAAAATATTTAGTGAGCGAGAAGCCTTAACAAGAACCTATTAGAAACAAAATGTTTGCTGCTTTTCAGGAATAACTATTGAAAATAATAAGCAACGGTTATAATTTTTACAAGGAATTGCTAAGGTGAGCTTATAGGTATTTAACGATTTCAAAGAATTCATAAATTGTTTTAGGATATATTCCACGTACAGAAGGACATTTTTATACAGGACGCTTTTATACGTATTTGTTAACTCTTGCTTGTTCATTTCAGTAGAGTAACTGTGATTAAGCTAGAAAACCAACAAAAAAATGCATTCTGAAACTTCTCAGACTCATAATTATAAACGTATTTGTTAAGTTTGTATTACTTAAGAATAACATAAAAAGGGTTTAAATTAGCGTTTTTAATTAGGGCAGTTATAATTTAATGCCGAATCGCTCTATTTCAAATAGTTACTGTAACGCACCCTTCAGTCAAATCCATTGAGTCCACAACCAATCTTGGGTATGACCAACTTCTTGCTTTCAAGTTCGATCATCTGAACCTATAGGGTCGCTCACGCCATGCTTAGTCATTCAAGTAGTGAATGCCTCGATGTAGGTCCTTTAGCAGTATAGTCTTTCCAACCGATGATCTAGATAAAACGTTTGCATTCATGAAGCTGTACTTTTAATTGATAAGCACGGATCATTACTTTAAAAATTTTGTTGGGCATTGTTTGAAATGCAGGGCGCGTAATAATAAAGCCAACTTTAAGCAAATTTTATTTCCGAAGCTTCTCGAATAGATTATACATATGGGTTGTTTGGGGTAAGTGCAAATTCATCCATGTACTAGATCATTCCTTTTCTGGGCGTTTCCTTTTTATCGTCAATTCTTTTTCACTGCGAAAGAAGCTAAACCAACTTTATAACATTTATAAACATTTTTGTAACAGTAAGTAAAATAGTCCATGATGTTGGAACAAACTTTAGATTAAAGATTTTCAAATCGTCTGACGAGCTGATCGGTGTTGAATTACACCTCAGCTATACTATGCTCCAATGGACAAGTAAGACGTTATATGCACACCGTTACTTCAATGCCTTAGACTGAGCCTAATAAAGTGAGAGTTTATGTAGGTCAAATTTGAAAGATGCAGTTGGGCAATAGTACTATAATACAAACAACCACTTAACATTATTCATTTAAATTCATTCTAAATTAGAGTGATCCTATAAATTCGTACCATACTTGCGGCTCTTTTGTTTCTAAACCCAATACCATTCCTGTTCAGCTGGTAAACAAAGAAAGACAATGCTTTGTTGGCGTTTTGTGAAGGGAAAAATAGACCAAACTGAAGAACTGGGTAAAAAGAACGGTATTTGATCATTTCTTTTTATATAAATTGGAATTTACATGTACTGTTTGCCACTACGTTTGTTTGTTTGTTCGTTAATTGTTTGACACTATACCTAAGCCAAAGGCCTATCTTAGTGAACCGATGCATAAATTCCAACTTACGAAATCATAAAATCATTAACAAGTTTACAATATATACAATTTTCCAATGTAGGTCGGTCTTGCTGATGGAAATTTTGCCCTTATCGCCGGTTTGATCTGAGGTGTAGCTGGTGGTAGAGAATCTGTAGTGTAGTGTAATATTGTAGGGGTGGAGATGATGGTGTGGAGGGTAGTAGTTTTAGAGATGGATTTTGGAGGGGATTTGAGCAGTTTTATTGTACGGAAGGTTTTGTGGTTAGGATTTCGTTAAGGAAATGGTCAAATTGGAGGGGATAGTTTATTACTAGGAAATTTATACTGGGTAGTGGGGCAAAAGAATCTAGTGGGATCGCGTGTTTTAAGTTTGTTTGGTGAGGCACAAAGTTGGGGCATAAGTATATTAGGTGGTGGGGAGTTTCAGGAATATTTTGATTAGATTGGAAGGAGTGTAATTTCTGTCGGAATTTGCCATGGCCTATCAGGAATTGAATCGTGGATCGGTTGGAGTAGGAGGTACGGTCATTAATGTCCTATGCTTTTCCTTTTTTTTTCAGGTTTGCTTAACTAATTTTCTTGCAGGTATTGTCACTAACTCCTTACCGCCGCATACATTATATGTCAGTCTGCTTTCTACAACCCCCCCTAATCTCCGATTGAGCCCGATCAATTCTCTGATTTTCTTGGTGTTACGCACGGCTACGAGCCAACGTAGCATAAATTTGGCGCCCGAACAACGCGGCTGCCACGAATTCACGTAACAGTATTTTTGATTTGGCTGGTGATGAGGGTTGTTTATTCAGTAGGGACCAAGATTCAATATGTTGGATTAGAATACGGGCGGTGTTTTCTAAGGATCTTCGGGAGTTTCCGTGTAAAAGGTAGGTAAGGTCGTCGGCATACGCAAATGTTGAGATATTAGGGATGTCTAGGTCTAGGAGGGGATTTATGGAGAGGTTCCATAATGTAGGTTAGAGAACTGATCCTTGCGAACAGCTCTGGGATAGGGACTTAGTGACGGAGAAGTAATTGAAGCTAAGGGTTGCAGTTCGTGAACGTAAATAAGATTTTAGGATTTGGTATACATTACGCGGAACGTTGGATTTTTTAATTTGTGATAGGATATTCGGCCACAAGAGGAGATCAAAGGCAGCTTGGAAGTCAAGGAAAATGGCTATTATATATTTGGAGGGGGATGTTTCAACGGTGGTGATAAGGGATCGGATGGTATTTTTGGCACTGTGTCCGGGGCGGAAGCCATGTTGATTTTCAGAAAGGAGAGAGTTTTTGTTTATATGATAGCTAATCTTTTGAATAAGGATGTGTTCTAGGATTTTACTATATTGTTGGGAGCAGTGTTCTTGGACGATATGATTTAGGGTTTTCTGGGGTTTTACCGGGTTTTATTATGAGAGTGATGGATGCTTTTTTAAGGACATTTGGGAATGTACCTGATTTGAGGCATTTAAGGATAAGTTGGATCATAGAGTCTTTTATGATAGGCCGGGATTTTTAAATAATAATATTGGAAATTTGATCTGGTCTAGGAGCTTTTTTAGATCAAGATTTTTAACTATTCGCTCTAGAGAGTCTATGTCTAAGCCGTTGTCAGATGTATTATCTGGTGGTGTACTAGCGTAGTTTATTATTCTTTGTAGTTCTTGTGTAGATACGTCTGGGATGGTGGAGGGGATGACTGTGTCTAGGAGGGTGATTAAGTTATTTTGAAATGAGGGATCAGTTTTGTTGGAGGGTATAAATAGTATGTGGTTATGAAGTGGTTTTAACAGTTTCCGGTATGTCTTCCAAGGGTCGCTATCGTGTTCTATGATTATGTCCATGTAGTGTTGTTTTTTAGTAGCTGTAATTGGAGTTCAATATTCGTTCCGTGATGTTTTGTATTCTTGTGTGAGTATGTCTACCTTGTTGTAATGTTTGCGTTTAGCGTTCTGTAGTTGGTGTCGCATTTGGCCTAGTGCTTGTCCTTTAGTGTTTAGTTCAGATATCCAACATGTGTTGGATCTTTGCGTGTAGTGTTTGTGAGGGATGGTGTTTTTGACGGCGGTGTGGATATGCGTGGTGATGGTGGTGTGGAGGGAGTTGGGGGTCGGTTCTTTTGTATGTGTTGGAAGACAAGCTAGGGATAATTTTATTTAGGTACGGTAGGAATTGTTGCCAGTTGACTTTCTGTGTATTCTAGGATGGGGTTTTGAAGAAGGTTTGTGGTAGGAGATTTGGTAGTGTTTTGAATGTTATAGATTGTGATCGCTGGTTTGGATTATATGGGATACTTTTCAGGTGGTGATGATATTGGCGGCGGATGGGGTGGCTAGTGTGACGTCTATATTGGATTGTTGAGTAGAGGATTCCCATGTTGGGATGTGGGAGGGGGTGTTTAGGATTTGCAGGTCGTGTTGGAGGATAAGACCTTCAAGTAGGGCGCCTCGTTCGTCTGTGCTGTCGTTAAACCACAGGGTCGATCTGGCGTTGGCATCAGTGCAGATGATTGTGAGTCGGTGTCCTATTATATTAAGTGCGTTGTCAATTTGTTGTAAGTGAATGTTAATGCCTTATCCGTATTGAAAGTAGAAGGAAATCAGGAACAGGAAGCCCGTTTTCCAATGGATTTCTATTGTGGTTGTCTGGTTTGTGGAAAGGGATGGTATGTAGGAGACATGTATTGTCGGATCTGTGATAATTATGACTGAAGTAAGGTTATGATCTGATGGGGCAGGATGGTTGTATAATCTAGCATATGGGGAAAGTGATGGGATCTTGTTATTAATCAGGTGAGGTTCTTGTACCAGGACGATGGAAATGTGATTTTTAGTAAGGAATTTGATGAATTGAATGGTGGCTGCTCGGGGATGTTGGAGGTTAATCTGTATGATATTAAGGGATAGGGGTCTGTGGGGTGAGTCATACGTCCACTTCCATTGTAAGGGTTTAAAGTCCATAGTCTATGAGTCTTTTACAGATGTCTAGGGCTTGTTTATAAACAGGGCACTCGGGGCTAGTCACAGGGTGGTCGTGTGGTTTGTTTATTCTTAGACAGTTCGTGCAAGTGGGGGCCGCTGTTGTTGGTCTGGTGCAGTCTTGTATTGTGTGCTGTCCGGAACAAATGCCCCAGGATACCTGGGACAGACAGACCTTCGCCGAGTGGCCTAACCTCTGACAGTTGTAGCACCTGGTGACGGATACCAGGTCTCGGGTTTGGCAGGCCTTGTATCCTATAAACAGGTGCGCGTGGTTTGTCAAGATCGTTCTAAGTTGGGGAGAAACGTTGATGATCATATTGTCCGTGTTGTCTGTTTTAGGCCTTCGTACCACTACGTGAGATTCGTTTCTGTACTGGTCTTCAGGAATTAGGTTGTAAAGGGAGTTTTGAGTGTAAATGAAATTTAGAACGTCGTTGTTGTAAGTTTCTTTGTCTAGGTCGAAGATTATGGGCTGAGGTTATCTTGGGGCTGGGACGTGGATGGAACAGGATTGTTGGTTCAAGGTTGTAATAAGCTTAATGTGAGGGCTTGTCTGTTAGGATGGTGACGGCGGTTTTGGTAGGTCGGATATTTCTTATGTTGTGATGGGAAGGGACGATTGAAGGTTAGTTTTTATGATTTTTAGTAGTCGTATCTGATGTGTCGGTTTTAGGGTAATTAATTTGGAAGGTGGTCTTGTTGGGGGAGCGTGTTGGGAAATTGTTTTGGATGATGCTGCAGCAGCGTATGCAATGGGGGGTGGAGACAGAGGTAGATGGTTGTGTGTCAATGTGTGTAAGTGGTGAACTGAGCTTTACCTTTGTTAGATCTCCTACTGATTTTTGAGCTGACTGTAATTTGGTAATGACAATGTCGTGTAGGTGTGAATTTTCTGTGGCGATAAGGTTCAGTTCTTTGAATTTAGCGATGAGGTGTAAAGAATTCGGTTTGCTGATCTTATTGCTGTCTTTTAATACGAACTCAGTAATGTCTATTTTAATGTCACTGATTCCTTAAAGTTGAAGTTGGCAGTTGTTCCGTGTTGTCTTCTTCTTCTCGTGGTCTTTTAGATTTATTCTCAGAGGCGATTGATCCCACTGAGGATGTTCAAGATCGCGGAGGTGGTGACTTGGTGAGTGTAGCATCTTGAAGGGTGTTAACGCTTGCACTGATGGTGGAGGTGGTGGGGGTGCTAACAGCACTGTTGGTGTTGTTGATATATTTGAAGTTACTGACCATGGTTTATCTGGCTGCTCTCTTAGTGGCATGTGTTTCCAAACGAATGTTTGTTCGAAATAATCGCACACACACACACACACCTGGTTTTCAACGGACGACTTTAAGCGATTCTAAATGTACGACTTTAGGAACTGGTTCACAACTGGTTACGAGGGTTGATTTCCGTTAAATATCGGGTTGATGGTGGTTGTAACTAGCTCGGATATACGGTGTTGTTTACCTTAAAAGTTTGCACACTTGCACAGGTGGTTTGTTCACAGTTTATGCAAAAGAAAAAAGAAACCGAATAATATATTTAATTTGGTTAAATTATCCTTCCGGGGGTAATAAGTTAAACTATCTCACACTCACACTGTAATTTGTCGTTTATGATTATTTGTTATATTAAACTACAATACAGTTTTTATTGAAATTAAATGTTCATAAATTAAACTGTTATCAGAACGATATGAATACACGTCTTGCTCGTTCGACGATACGAGCCACTATGTACAGTGTGTCCCAAATTGGATGTATTAAATGGGTAACTTATTTGTTATTAAAGATACAATAAAACTGTGTGCGCAGTCATGGGCCAACTTTTTGATATCAATTCAATGGTAAAATCACAAATGAGCGATCTTCTTTTGTTTTCGAGTTATAGCCAAAAATCGATATTTTTTACAATTCTATTAATTCTCATAACTCGTTTGTTTGCAAAAATATCCAAAAATACTGTAGAAGTCTTTTATACGGTTTTTTACGTAGAATACAGTGGCGTACGTAAATATTTAATATTTATAATACTTTTGAGGTTATAATATAAACTTGCATTTTTTTAAATGGAAACCTCAATTGGTTGCCGCTTTATTTAAAAGCTCTTTTTGACAGCTTTTCAAAAATATATAGTTTAGTATAATTATTTTTTCAAATGGCCGATTTATTCCATGTTTTTGGTATAATAAAATAATTTATTGTATTGGTAATTTATAGTTGGCCGCGAAACAAAAGGTAAACACAAAACAAGAGTTTATTATTGTACTACACCACTCTAAACAACAAAGTTTGAAAGCTAGAAGAATACAATATCATAACTACATCTTAAATTGAAAATTATACTTTCCTATCCACATTTAAACAGTCTATAATCCATATATGGATACACAAATACACACATACTCACACACCTCAAACCCTCACAAACACACACACACACGCACGCACGTGCCCTCGCATGCACGCACGCATGCGCACACAACCACACACAACCTCACCTACACACACCCTCACACATAATATATATATATAAAACACTAGAACACAGATGGGAATACTACAATAGTTTTATTTACTGATAATTCAGAAATATTGTTCAAATTGGCCTCCATTCTCTCTTAAACAAGGTTCGCATCGTTTTATTAAAGACTTAATAGAATTTAATAAATAAACCGCCTTAACTTTACGAAATGCTGCTTCAATTGAATTCCGCAACTCTTCAATACTATGGTTTTGGATTTTATAGCTTTCCTCTTTCAAAAAATTCCACAAGAAATAGTCCAATATCGACAAGTCAGGAGATCTAGGCGGTCACTGAACAGGTCCAAACGTACCCATCCATTTATTGGGATATTCTCTCTTTAAATAATCACGAGTAATTATAGCGTTGTGCGGGGGTGCACCATCTTGTTGGAACCACATTTTTTGTCTTTTTTCGAGAGGCATGTCCTCCAGTAATTCGTGCAAGTTGGTATACAAAATTTCAATATAGCGACAAGCTGAATGATTGTTTTCAAAAATATGGTATTGAAATTTGCCACCAACAATGTAGCAACAAATATTCAAACCATAACGGCTTTGTTGACGCCTCGTATGTTTGATAGGTATTTTCATTCGACCAGCAAGTGCTTCATCAGACCATATAATGTTATTTCCAAAATTGTTAGTAGCAGCACATTTACGAAGATACCATTGACAAAATCGACTTCTTTTTTGAAAATCGTCGGGAAACAAACTATGTATAATTTTATTTTTATAGGGTCGATATTTATTACGCTTCAATATTCTTGAAGCTGCTGATTTAGAAACACCCATTTCCTTTCAATTTTCCTACATGATGTTCTTGGGTTTGTTTCACACATGCTATGGTTGAAGCAGTAGTTTGCTCTTAATTAAAAACTGCATACTGTTTCGTTCTAGGTTTTTCAAAGCAGCCAAACTGTTGTAAATTACTATCTATCCTTTTAAACATGTTAATATTAGGTTGTTGTCTTTCAGGGTATCTGTATTATTTACAAACGACATAGTAATATTATTTGCTATTAGTTACACAATTATCTGTTAAAATATAAAGTTTTTACTGATATAGGAATTCTCGCAGACTCAATAAATGCAACTAGCATATCGTATTTTTCGTAATTTTCAATTTTTGCCATTTAGTAACAGACTGATGCTTCACTTACAAACTAACAATACAATTTATTGCATGTGCAATAGATATTGTTCACGCGCGGGGGGTCTTATAAATTTATATATCGACTTAACTCCGCGGTGTTTTGTTGTTCTAAGCTGCAGTTCCTCTTCCTTCAACCAAGTGGACTGTATGCGAATTGAGTCTGTGTTACATTACACTTGCACTGTGTTTTTTAGGGGTTTAACAACGAAAGTCTGCGGCACTTGACTAACTTACGGTACTGAACGAAGAAACCGACGACCGTTCTGCTTCAATATCCATAAGAAAGTGTTTGTTCACTACTCTTAGTCCAACTTATTCACAGATGCAGAAGGAATTTTTATGGCAGGATATAAGGGAACAAGGGATGACAGTTTTACTATTCGATTTACGACTACAAATTTAAATAACTTAAAATTAACCACGCGAACGTGCGACAAAGAGACCGAACAGATATGATTGAAGCTTGTTGACGTTTGTTATACAAACAATTGTCGTTTTTGTTTACCTTTTGTTTCGTGGCCAACTATTTATTACCAATATAATAAATTATTTTATTATACCAAAAACATGGAATAATTCGGCCATTTGAAAAGATAATTATATTAAACTATATATTTTTGAAAAGCTGTCGAAAAGAGCTTTTAAATAAAGTAACAACCAATTGTGGTTTCCATTTAAAAAAATACAAGTTTATATTATAACCTCAAAAGTATTATAAATATTAAATATTTGCGTACGCCACTGTATTCTACGTAAAAAACCGTATAAAAAACTATTACAGTATTTTTGGATGTTTTTACAAATAAACGAGTTATACGAATTAATAGAATTGTTAAAAATATCAATTTTTGGCTATAACTCGAAAACAAAAGAAGATCGCTCATTTGTGATTTCACCATTGAATTGATCTCAAAATGTTGGCACATGACTGCGCACACAGTTTTATTGTATTTTTAATAACAACTAAGTTACCCATTTAATACATCCAATTTGGGACACACTGTACATGCTCTCTCGTATTCTAATTTGATCTACCTTAATCATAAAGTGAAAACCAGGTTCAGTTTGGTTTTACTACACACGCACAGCTTTGCCACGACCAAAGTTATGGAATATCAACACTAAATACTAAAGCACACATGTATATGAAAGCGTTGCAACGCATCGCCTGTAAAACATGCATAAATTTAATTTCTTCTTTTGAAGCGTATCCTACCCTAGGAAGCCATTTTTGTAGCGCTAAACTATATCTGGGATTTTGTTAACGTCTGTGTCAGGTATCTTATAAACTGGTTCCTCTGGGATTTGTGTACGAAAAACTTCCCACACAAACCCCATAACTACTGCTATACAGCTTGTGACAGAGTGCAAAACACTACGGCATAATTTATGATCATATAAAATTAGCTTTACCATAGTTGACATTATTTAATTTAAAGTTGTACCTTTTAAAGCCATTTGGCTGCTGTAGTCAAAAGATAATGAAATAGTTTTGGGTTGAGAGTTAGTACATGCTGTATTCTCATAATGTTTGAAATATTTGGGGAAGTAGTGAAGCAAATTCAGTAACATTTCGAGCTTCCACGAAACGGCATTTGCCAAAATGTCTACAATTTGTATTTTAATTTTGATAAATTTGCGGTTTACAAATTATAAAGCGTTTATATATTCGGTTTTTCTTTTGTACTAATATAATACGGCAGCAAAAGTTCAACGCTAATCGTTCGTAAAGCAATGATTTTTAAAAATTCTCTTTGTTACATTAAACTGCAGAATTTAAAACTTTAATAATGTTGGAGGAATGTTTGTAACAGTCATTATTTAATTCTATCAAAATTTAAGTTACATATGTCGACGGATGGCAAACCATTGGATTCACATGCACAACATTTAATTATAAATTTCTTTGATTACTTCCAACTTGAATTGAATAATGGCTCACATCTAATTTCTTAAAATGCAGTGCATTAGGTACAGTATGTTATTAACATTCCTCGTAAAGTTAAAAAATTCATGCTGTTATGGCGGATTGTAAACCCTTCCAAGACTATTGGTAGTACCGGGAATCGTATTAAAACAATATGTGAAATAAATCGAATTTTGTGTAGTTCTGGAAAGAAACGATCCGGTAAAAATGGGATATCTGTCGTTTTTTATCAATTGGCAAACCGAGAGCCGTATGCAGCCCTCTAATATATTCTTACGGACCCGCAAATTTAAATAATAATTTAAATAATCATACTTTTACTCTAAATCGTGCGGGCAAGAAGGAAAAGCAAAGCAAGCAAAAAATTTTAGTCCGCACCGAGTACCGCAACAAAAACTAGGGAAATCGAAACAATTAATGCCGTGCTGGCTGTGGCAGAGTCGCGCGGAAAAAAAAGAGGAAAGATATTTTATTTAGAAAACCTCTAATAGAACAACATATTGCAAAAAAATACCAACCTGCAAAGGAAACATTATTCAAAACATCGCGGAATATTTACATAGTACAACAAAATCTCCGCAAAATAATAATTAACTCTCTTTAATTACCTTACACTAGTCCTTACTTTCGATACTACCCTGTACATACAAAAATTAAGCAAATATGTAATGGATGGTTTGCCGTCATTTGTTTTATACAATTTGAGATATTCAATATCAGAAATATTTATAAAAAATAACACATAAACATCTATAAATATATATATATATATATATATATATATATATATATATATATACAGGGTGAGTTTTTAGTGTGGCAACGGTCAATAACTCCGTTATTATAAAAGCTACGTAAACCAAATTTGGAGGCATATTAGGCATGCCTAAAGTGCACATTTTAACAATATTTGGAGGCATACAGGGTGTTTCATAATTCCAGGGCATATTCAACTTATATTTTTTTAAATGGAACATCCTATATATTATTACATTTTTGAAAAGCCCATAAAAAGAGCTTTAATTTGATATGAAATTGTATCTGTCTATTCCTTTTAGTTTTTGAGATATTCAACTGTTTTTAGAAAAAATGACCCCAATTGGATACATTGCCACTGCACTAATACACAACTTATGTTAATTTTCGAGATGCAGAAAATTTTACCATATACCATAGTATATTTGTAAATATCACTTTTTTGAAATTTCTTCCCAGTATACAGGGTGTGTCAGGTTTCGCAAAATGCAATTTTTAAAATTTTTTTTAAATGGCACCCTACCAATTTTATTGCTACAATGGATAGTTCATTAAGTGTCCTTTCATTTTTGTTAAGCATTCCCTATACCTAAATCCATTACTTTCTGAGATATTTTTGATTTTCTTCAAATTTTAAGAATGTTTTTAATTTACATAACTAAAAATAACTTACTATTGGAGAATATTATAAAACAATTGATACATTTTGATTAACAATCAACTACAGTTATCCAATAACAATTTTCACTAAAGATATAACAACCTACAATAATACGCTATCAACACAATTCTGCCAGATCAACAATATGCATTTTATAGAAAATGTTCAAGCAGGAAATCAGGCAGGCTTTGAAAAAAATAACTATAACTTTATTTTAAACAAAAATTCGATGTGTAGAAGCATTTAGAGTAACTGGGTTGTACTGAGCTCAAAATAGACCAGAATTAAAATCAATTTAAGATTGCACGACGGGCCCATCTACTCGTCTAAAATAAAATTGTTGGAATATATTAAAATTATGAAACTTTAAAAGGATTTAAAGATTGAGATGGTAACATTTTTATCAAACTGTATGTATAAAGGTATAAATATTTTCTTACTAATGGAAACTTGTTAACATGTGTAAATAAAAAGGTTGTATGTCTTGTTGCATTATTTGAGTGGTAATTTTATTTGATTGTATATGTAAGACAGAGTGAATTTAGGATGGTTGGTATCCAAGAAGTAGCAGATTTTAGAGCTAGCCGAGGTGTGCAGAAATAAGCAGGCGTTCCAAAGGTATTGTAAGAGTTTTTTTTTATTAATTTTATTACAGAAAATTTTTATGACGGCACAACAGAAACGATCCCGATTGTTCTAGACATCCACAGCAATTTTATGGCACCCAATCCGCGGGGCGAGAAACGATTTTTGTAAAAACCACAGCAATATATATATATATATATATATATATATATATATATATATACATACATACATACATATATATTTTTTTAGGTAATTTTTAACACAAGGTAAGTTGATTAATACTAACGTATTACAATTGTAAAGAATAATAATAATTATAATTATAATTTTAAGTTAGTTTAGTATATGTTTGTGTATATGATTTAAATTTGTGCAACTTTCCAATTGTGGTCACCCGTCCCGGTGGCGCAATTGGAAAATGCATAGGTCGCGAAAGCTTAAGATACAGGTTTGAATCCTAGCCGGATCTTATATATTCCATCTTTCAATTACTAGCTCGATTAGAAATGCTCATTTGGGTTTTACATTAAAGTCTAAGTTATTATTTCATATTTTTTACTAATACTTTAGTATTAATCTACTTGCCTTGTGCAATAATTTTCCATAATGTATCACCATCATTAGGTCTTGAGTCCTGGAAGTGGTTAGACGCGTACTCTCATTGTTTCCTATTCTAAACTAACCTACACATTACCCTGAAATTTGCACAGTCTGCATCTATCACCATCAGATCTGGGTCTACATTTACCTCCTTTTACCTATCTCTGTTTGTAATGTATCCCATACTATCCGCCTTTTTTTTCTACAGATATCTATATTCCCCTACTATTTTTATAACCTATTTGGTATTAACTTTGTCTGTCCATGCTATCATTCTCATACATCTGAAGCACAACATTCCAAAAAGCCGCTACCGTTTTTCTGTCTGCTCTTCTTACTGCACGTATGTAGTAGGCATACTGTACTGTGCTCCACACATATGCTATCAACAATTTTCCTCTTGTTCCTATGTTTGTTGTCTTTGATCATAGGCGCCTTTCTTTCTTGTTAGTTGCAGATCGGTTTCCGTCTATTGTTTTACAATTATACACCCTATTTTTCCGGCATTCAGTGGTTGTGAAGGGCGGGCGTCGCCGTGGATCAATGTAGTAAGCGCAAGACTACGGATCCCAAATTCTTGGGTTCAAATCCCGACGCGGTCGACTGCTTGAAAAATGGCTGGCAAGCATTTTTTAGAAAAATTACGCCTTTGTTTAGATGAGAGGTTAAATGGAGGTCCCGTGTGTGAGTATTGTCACGCACGTTAAAGATCCCTACCTTGCCTGGAACGGCAAGGGTTCGGCAAAATTCTAAATTTTCAGGCAACAAAAAACTCGCCTCCTGGCCAATGTAGTACCTTCGGGCGCAGCATTGGAAAATCACATCTAAGGTTGTGAAGGGGAGGTTAGCAGCCTGTGGCTGCCAAGTTTCCCCAGCACTTGAACATTTGCTGATTTAATATTTTTTTTCAATATATCTTTTCGCCCAGTCAACATTAGTTGCAGATTATTCACAACCAACACCTGTAGTTGTTTATATTAATCATCAGACTTATCCGCGCGTATTTACTTCATTATGTTTTCCGTCTCAAAACTGGCTGAACACGAACCTCCTTTTATTTATATTCCGAGCTACCCTACACAGTTCCTTGAAATTCCCGCACTGCCTATATACCGCTCGGTTCCCCTTTTATTTTTTTCTAATTATATGCCCTATTTCACGGAGATTTAGTGGTATGTGAAGTGGATTAGGCAGCCTGTGGCTGTCATGGATACTCCAGCACTTAAGAATTTGACGAATTAATAATTTTCCAGTAAATCCTTTCACACAATTAACATTAATCTAGGATATTGCACAGCCAATACCCGTAGTTGCTTATAATAGTCATAATATTTAAGTACAGTTATTTTTTCCGTCTGTAGTTTATCCATCTTGAGACTGGTTGGATGCATACCTCTATTGATTTATATTCTGAGCAAGCCTACACATGTCTTCCTACAGCCTACATTTTTCACTATCTGTGTGCAGTAGTATAACCTAGGTTAGTAGTATGTGGCCTCTCTGATATCTTCTTCATACCTCTGTAGCATCACATTTCAAAGGCATATATTTTTTTCTTGTCCGCTTCCCCTACTCTCCAAGCTTTACAATCCTACGGTGCTATGCTCCACACTTATGTTTTAAGCAATCTTGTCCTTGTTTCTATGTTTATTGCCTTTGAACACAGGAGTTGCTTTTTCTTGTTAAATGTAGCACGACCTTGTGCTAATCTTTGTTTTGTATCTTTTGCGCTTTTCCCATCTTGCGTTATTTGACTTCCTAGGTAGCAGAAATCCTCAACCTGTTGTAAGTTTTTGTTACCTACTTGTATTCTTGTTTGTGATTTATTTTCCACTCCTTTGCATACTAATATTTTAGTTTTATTTTTGTTAATTTTCATACGGTATCTCTCTGTTTGAACCCAATCCATTTTATTAAGAGCAGCTTCTAACTCTTGCTCGATAGATGCTAGTATCGTAATATCATCTGCAAATCTAAGCATATAAATTTTTGTTCCTGCATAGTAATTTTAAATGTCTTCCTGCATTTGACAGTATTCATTGCCTCTTCAATGTACAAGCTAAAAATTAATGGGGATAAGGTACAAGCCTGTCTCATCCATTTCCTTATGTTTACGTATCTACGTTCCTGCTGTAATTTCGTTACTGCTGTTTGCTCTTTGTACCATTCGTACCATTCGTCTATCCCTTTAACCCATTCCAATCTTTTTGAGTATTTTTATCACTTTTTTCTATTTTACATTGTCGATTGCTTTTTTCAGATCTACAAACCCTATGTACACGTTTTACCCTATTTCTATTGTTTTCTTCATTTTCACTCTTAGAACTAAAATAGCCTCCCGGGTTCCCCTATTTCGCCTAAACCCAAATTGATCTTCTCCTACTATTTCTTCAGCTCGTTTTTCCATTCGTCTTTGTACAATTCTAGTTAATATTTTTGAAATGTGTGCTGTCAAACTTATTGCCCGAAAATTTTTACATCTATCCGTGCCTTCCTTTTTTGGTATAGTTACTATGATGTTACGTTTCAAATCTTTGGATATCTCGTGTGTCTTATACATATAACTTACAAGTTGGAAGAGACGTTCTGTTACTGCTTGTCCAACGGTTTTTACAGTTTCTGTTTGCATCTTATCTGTACCCGGCGCCTTACCATTTTTCACACCCTTTAATGCCAATTCAAACTCATCTCTAAGTATAGAATATTCCAGGTCATCATTTTCAATGTCTGATTCCTGTTCTAATGCCGTTAGTTCCTCTCCTGCATATAAATTACTTATATATTCTTGCCATCTAATCACTTTCTCTACATTTTCTATTATGACGTTTCCTCCCGCATCCCTTGTATTTTTGCTATATAGTTTTATATCCCTAAAATTCATTCTAATTAGTTTGTATGCTTCGTCTATCTTTCCTATTTCCATCTTAGTTTGTACCTATTTGCACTCTTCATCAATCCATTGTTCTTTAGCTTTCCTGCATTTGCAAATAATTTCCCACTTTATGGCTTTGTTTCTCTATTTTCCCATTTCTGGGTAGTTTCTACAGTTTTTTACTTGATTCCTAAACCGTTGTCTAAAAAGAATGTATAGTAGTATTATTATCTCATGGCGGGTGACCTTGAAAAAATCTGCGCGAGGAGGAGCTATATTAATAATCAAAATAAAAAGTGAGACTAGAAAACATCGACTGCTTGCACGTCCAGTGTTACCAGAGCAAAAATTGTCGAGCAACCAAGGAATGTGTTTTAAATAGTTTTATGTTAATTTTTGCTCTTCTATAGAAATGATCTGAGCTTATTGTTAGAGGTGATACCCCAGATTATTGATTGATTGGATCAGTGTACACAAGATATTTTATTACTTATTGTCACTAGTAGAACAAAAACAATCTGGTAGTACTACATATTCGTTTTTTCAAATCAATAGACGTTTTTGTTTTAAACACAACCTATAAACTATAAACACTATAAAAATGTCAAATGCCCACCTCGAAAATATTAGTAAGATTTATTACAAAAACGTTTTAAGAATATGTTTATACAATGACACTCATGGTGTTGTAACTAACAAAAACAAAATAAAAACAATTATTAATTAATACCAAAAGGTTTTTATATCATTTGTTATATTAATATTATTATAAATTGCATATATCTCTTGCAAATTGTTTAGGTTGGTGGCGCCCGAATCTTTTATGCGTTTCAAATATTGAAACACATTAAAAACAATCTGCCGTCCTTGACTATGAATCACCTCCTTCTTATTCATAATATTACTTTAAAAAATATCATAATTAATCATTGAACGAACATTCTTTTTAAATACTTACATTGCTGAAGAAATTAACTATCAGTTAGTTTTGAAAAAAACTGTTTTGATGACTATTACTTGATACAAATATTAAAACGAAAAACTGGAAACAATAAGACCTTGATAAGAGCGAGAATGACAATGACAGTTACGGTTCACATTCGGTATATACAGTATTGGGATCCGCTGAGTATGTGCAATGCTGCCACAGCAAATATTTACTGATAAAGAAACTACGAACCTAGAATTGTTTATAAGTAAAAACAAGTAAAAGCTCCGATATTATATGAAGGTCTGGATTTATTTCATATATTTATGAATTTCTAGATACCGCTAGCATGAACGGGGTCCTTACAAACAATATTTTACTTAACGTAATAAATGGGATATTCGTGACGACGTATTAAAGCCACATTGCTAGCAAGATGTTTGTGGGTTGTACTTAGCGTTGTGAATCTTGAGGTTTAAGTTTATATTGAACTTATTGCGCATGTGACGTCACCCACCATGAGATAATAATACTACTCTAATCTATTCTATATCTTCCTATATCTATTGACATCTCCGCGTATATCGTCTTCTAACATGATGTTGAAATAATATGTTTGCGATGATTAAATTCTTCCAGCCTATTTCTCCTGTCTTTTATCATGCCTAAACCAAATAAATCTACTACCGCTCCTTCGCTGCCCCCACCTACCAGTGCATTAAAATCCCTCGTAATTATTAAATTTTCATGTCCTTCTACGTATCTCAGTATGTATCTGATATCTTTGTAGATCGCTTTTACCTCGTCATCATTGCAACTAGAGGTGGACATGTATACAGACAATGCCAATGTTTATTACAATTTAAGTACACTGTGTACCTGGGAGGTAATATTGTGGTTTCTCGTTGCCTTCCACATCGCGGTAGTGTGTCTTAGACTGCACTGAGAAAAGTGATTTGGTTGATACAACCAATTCTGTTGTTTTGAAGAGTAAAGCATTTGATCAAGTATTTTTTAGTCGTTCTAAACGAAACTATATCCACTGAACCGCTTGCAGATGGTTAAACTAACATCAAAAATTAGTTGACTTAAATTTGTTTGTTTGAATGCATAATAACAGTTGATTAATAAACGAATGCAAAAGTGAATTTCATTGAACATCAGTCGTATTTAATACAAACTAATATTGTCAACAAATTTCATATTTTAGTCCAATACTACATTAATGTTGAAAAAAATCCATTTTAGTTAAATGAGTGCTGAAAAAAGTGTCAAATTAACACGTTTTGTGACAAACTGAACATTGAAACAAACGTACTCTAGCTTGTTGATTTAAATAAACTACGATTGCCAAATCAAACGTCGGGTTATTTGTTGAATGCAACGCTATTTAGTACGTCTCCGATGTTGCGTATTGAATGTTCAGCGCGCGCACATTATATCTTTAATATACTGCTAACGTTCGACTGCGACATGCAAACATGGCTCAAGCGTTACTTCGCATTGTTTATTGTGTTAGTTTCCATAAAAGTATTTCAATCTATAAAATACATATATATATATATATATATATATATATTGCTGTGATAAGGGGTTGTTTAAGGGTGCACGACATAGTGAAGGTCACTAGAGAATGAGTAATTAGAATAGGCAGCAGAAAATTGTAGTTATTTTAGGAAATAAGTAAGAAATAGAAGTAGATAGTAAGTAGGAAACACCCTGTGTACAAAGTAGAAATAGTTTTGGGGGACGCAGGAAAGACATAGGAAGACGCATAGTTGGCGTAGGAATGAGAAATACGAGTATTAAACGGATGGTAAAGATTAAATACCCTGTAGATAGTGTTCAGTTATATAAGTAAAGCGAATAAGAATATTTTTCAGTGGAAGCACGCGTAGAAATGATAAAGTATAATTTGACACGCATTAAGAAAGAGTCTCAGACGATTAAGTAATACGGATGTGAAAATAGAGTTTCATGTAGCTAATATAATGCGTATAAAGATCTAACCATTTTGATAAGAGAAATGATTAAAATTGCGTGAATCGCATGTAAACAATGAAAGTTTAAAGTAAAATTGCATCAGTTGTTTATGGAAAGGCGACTATTCTATCAAAATACAGCATGTTGATAAGTGAAGACACCTGCAGGCAGGTGGGCATTATGAACGAACGCAGAGCATTACATCAGAAAATATTCGAAATGGAATTATTTGATTGGTCCGAAGCAAACGACAGGTTCTAGACCACACCACGGATGCAGTGGGGATTCGAAATTATATTAGCAAGCACCGCGATAAGAAAGTCAGTTTTGAACTCAATGAAGGCCCAAGTGCATTGCCAGTAATACTGAATAATACGTAACAAGTGGTACAAAGTGAAATAAATGAGTGTGTATATGAAAATTACCGTTTAAAACGTAAGTAGGATTATTTTATGAATTAATCGTAAACTAAGACATAAAAATAATAGGGCTTCGAGGTCTGAGGGAAAATAGGCCAGAATGCTTGATGTTAAGAAAGATTACAATAAAACAATTTAAATGTTGAGGCGAAAGGAAGAACATAATCTTGAAGTATAGGGCTGAACGAATTACAAATTTGAAGTCTATGGCAAGAATGATTAAAGTGTAAAATTATAATTTAATGGTGTTGGTCCATAATGGTGATAAGTTAAATGAGATCGAAAATTGGAGAAGATTAATTTCAATGGAAGCGTCGTCGCAAAAAGGGCGCCATATTAATTGCTGTATTACCCTTTAGTGGGTCGAAAAAAAAAAAAAAAAAAAAAAAAAAGGGCGCCATATTAATTGCTGTATTACCCCTTTAGTGGGTCGACCTATTAATTCTGCAATATCACGTGTCCTTACGTTGAGCGACCTATTTATTTTAATTGCTATAATACTAAATTAAATTATTGAACCACCATTTTAATCTTTCCTACAGCTTGTGATTATTTCCTCCTCCAGCTGTTTCTTAACGTTGCTATCAACTGGAGTTTATCATAAACAACTTTATCGACCAATGACAAAATTCAACAAGTTACCGCCTTTGCGGGTTATCTCTGCCCTACTTAATTTGTGACTCCTCCTCTGTACTATTTCAATCCCATGACCTCGGCTAGCATATATTTGTAATTATAAAAATTCAGTAAGTTTGGATCCCATTTAATGAAACTAATGCTTTATGTACAGCTTTTACGTTATTTACAATACATTTTCAAATTAATTCACCTTTATAAATTTCATTTATCAACAACCATTTAATTTGTACTAAAAACCCAAAGTCACCAAAGAAAACTCATTACCTTTACCAACAAATGTAGAATATTCTAAATCCGTTTTCTTATTATTATTTCAATACGTATTCAACCCTTTGTTGACTTGTTTACAAGCATATAATATTTAGCCAATTTGATATTAAAAATAAAATAAAATTCTTGTAGAAAAACAGATGCCTTATAACTAACAATCTGACCTGGTTTTATCTTTTGCGACGACGCTTCCATTAAATTAATCTTCTCCAATTTTCGATCCCATTTAACTTATCACCATTATGGACCAACACCATTAAATTATAATTTTACACTTTAATCATTCTTGCCATAGACTTCAAATTTGTAATTCGTTCAGCCCTATACTTCAAGATTATGTTCTTCCTTTCGCCTCAACATTTAAATTGTTTTATTGTAATCTTTCTTAACATCAAGCATTCTGGCCTATTTTCCTCAGACCTCGAAGCCCTATTATTTTTATGTCTTAGTTTACGATTAATTCATAAAATAATCCTACTTACGTTTTAAACGGTAATTTTCATATACACACTCATTTATTTCACTTTGTACCACTTGTTACGTATTATTCAGTATTACTGGCAATGCACTTGGGCCTTCATTGAGTTCAAAACTGACTTTCTTATCGCGGTGCTTGCTAATATAATTTCGAATCCCACTGCATCCGTGGTGTGGTCTAGAACCTGTCGTTTGCTTCGGACCAATCAAATAATTCCATTTCGAATATTTTCTGATGTAATGCTCTGCGTTCGTTCATAATGCCCACCTGCCTGCAGGTGTCTTCACTATCAACATGCTGTATTTTGATAGAATAGTCGCCTTTACATAAACAACTGATGCAATTTTGGTTTAAACTTTCATTGTTTACATGCGATTCACGCAATTTTAATCATTTCTCTTATCAAAATGGTTAGATCTTTATACGCATTATATTAGCTACATGAAACTCTATTTTCACATCCGTATTACTTAATCGTCTGAGACTCTTTTCTTAATGCGTGTCAAATTATACTTTATCATTTCTACGCGTGCTTCCACTGAAAAATATTCTTATTCGCTTTACTTATATAACTGAACACTATCTACAGGGTATTTAATCTTTACCATCCGTTTAATACTGTATTTCTCATTCCTACGCCAACTATGCGTCTTCCTATGTCTTTCCTGCGTCCCCAAAACTATTTCTACTTTGTACACAGGGTGTTTCCTACTTACTATCTACTTCTATTTCTTACTTATTTCCTAAAATAACTACAATTTTCTGCTGCCTATTCTAATTACTCATTCTCTAGTGACCTTCACTATGTCGTGCACCCTTAAACAACCCCTTATCACAGCATAATTCCCCAAATTAAAATATAAAATTTTATATCAATGTCCATTTTGTTGCCCAACGTGAACTTAAACTCACATTGGTATGAAATTATTATATTTTATTTCCATATTGAAATTCAACCTTTTCATTATTAAACTCATATTTACATTTTATTTATCCCATACCTATGTCCTATTATACTATACTATTCCTACCTATGCCTATTCTTATGTTCAAATCCTATTCTATTTCTCTATGTATACCTATTCATAATTTATTTTACATTTCCTTTTATCTATTCATCTGTCCTTGCATGGGCCAATTCAATTTATCTATTTTCAACTTCCCCCTTTTTCACTCTTAAATCTGGGTCCTTTTAATCTATATTTTCAATCCTATATTTATTATCTATCCTATATCCTAAAAATCTAACCCTACTTTGAAAAATTCACACTTCCTTAAATTCAACCTTAAACTTGCTATGTCTAATTCTAATATTATTCTCTCTAAATGTACGTAGTGTTCCTCTACACTATTACTAAATATTAATATTTCATCCTTATAGTGGATACTAAATTCCTCATACAGTCCCAAAATATTCTTGATCACATTCTCTAATGCATCCGTGCTCGAGGACAAACCAACCGGGACCACCCTAAATTGGTATAATTTTCCTTCTACCGAAAAACCCGTATATTTCCTTGATTCACGCGCTAATGGAATCAAACACAATGAATTCTTTAAGTCTAATTTGCTATATATTTTCTTATTACCTATTCTTGCTAATATGCTTTCCATCGTTGGTGGACAATTGTATTGCGGCTTCGTTCGCTTATTCATCTTTCTTGCATCCAAACATAACCTAATGCTATTATCATTTTTCTTCACGACGACTAATGGATTCACAAAATGTGTACTGGAGTTTTCTATAATGCCTTCACGTAACATTTCCTCAATTTCTTCCTTCACTCTATTCCTATATGCTACTGGGATAGGATATATCTTATTGTTAAACGGTTCCTCATTCATTACTTCTAACTTGTGCACATAACCCTTGGCAATTCTCGACTTTGACCCAATTAATTCTGAATGCTTATTCAATAATACATTCACCCTATTTTTAAATCATCTGGACACTTAATGTCTTCACTTTCATTCCCCATTATTTATCTCTTCACTAAACTGATTAATATTTACGCAGTCATCTTCTATTACTATATTCCCCTCTTCATACCATTTAATATATTTCCCATTACACTCAATCTCTTTGCATTCCGCATTTATCTTCAACCCCAACTTATCTATCATATTCATCCCAAATATAACATCTATCTTCAGTCCAGGTACCACCATGAACTCATTTTCCCATATTCTATCCCCCATTTCACATCTCAGAATTACCATCTCATTTATTACACTAAATCTCTTATTATTTGGTGCCACTAAATTACACCTTGCTATCTTTATCGCGCTATCCCCCAATTTCTCTCGTTTAACAAATTCTTCCGCTACAAGTGATGCCTCTGCTCCAGTATCAATTAATACTTTAACTATTTTATTTTCCACCTTTAAATTAATTATTGGTAATAAGTTTCTCTCAAGTCTTCCTAATTCATTATCCATTTCATATTTAATAAACTCGCGCTGGTGCTCATATCCGTTAATCCGTAGAATTTTCCTTGGTTCGTCCGTACTCAAAATCCTGATCTCGCGTCGAAGGTCCTGCCTGACTCATTCTTCCTGTATCTGTGCAATTCGTGTTCCTTAATTCCACACTATTAATATTTCTTGCTGGTGTCCGTCGATCATCCTTTTCCTGTCTATTCATTACTCCATTGTTTCCCTCATGATTCGTTCTCTCTATTCGTTGCCTTGGTGTCTGACCATTATCCCTGTTCCGCCTAAAATCATTATTAAAGTTTCCATAGTTCCCCATTAAAATTTCTTCCGCGATCATAATTATACCTGTTCCTTCGATAATTATTCCTAGTCTCATCATTCCTTATGAAATTCGTGCGTCGATCCCTAAAATTATTTTCCTTTCATCATCATTTTCCAAATCATCATATCTCTGCAAATAATCAATAAACGTGTCTCTATCCACTATGTTTTGCGTCGTTATGTATCGCTTTACTTCCGCATTAAAATGACTTGCTAAATACTTTATAATAATTTTATCTTCTAAAGGAGGATCCAATTGCTTCGCTACAGTAAATTTCTCAATCGCATATGATTCTCGCGTTATCCCTTTCGCCAAATCGTATCTTCCCATAATCAAATCATTTCGAATTCGATTTTGCTGGTTGTCATTCCAGAATTGACGTAGAAATTTGCTTTCAAACTGTTCAAACGTTTCTATTTCATCTTCAACTAGATTATACCATCGTTTAGCATTCCCTTTTAATATTGCCCTGATTAAATTTAATTTGAATAATTCATCTGTGTATCCCTGTATCAACATTTTAAAATTTTTCAGAAATATCTTAGGGTTTACTTTTCCGTCCCCGTAAAATTTCGTAAATTGTTCCATTGAAAGATTCGTTTGCATTAGCTTAATTGGTTCCTTATTAAAGTTTATTGGATTGCTTTTTAAATTATTTATCTCTTGATTTATTGATCTGAATTCCGTTTCGCAATTTTCTTCAATTTTATTTAACTTAATATTTAAATTCGTAATTTTATTGTTGGACTCACTTTCGAACTCTTCTCGTTTCGTTTTGATTAAAGAAATATGATCCCATAAACCGTCTATCTCCTCAGAAACTCTACCAACTTTCTCATTCAATTGTGCTTTCATCTCCGCGATATTATGGTTTGCTTCTTTCAGTCCATCACTAAGATTCTTAATTTTACCCTCCAGTTTCTCATTGTTTTCATCCATTTTATTTTAACTGCATTTATGGCTTGCTCACTCCTATCCATCTTTTCATTCAATGCCATTAAGATATCCAACATCTTATTTTCTTGTGAAGTTCGCCTCTCTTCACTGGAACTGGTTTCCTGAATTATAACGCTCTCCTGGGATCCTATCTCTACTCCTTGTTGTCTCAAAACCTCCCGTGTTTCCCGTATTTTCTTGTCCATTATTATTAAATTTATATGCTAAACTTTTAAATACTAAAATTTATCTAACTTTAAATTACTGTACAAATTTCACTATTGTTAATTGAAGCTTTTCAAATCCCCGGTTTAGTTTAATTAATTTATATAAAATCTTACAATCGTACTTTAAAATTTATTTTAATTTAATTCGCCCCTCTTAATTTCAGTTTATTGTGGTTTAATTTACGAGCCCCTCTTAATTTCAGTTTATTTGATTGTGTTTTAATTTACGAGCCCCTCTTAATTTCAGTTTATTGTGGTTTAATTTACGAGCCCCTCTTAATTTCAGTTTATTGTGGTTTAATTTACGAGCCCCACGTTGGGCGCCATATTAATTGCTGTATTACCCCTTTAGTGGGTCGACCTATTAATTCTGCAATATCACGTGTCCTTACGTTGAGCGACCTATTTATTTTAATTGCTATAATACTAAATTAAATTATTGAACCACCATTTTAATCTTTCCTACAGCTTGTGATTATTTCCTCCTCCAGCTGTTTCTTAACGTTGCTATCAACTGGAGTTTATCATAAACAACTTTATCGACCAATGACAAAATTCAACAAGTTACCGCCTTTGCGGGTTATCTCTGCCCTACTTAATTTGTGACTCCTCCTCTGTACTATTTCAATCCCATGACCTCGGCTAGCATATATTTGTAATTATAAAAATTCAGTAAGTTTGGATCCCATTTAATGAAACTAATGCTTTATGTACAGCTTTTACGTTATTTACAATACATTTTCAAATTAATTCATCTTTATAAATTTCATTTATCAACAACCATTTAATTTGTACTAAAAACCCAAAGTCACCAAAGAAAACTTATTACCTTTACCAACAAATGTAGAATATTCTAAATCCGTTTTCTTATTATTATTTCAATACGTATTCAACCCTTTGTTGACTTGTTTACAAGCATATAATATTTAGCCAATTTGATATTAAAATAAAATAAAATTCTTGTAGAAAAACAGATGCCTTATAACTAACAATCTGACCTGGTTTTATCTTTTGCGACGACGCTTCCATTAAATTAATCTTCTCCAATTTTCGATCCCATTTAACTTATCACCATTATGGACCAACACCATTAAATTATAATTTTACACTTTAATCATTCTTGCCATAGACTTCAAATTTGTAATTCGTTCAGCCCTATACTTCAAGATTATGTTCTTCCTTTCGCCTCAACATTTAAATTGTTTTATTGTCATCTTTCTTAACATCAAGCATTCTGGCCTATTTTCCCTCAGACCTCGAAGCCCTATTATTTTTATGTCTTAGTTTACGATTAATTCATAAAAATAATCCTACTTACGTTTTAAACGGTAATTTTCATATACACACTCATTTATTTCACTTTGTACCACTTGTTACGTATTATTCAGTATTACTGGCAATGCACTTGGGCCTTCATTGAGTTCAAAACTGACTTTCTTATCGCGGTGCTTGCTAATATAATTTCGAATCCCACTGCATCCGTGGTGTGGTCTAGAACCTGTCGTTTGCTTCGGACCAATCAAATAATTCCATTTCGAATATTTTCTGATGTAATGCTCTGCGTTCGTTCATAATGCCCACCTGCCTGCAGGTGTCTTCACTATCAACATGCTGTATTTTGATAGAATAGTCGCCTTTCCATAAACAACTGATGCAATTTTACTTTAAACTTTCATTGTTTACATGCGATTCACGCAATTTTAATCATTTCTCTTATCAAAATGGTTAGATCTTTATACGCATTATATTAGCTACATGAAACTCTATTTTCACATCCGTATTACTTAATCGTCTGAGACTCTTTTCTTAATGCGTGTCAAATTATACTTTATCATTTCTACGCGTGCTTCCACTGAAAAATATTCTTATTCGCTTTACTTATATAACTGAACACTATCTACAGGGTATTTAATCTTTACCATCCGTTTAATACTCGTATTTCTCATTCCTACGCCAACTATGCGTCTTCCTATGTCTTTCCTGCGTCCCCCAAAACTATTTCTACTTTGTACACAGGGTGTTTCCTACTTACTATCTACTTCTATTTCTTACTTATTTCCTAAAATAACTACAATTTTCTGCTGCCTATTCTAATTACTCATTCTCTAGTGACCTTCACTATGTCGTGCACCCTTAAACAACCCCTTATCACAGCAATATATATAGAATGCTGTGAATCCACCAATATCCGGGAACTACGGTTTTCGAATCGAGCCCCACAGATTGGGCGTCAAGAATGCTGTGAAACCTACAAAAAGCTATTAACTTAACTTGTCCGCGGACTTTCTTCTGTTAATCGCCTCTTTACTCTTTTCCGCCTCGGCTGCTCACCTAGTTAAAGCTTTCATCCTCAATCATAAAAAAAACAAACACATTCCTATCACAAACACCAACGTTAACTCTATTTACATCAATATTCACAATACATTAAAATTTCAACATTAAAATTCAGCATAAATTTCAGTATGTTATCATTTTAATGTGCATCCAGAATTAAAGTCCTTGTAGATGCCTACTAATTAATATAACAATATATGCAGACCTGAGTCTGAGTACAAAGGGAGCATCTCCCACCCCTTTACGTGAATTAACCAGGTTCGTCTAATTGAGCTCAAAGACTTACCCAAATTTTCATCATAATCCAGAACATAAATACTAAATACCCCTTTCTACTTAAACAAGAAAATTTCACCTTAAAATTAAAAATTTGTTGTTAGTACAATTTCACTACTGTCCATTTTAAGTAAATAAATTATAAAGTTATTCAACACACACCAAAACATCAAAAATCGAACAACAAAGCATAAGTTACCTGAAGGTTAATGCACTCGTGGCTTCAATGTACATCGTCCTCTGTTAATCACACCAATCCAACTGGGTTATGTTTAGGTCCTCGGATTACTGGTCGCCTTTAAAATTTTCTACACCACCATTCATCTAAAGTTGTTTCAGGGCTTTTCCGGAACTCATTTGTGTATATCTGAAGCTTGTTTTGTGGATCCAGACACGTTTACGAATCATTTAATTATTAACACCCCCCAAAAATAGCACAGAAATTCATACTTCTTTCACAAATATACGCCAAAACTGCCTACTTTTGTGTATTCATTTGTCGTTGCAAATTTGACTAATTGGTACAGTGATACTAGACTTTATTACCTTGTATCTTCTTTTCTAAGTGCACTAAATTACTTTCATTGTAGCACGTAAAGAACAAACTGTTTTAAATAACCAAAATATACGAGCAAACTGTTTAAATTAATCAATCAAAATCGGAAAACTAAAAAGCACTGTTTAACGCATTGAATCAAACCGAAAATCTAAGAGAGAGAAACTCATATTAACCCGGGTATATACAGTTGTTAGCCTGTCTGTCGGTCTTGTCCCCAAAACGGCCAGTTTCTAGAATTTCGCCTACTATGTTCCCATCTCGACCGCCTGTGTGTCGGTTCTTATTAAATTTGCACTCGCACCAGTTAAATCTCAGAAATTTCGACACGGCTCGCAACGTCTGGGAATAACTAATTAATTTTTATACAGAAATGTTATTTTTACCTCTCAAGTTTGCCTCTTATTTTCAACCAATCGCAACCCAGTGACGTTGCTCAACTCACGCCTTTTACTATATGTGTCTCTGTCTTGCGCATATTTTCCGTCTCTATCTACCCTGTTCTGAGTGGTACTAATCGATATTCTTTAGTATCGGTTATTTTCAATCCATGTGGCCTTGTGAAATAACCCACCTTATTAGCATTTCCCGTAAATATTAAGCGACGGTTTCTCCAACATTCTCTGTAACCATTTGTTATCTGCCAAATTTACGCAGAACATAAAACATTTAAAAATACGCAGATGTTCAAACATAATTCTTCTAAATGACCCTTCTACGATTTGAATATTATTGGGTTTTTTACAAGCTTTTATACATATTATCTGTTACTAATGGTTCAATTAACCCCAATTAAAATAATACCCTTTAATTTTTAGTGAATCCTAATCAAATATTAATTATTATTTGTACCTTTTGTTTAATACCGGTTACTTAAAATTGAGTTAATTAATATAAATTTAGCACGTAATTTCTCTTTGTTTCTTTACTTGGAATATTTAAATTACACGTTGAGCATTTCAATACTGCTTCTTTTTATAGAAAGCGTCTTGTAGATAATTTAAATCTCTTATTTTTAATGAAACGAATGAATTTTTATTCTCCACGGTTTTAATAACGCGTACCTTTTCCCAAAGCTTCTACACGGTAATTAAAATTATTTGATGTGATTATTAAATTTTCTACCCTGATCTAAATTTGAGTATTTTCCCCCTATTTGAATACAAATAATCCCACTTATTTGAATTCAAATATAAAGCATATAGACTGCCAAAAAAAATTTACAAAAAAAATTACCTATCTCTCTCTACCCTTATCTATCTAACTTACCTAACTTATATCCAATCCAAAAAAAAATATCTACACCTATCCTATATACCTGTCCTATTCCTAACTTTTAACTATACTCACTTCCCCCTACCTAATCCTATATACCTATCTTATTCTTATTCTATTCCTAACTTTCCACTAATCTTATAAGAAATATCTACATTTAACCTATCTTATTTTCTTCCTACATTTAATCTTTATTCTCATCCTAAACACCTATTCCTAACTAACCCCCATATTTATTCTATACCTAGCTTTATTTTCTATAAACACCTACTTCTACTCTTCTATATACACCTATTCTATCCCTATCCTATTTAAATTTTACTCTATTATACACCTATTTCTCCTGTGGTGCTGGTTCTCCGGTATAAGGGAATAGTAGGTTGACGTGAAACCGTCCCCTCTCATTTCCCGTACCTACTTCCCTTAATAAATACGTGCACTCTCCTACTACTTCACCTATCTCAAAAGGTCCCTCATAGGGCAAGTGTAGTTTAGCACATGTCATCCTATCTCTCTTCCCTACCCTCAAACTTTTTACTACTACCTGGTCTCCCACTTTAAATTTTATCCTCTTTCTAATCCTCGCGTTCATCTTCCTTGTATATTTTTCAGCTCTCTTCCTTAACCTCTCCCTCACATGTACCAAAAGTTGTTGAAATTCATCGTCCCTAGGCACAATTTGCCATAGTCTTTCGGGATACTGTTTCTTTATAAGCATAATGGGACTGGTTTCTGTCACGGTACTAGGGGTTTCATTGATAAAAGATTCTACCTTGGACAAATTGTCCTCCCGTAAACGATGATTCCTATGTGAAGCCAAACGCAAGAATTTAACTGTCTCTTGAATATATCGCTCAGCTGGATTAGCTTGAGGATGCCTTATGCTGCAAAACACCACTTTAATGTTTTGCCTCTCCCAATAATCCCTAAATCTTTGATTATTAAAATAAGTAGCATTATCTGCTAATACTTGTTTAAAAGTTCCTACTTCCCTACAAAATTGTTCCAATTTCTTGTTTGTTCCGACTGTGTTACAATCCCGAGTGGGATATAATTTGGTAAATTTCGAAAACACGTCAGTCACAATCAGCACATGTTTGTGTCCCTTTGTACTTCGGACTAGATTACTCAAATAATCAATAGCAACTAAGTCCAGGGGATTTTGTACATGTATACTTTGTACCACATCTTGACTCGTACTATTTTGTACTTTCCTAAAGTACATAAGTGATAAGTGTTGATGACTGACTTTACTAACCCTAAGTCTTTAGTTGAAAAAAACGTTTCCCTAAAAATTAACAATGTCTTTCGGATCCCTATGTGACCATATCTTAAATGCAGATCTTTGATAATTAGTTTTGCTTGTACCCTATCCACTACATACACTTCCAAGTCTTGAATTTTTTTACACAAAAATCCGTTTATCATATGGAAGTTTTTAAATCCCGTTTCGTTTTCTAACTTCGTTCTAATAATCTGTACCCCCTCACTCTGCCTCTGGTTCCTCAAGATCTCCTCTTCTCCATATACTGAATCGTTTTGTAGTAGACTGTTCATGGCAATCATGATGTCACACGGTCTTTTGTTATCCTTGTCTCGGTTTCTACTAAACGCGTCTGCTATAAAATTGTTTTCTCCCTTAATATATTTAATCTCAAAGTCAAACTCCTGTAGTAACAGCTCCCACCGATATACTCGATTGTTAGAAAATCTTGTATTTCAACAACGCACACAACGCCGAATGATCCGTTTCGATTACAAAATGTCTTCCAATCAAAAAAATTTTTAACTTTGTAACACCAAACACCACTGCAGCCATCTCTTTTTCACTAATCGTGTAATTTACCTCATGCGGCTCCAGTGTGCGTGAAACAAAAGATATGGGCACCTCTTCCCCCTCTTGTACTTGGTACAACTCTGCTGCTAACGCACTATCCGATGCATCCGTCCTCAGTACGAAACCTACATCAAATCTGGGATGCCTCAAAATTAGTTGGTCGTGAAATTGTTCCAACAGTGTTAGATATGCTGCCTTTTGACTTTCCGTCCAACTCCATCTTACTCCCTTCTTCAGAAGTTTAAACAATGGACTCGCTTTTTCAGCAAATCCCGGTACAAACTTTTATAAAGTTAAGGACCCCAAAAAGCTCTTAATTTCCTAATGTTATTAGGTCTCGGATATGTCAAAAGTTCGGACAATCTTTCTTTATCGATACACATACCTTGAGTGTTCACCACATATCCCAAAAATTTAACAGTTTTTGAAAAAACACTTTTTTCTGTATTCAGCCTCAATCCTGCTAATTTAAGCTCTAATAATATCCGTTCTAAATGAGAGTAATGTTGTTCCTCAGTTTCACTAAAAATTAAAATATCATCCACATAGTGTATGCAGAATTGCTCATATGCTCCTAAAATTGCTTGCATTGCCTTAATTAATGCTGCACTTGACGTTGACAAACCATACGGTACTACCTTAAAATTATAGATTTTTCCCTCTACGGAAAATCCTGTGTACCTTCTAGAATCTTTGTGTAATGGAATCAGCCAGAATGAATTCCTTAAATCTAATTTACTAAAATAAACTTGCCACTTAATCTCGTCAAAAGTGTGTCCATGGATGGTGGACAATGGAATTGCGGTTTGGTCCGTTGATTAATTTTTCGTGCATCTAAACATAAACGAATGCTATCATCCTTTTTCTTAACTACCACCAACGGATTTATGAAATGAGTGTTTGATACCTCTATTATGCCATCTTCCAACATTTTATTTAATTCTGCCTTCACCTGCTCCCGATATGCTGCTGGAATTGGATAAACCTTTGCGTTGAACGGTTCTGAATTATCCACTTCCAATATGTGCTCATAGCCTAACGCTGTGCTTGCTTCTACCCCCACTAATTCTGCATGTTTTTGTAATAAAGCTTGAACCTCTACTCTCCTATCCTCTGGACATCTTATTGTGTTGATCTGTTTAACTCCATCATCTTCTACCTCTACTACATTAATACTCAACCCAGTGTCATCCTCTGTGACTTTATAACTGCCCTTCCATGGCACTACCCTATCCTTAATCCTTACTACCTTCCTTTCCATATCTATCAAAACCCCTAACTGCAACATACAGTCAACACCTAAAATGCTCTGAAACTTCAGTCCAGGTACAATTACAAACTCCTGTTCACAGCTTAAACCTCCTATATCTATCCTAAGCACCACAACACTATTTACTACAGCAAACTTTTTTTTATTTGGAGCTACTAAATGGCTACGCTTTATAGGCATAATTCTATCACAAACCTTATCCCTAATTTTGCTGACGAATTCCTCCGATATTAAACTCGCCTCTGCCCCTGTATCAAGTAATACTTCTACATTATTCTCAAAAATTCCTATATTAACAATTGGCAAACATAATTTTTCCTCAGTTTCTGGCTCTACTTCCCCCTCAATTTTGAAAAATTCACGTGGATGTTCATATACATTTACACTGAAATCTAGTGGTCTGTCGCGTTCTAAAAATCCTGTCTCGTCCTGTTTTCAGTGCTTGGTCCTGGCTGTGCTTCTGCAACCTGTGCGTACGTTCTCCTTGTATTTGTATCCGCGTCCCTGTCTCTATTCGGCGTGCTCGTCACAGTCCTGTTTACTTCCGGTAAACTGTTCTGTCTCATGTAACTAGGTCTTGGCGTCGGTCCCCTAGTCGCACTATTGCTTCTGCATTCCTGTCCTCGTCGTTCCCAATTCTGTCGAAAATTCCTATTGTAGTCCGGCCGTCTCGCAAAATTCTGTGTCCTGTTGTCAAACCTAACCGTGTTAATGTTTCTTTCTCGTATTTCTCTTGTCCGTCCTACACATACATCGTCATATCTCTGCAAATCAATGGTGGATGAAGTTGTTTGGCCACACTGTATTTTTGAATGGCAAATTGTTCCCTAGAACCTGCAAACTCTCCCTTAAATTTTCCTGTAATCAAGTCGTCCCTAATCTGGTCCTGTTTGTGATCACTCCAGTAGTGTTGTAAGAATTTGTTTTCAAAGTCCTGATATGTGTCTATGTCCTGTCCTACTAAATTGTACCATGCTTCCGCGTTGTCTTTCAATAAAGCCTTTATCGTATTCAGTTTAGTCTGTTCGTCAAATAAGTTTCCCACTAGATTTCTTACACTATTAATAAAAATTTGTGGATTTACCCTGTTATCGCCATAAAACTTCATGTGTTGGTCTAATGATCCTCCACCTGTATAAAATCTGGGACCATCCCCCGTTAAACTTGACATGTTGTATTTAATACTACTAACTTCGCGTTCTACCCTGCCTAACTGATCCCTACATGAGTCCGTTACTTCAGTCATTTTTACATATATTTCTTCTTCACAAAAAATGCGTACTTCGGACCTTAAATGTTCCATTCCTGTCGAAGACCTGTAATATCACGCTCATTTTTTTCAACCCTATTTTCAACCTCCCCCATTTTCATGGTAAGACTATTTTTGTAAATTCTTTAGTATTTTGTTCAATTTTCCCGCTTATCTGCTCTAATTTTTGGTTGGACTCCTCCCTCGCTCTATTCGATTCTTCTCTAGCTCTATTAGATTCATCGCTTAGCAGTTCTAATTTTCTATTGGATTCTTCCCTAGCTCTATTAGATTCATCGCTTAGCAGTTCTAATTTTCTGTTGGACTCCTCCCTCGCTCTATTCGATTCATCGTTCATTCTCTCTAGCATTCTCATTATCATCTCGTTTCCTTGATCCCCTGATTCCGTCCTCGACTGATCTCTACTGCCTCCAGCTTCTTCCATTTTCGAATTTTTCTCACACAATGCACTATCGTCACTTCCAATTTCCACTCCTTGACTCCTTAACCACTCCTTTCTCTGCATACGTTCTAATCACTCTCACACACTCTAAAATACTCTTAAATTTATACACACACAGAAACTCTCTCTCTCAGATCGCCAGTTTCCTGGAATAAAATCACAAAAATTTTATTTGGAACTCGAGCCTCACTTTTGGGTTGCCAAGAATGCTGTGAATCCACCAATATCCGGGAACTACGGTTTTCGAATCGAGCCCCACAGATTGGGCGTCAAGAATGCTGTGAAACCTACAAAAAGCTATTAACTTAACTTGTCCGTCGACTTTCTTCTGTTAATCGCCTCTTTACTCTTTTCCGCCTCGGCTGATCACCTAGTTAAAGCTTTCATCCTCAATCATAAAAAAAAACAAACACATTCCTATCACAAACACCAACGTTAACTCTATTTACATCAATATTCACAATACATTAAAATTTCAAAATTAAAATTCAGCATAAATTTCAGTATCAGAAAATTTCAAGATTAAATTTGTTATCATTTTAATGTGCATCCAGAATTAAAGTCCTTGTAGATGCCTACTAATTAATATAACAATATATGCAGACCTGAGTCTGAGTACAAAGGGAGCATCTACCACCACTTTACGTGAATTAACCAGGTTCGTCTAATTGAGCTCAAAGACATACCCAAATTTTCATCATAATCCAGAACATAAATACTAAATACCCCTTTCTACTTAAACAAGAAAATTTCACCTTAAAATTAAAAATTTGTTGTTAGTACAATTTCACTACTGTCCATTTTAAGTAAATAAATTATAAAGTTATTCAACACACACCAAAACATCAAAAATCGAACAACAAAGCATAAGTTACCTGAAGGTTAATGCACTCGTGGCTTCAATGTACATCGTCCTCTGTTAATCACACCAATCCAACTGGGTTATGTTTAGGTCCTCGGATTACTGGTCGCCTTTAAAATTTTCTACACCACCATTCATCTAAAGTTGTTTCAGGGCTTTTCCGGAACTCATTTGTGTATATCTGAAGCTTTTGTGGATCCAGACACGTTTACGAATCATTTAATTATTAACACCCCGAAAATAGCAAAGAAATTCATACTTCTTTCACAAATATACGCCAAAACTGCCTACTTTTGTGTATTCATTTGTCGTTGCAAATTTGACTAATTGGTACAGTGATACTAGACTTTATTACCTTGTATCTTCTTTTCTAAGTGCACTAAATTACTTTCATTGTATCACGTAAAGAACAAACTGTTTTAAATCACCAAAATATACGAGCAAACTGTTTAAATTATTCAATCAAAATCGGAAAACTAAAAAGCACTGTTTAACGCATTGAATCAAACCGAAAATCTAAGAGAGAGAAACTCATATTAACCCGAGTATATATAGTGGTTAGCCTGTCTGTCGGTCTTGTCCCCTAAACGGCCAGTTTCTAGAATTTCGCCTACTATGTTCCCATCTCGACCGCCTGTGTGTCGGTTCTTATTAAATTTGCACTCGCACCAGTTAAATCTCAGAAATTTCGACACGGCTCGCAACGTCTGGGAATAACTAATTAATTTTTATACAGAAATGTTATTTTTACCTCTCAAGTTTGCCTCTTATTTTCAACCAATCGCAACCCAGTGACGTTGCTCAACTCACGCCTTTTACTATATGTGTCTCTGTCTTGCGCATATTATCCGTCTCTATCTACCCTGTTCTGAGTGGTACTAATCGATATTCTTTAGTATCGGTTATTTTCAATCCATGTGGACTTGTGAAATAACCCACCTTATTAGCATTTCCCGTAAATATTAAGCGACGGTTTCTCCAACATTCCCTGTAACCATTTGTTATCTGCCAAATTTACGCAGAACATAAAACATTTAAAAATGCGCAGGTGTTCAAACATAATTCTTCTAAATGACCCTTCTACGATTTGAATATTATTGGGTTTTTTACAAGCTTTTTTACATATTATCTGTTACTAATGGTTCAATTAACCCCAATTAAAATAATACCCTTTAATTTTTAGTGAATACTAATCAAATATTAATTATTATTTGTACCTTTTGTTTAATACCGGTCACTTAAAATTGAGTTAATTAATATAAATTTAGCACGTAATTTCTCTTTGTTTCTTTACTCGGAATAATTAAATTACACCTTGAGCATTTCAATACTGCTTCTTTTTATAGAAAGCGTCTTGTAGATAATTTAAATCTCTTATTTTTAATGAAACGAATGAATTTTTATTCTCCACGGTTTTAATAACGCGTACCTTTTCCCAAAGCTTCTACACGGTAATTAAAATTATTTGATGTGATTATTAAGTTTTCTACCCTGATCTAAATTTGAGTATTTTCCCCCTATTTGAATACAAATAATCCCACTTATTTGAATTCAAATATAAAGCATTTAGACTGCCAAAAAAAATTTACAAAAAAAATTACCTATCTCTCTCTACCCTTATCTATCTAACTTACCTAACTTATATCCAATCCAAAAAAAAATATCTACACCTATCCTATATACCTATCCTATTTCTAACTTTTAACTATACTCACTTCCGCTACCTAATCCTATATACCTATCTTATTCTTATTCTATTCCTAACTTTCCACTAATCTTATAAGAAATATCTACATTTAACCTATCTTATTTTCTTCCTACATTTAATCTTTATTCTCATCCTAAACACCTATTCCTAACTATCCCCCATATTTATTCTATACCTAGCTTTATTTTCTATAAACACCTACTTCTACTCTTCTATATACACCTATTCTATCCCTATCCTATTTAAATTTTACTCTATTATACACCTATTTCTCCTGTGGTGCTGGTTCTCCGGTATAAGGGAATAGTAGGTTGACGTGAAACCGTCCCCTCTCATTTCCCGTACCTACTTCCCTTAATAAATACGTGCACTCTCCTACTACTTCACCTATCTCAAAAGGTCCCTCATAGGGCAAGTGTAGTTTAGCACATGTCATCCTATCTCTCTTCCCTACTCTCAAGCTTTTTACTACTACCTGGTCTCCCACTTTAAATTTTATCCTCTTTCTAATTCTCGCGTTCATCTTCCTTGTATATTTTTCAGCTCTCTTCCTTAATATATATATATATATATATATATATATATATATATATATATATATATATGTATTTAGAATAAACATACTATAATTCACTTAAGTTCCCAAATATAAAACTCTCCAACTCTGAACGGTTAAAAAAATATTGCATTATCAATTCTATGAGGGCTGTCTTCTTCATCTTTGACGCGCGGTCGTTTCTGGTTGTTCTTCTTCGTGTTAACTAAAAAAAGATTCAAATGAATATTATATCAAGTAAATGCATTAAGAAAATTAAATCTATATATTTAGCTAACGAATACATACTCTGTATTGGTGTCATTAGGTCGTACGTTGCAATTGGTGGATCTGCTCACGGCGTCAACGATTTTTTCTCCAGTACTTAATTTGGATTGACTATAAACTACTCAATAATTTTAAACCAATCATTATCATTATTCTTTCCTGACAAGGACAATTTAAAAAAAAAAAAAGGTTTTCATTTTTGATTTGTTCTATAGAACACACAACTACAACTTGACAATAAAGATTGAACGATTATCACACACACATATCTTGAGTATATAAGGATATTAAACAACAAGAACAGCAGAAAATTCAACTCATGTAAGCAAGAATTTAATGCTAAGGTATTGTCTAGATAGCAATTGTAGAAATATGAAATCTATAGAAAATTTAATAAAGCCAGTCATGTATAAATTTTTTTAATGCTGACATCCACAGGAAGAATAAAAAGCGAGAAATTTAATGCTAACATCAACAGAATAATAAATAAATCCACTTAGTCAGCATTAATGGAAGACCGGTCTGGCTTCGAAACTGTGCACGCGTATATACCATATTTTAAAATTAAAGTTGTCAATTGCAAAACAAAAAATTAAATTTTACCTAGAAATCATTTTGAAATATTTACTTTTTTTTAGTACAACTGAAAGAACTTGACTTTTATACATTTTTTTTAATCGATATCATAGACTTTTTTCTATACTGTTGGTAAAAAATCTACGTGAAGTATTTATATTAAATAATAAACTGAACTGTTAGAAAAAATTAAAAATTTGCATCGTTTTCTGAAAAAAAATTGCGTACTTTTTCAGTATAACTGAAAGAACTTGAGTTTATACATTTTTTATTCGATATCAGACTGTACAGTAACAGTAATGTTTAATTATATCAGTCAAAAACATGATGTGTTTACTATTAAACAAAACAAAATTGTTCTTAATCCAAGTGATGATAAAAGAATTCTTAGTACCCCAACCACTGATACATACGACCAGCGAGTACTGTGTTAAAAATTGTTTTCGTTGCAGAAAGTAACATCAATTCCCGTCAATATTACTGTATTAGTCGATTAAGGCATGAGTTAATTTTTTTACGTTTCTTTTTATTCGCTTAGGGCAATGCAGAGAAGAAGTTAGAATTGGCCACATTTTTTTATAATAAAATAAACCTTGATACAAAATCACATTCAGTTTTACTGAAAAGTATAGGTACTGCTCAGCAAAAATAATGAATTACATTCATTGACTGAAAAAGAAATTGCAAGAAGGCGCATAATAAAACCTAAATTAGATTAATTTCCTTTTATATTACTGCTAGCATAATTTATTTTCCTTAAAAAATTAACAAAAATTGACTTTATATGCATATATAAGGATATAGTAATTTGTGCGGGTGTATGTTTTACGCGAATCATGCTGAATAATAAAAATTCTTTAGTTCTATCAACGTACTGGAAAATGTTTTTCTTAATATCGGGTTTTAAAAACCATGAGTGCGTGTAAATTATGATATTTTTCTTTAGATTAATTTTTCGTTTAAAAATAATGCAATGCAAATAAATCCTTAAGTAGTAATATTTATAGAATAAGTTTTAGATTATTGCTGACACAATTTACATGCATATATAGGTAATTTGTGTGAAATTCTTTAAAGGTACTGTTATATAATAAAACTGCAGAATGTTTTTTTAATACTGGGTTTTTTAAAAACCATGAGTGCGTGTAAATTATTAAACAAAGACGTTTTAATCTGAGACATTTTTTTTCAAATTTGCTTTGTTTTTATTTAAAAATATTTCATATGTAATCATAAAAAAATAGCGCTGTAATGATAGTGTATTTTCTGTACACATCATAAATCAAAGGTCGTATAAAACATTTTTATTATTATACTGCAAACAACAATTTTTTGTAGTAAACGCAGCTGAATGAAAAAACATGATGTATGCTAATTCTTTTTACAGTTGTTTTGCTTACGCTAGATGATTATGTATGTTCCATTGAAAGTAATATAAAGCCGATCCTAATTCAAAACGTGCCCACAAGTATTTTACATTTGAAAATATATAAGAATTCAGGTTTTCACATTTTTTTACATTATTGGCGCTTTGTGAGTTTATTAAAAGATTTTCATATGTATCCATAAAAAAATAGCGCTGTAATGATAGTGTATTTTCTGTATACACATCATAAATCAAAGGTCGTATAAAACATTTTTTGTAGTAAACGCAAACTGAATGAAAAATGATGTTGTATGCTAATTCTTTTTGCAGTTGTTTTGCTCAGAGTTGCCTTCAGTATGTAAATATTGGAAATGCTTGCATAGCGAATTGTTTGTCATAGTTACGTACTGAAGGCAACTCTGCAAATTTTTTAGATCGCATGCACGATTCAAGCTTGAAAATCGTCTTGAATAAAAACGTAAATAAACGCGATTTTTTTTAACAATTGCATTCAAAGCAATTCGCTATGCAATTATTTTGATTTGTATGCTCTTTCTTTTACAGTTGTTTTGCTTACGCGTTTTCCGTAAACTCAGCTGAATGAAAAAAATTATGTGAGATTGTTGTTATTGGAAATTAAAATTCAGTATTAATTTTTTCTGCTGATGAACGTGCTTTGTTCAGGCAAGAAACGGCTGGAATGGTGTTATCATATATATAGCGCTTTATTTAAATCAAATTATCCGACCCGGTGAAGAAGTATTTGTGAATGGTATAGAAAATAAGAAATTGATTGAAACCTTCACAAGTACGCAGTTTTTTTCGTTTTGGATTTATCTAAAAATAGGATACCTTTCAATCTACCCGAGTTTAACTATATTAGCATAAATGTATTGTAGAGAAAAATAGTAGTAGTAACCGTTCTGTTTAAAAAATCTAGTTTGTTATTGTTTAAAGATGTGTTAGCATAAGGTTGATGAGTATGTTTTTCAATATTAACAATTGCATTGTCGAAGTAAACTTTTTCACGCACGTTCAGTATTTCACTATTCATTTTACATTTTAATAAAATAAATGCAGTCCTAACGATTGTAGAAACAACGGCTAGAATAGTGTTATCATATATAGCGCTTTATTTGAAACAAATTATCCGACCCGGTGAAGAAGTATTTGTGAAGGGCTTAGAAAAGAAGAAATTGATTGAAACCTATATATAATGCAAAAACATTGTAACTGATATGCTTGCACTAGGTTGTCCTAAGCTATCGGAGTTAAAATCAACAATCGTTTAAAATATAACATCCATTGTTGTAGACACCGCAATAATAATCTGCAATGCACAAAACAAAATACCTTTTTATTAAAAGAATGGCTTGATAATAATAAAAAACAATAGAAAGATTTTGTCTGTATTATTTATTTTAATATAATTTTACAATGTTAGCCTTATTAACTATTATTATAACAACTTCTAGCAAACATTATTTTTTTATCGATCCAGCTATTGTGTATGTTAGAGAAGCCTAACCATTTTACAAAGACTTTATTTCCACTCTTTCTTAGGACTTTTTCTACCAGGTAAATTCCTGGATGTTTAACCTTTGCAACTCCATTTCATAAAATGCACCTTTGCTTTCTTTTCGTCTTGATCTTCTAATATATATGTTGTCGGATTGGTTACGTTTACCTTTTAATCTTAAAAATTGCATTTGACCAGTTTGGCGTGTAACCTTTCGTAAATGCTTCCCTGTGTTTACTAATCCTCACACTGTCTTTAATTGAATATTTTGGTATTTTGCTTGCAAGTTTGATGTGGGTAAATGATGATTTAAGAATAGTTTTTTTCATTTGATTTATCAACTTTTACTAAAAGTGCGTGTAAAAATTAATAAACAACATTGACGGTTTTAATCTGAGACATTTTTTCAAAACTTGCTTTAATTTTTAATAAATTTTTTTATATGTAACCATAAAAAATAGCGCTGTAATGATAGTGTATTTTCTGTACACACCGCATAAATCAAAGGTCGTATTAAAAACAAAGCAAGCAAATTTTTTCAGTAAACGCAGCTGAATGAAAAAATGATGTTGTATGCTAATTCATTTACAGTTGTTTTGCTTTTGTCAGTTGATATTTTTGTATAAATAGTAAATAAAGCTGTACATATATTAAGTAGTGTATTGAATTGTATAGAATCATGAATTCTGAAACCGTGGCCGAAATTAGTAGCGCTATTTTGAAATTAACTGTGAAATGCGTGAATCTAATCAGAACAGTCGATGTAATAACGAAACACATTATAATAATCAAAGCTTACTATTAGAAATAAGGTATATGAAGACAATCGTCAGGAAAATCCTAGTAGGCTGGAATCTAATTTGGCACATCTGAAAAGTTACCTTGTACGATTGAGGCACTTGAAACGCTCTTTGGAATATCAAGGTAAAGGTATTGATGCAACGCTTTCTAGAGGTCATATTCGAAAAAATCTGATTTGGCATGATGTACAATCATGTTTTGGAAGTCGAATAATTACGGGACTTATTACCAATTTAAGTTATAGAGATCCTCTAGTGTTCTTAGACAAGGCGTTCGCTAGTTTTAAACGCAAGATTGTTGCTTGCTTAAAAAAGTCAATGTTGAAAGTTAATGTAATATTGACCGCTAACTTTGTTAAGCCTACAACTGGCGAAATAGATTTGAAGACGTTTCCTACTGCAAATCGTCACATCGATATAAATACCAATCTCAAGCGGTGGTATAAGGAGAACGTATTAGACAAGATTTCGAAGCGATTAGAGGAATTTAGCGAAAAGGATTCAGGTTGGGCAATCCAAGAAGTTTTACACTTGAAGGTAAATATAAACAATCATGATCCACTTAAAGGAGGGTGTTCAACGTTTGCTCCGGTTCCGGACTTATAAACAATACCACAATCTTTCTTGATTTTATATTAAAAGTTCCTTTCAAAAGCAAGTGGAGCCCACGACATTCAAACATGGAAGTATTTATTAATTGTATTTAATAAATCCTGATTAGAAAAAAAAAGTATTATGATAGTTGCTCAATCAAAAGTGAAAGAGCATATAGTAAATGAACTTCATAAACCAGCAAGAATAAATTTCAAGAGACGCAAAGTGATAGTAAAAGGTTTAAATGACCTTTTTCAGACCGATTTGATTAAAATGCTACCATATTCGCAAACAAACAAAGGATTTAAATACATTTTAGTAGTTATTGAATGTTTCTCCAAATACGTATGGGCTGTATCACTTAAAAGTAAAACGGGTATTGATGTTACTGCTGCAATGAAAACAATTTTAAATAAATTTAAAAAATCCACCAAGAAATTTGCAGTCTGATTTTGGTAAAGAATATTATAACAAACAGTTACATTCCTTAATGCAGACATATGGCATAAACCATTATAGTGGTTTTTCTACAAAGAAAGCATGCATTGTGGAACGTGTAATTAGAACTTTAAAGGGAAAAATGTGGCGCTTGTTTAACCTCAACGGTTCTTACAATTGGATAAAAAATTTAAGCGATATTGTGAAACAATACAACAATACAGTTCACAATACTATCGGAGTCAAACCTGTAAAAATTGATAAATCAAATGAAAAAAACTATTCTTAAATCATCATTTACCCACATCAAACTTGCAAGCAAAATATCAAAATATTCAATTAAAGACAGTGTGAGGATTAGTAAACACAGGGAAGCATTTACGAAAGGTTACACGCCAAACTGGTCAAATGCAATTTTTAAAATTAAAAAGGTAAACGTAACCAATCCGACAACATATATATTAGAAGATCAAGACGAAAAAGAAAGCAAAGGTGCATTTTATGAAATGGAGTTGCAAAAGGTTAAACATCCAGGAATTTACCTGGTAGAAAAAGTCCTAAGAAAGAGTGAAATAAAGTCTTTGTAAAATGGTTAGGCTTTTCTAACGTACACAATAGCTGGATCGATAAAAATAATGTTTGCTAGAAGTTGTTATAATAATAATAATAGTTAATAAGGCTAACATTGTAAAATTATATTAAAATAAATAATACAGACAAAATCTTTCTGTTGTTTTTTATTATTATCAAGCCATTCTTTTAATAAAAAAAGGTATTTTGTTTTGTGCATTGCAGATTATTATTGCGGTGTCTACAACAATGGATGTTATATTTTAAACGATTGTTGATTTTTAACTCCGATAGCTTAGGACAACCTAGTGCAAGCATATCAGTTACAATGTTTTTGCATTATATATAGGTTTCAATCAATTTCTTCTTTTCTAAGCCCTTCACAAATACTTCTTCACCGGGTCGGATAATTTGTTTCAAATAAAGCGCTATATATGATAACACTATTCCAGCCGTTGTTTCTACAATCGTTAGGACTGCATTTATTTTATTAAAATGTGAAATGAATAGTGAAATACTGAACGTGCGTGAAAAAGTTTACTTCGACAATGCAATTGTTAATATTGAAAAACATACTCATCAACCTTATGCTAACACATCTTTAAACAATAACAAACTGGATTTTTTAAACAGAACGGTTACTACTACTATTTTTCTCTACAATACATTTATGCTAATATAGTTAAACTCGGGTAGATTGAAAGGTATCCTATTTTTAGATAAATCCAAAACGAAAAAAACTGCGTACTTGTGAAGGTTTCAATCAATTTCTTATTTTCTAAACCCTTCACAAATACTTCTTCACCGGGTCGGATAATTTGATTCAAATTAAGCGCTATATATATGATAACAACATTCCAGCCGTTTCTTGCCTGAACAAAGCACGTTCATCAGCAGAAAAAATTAATACTGAATTTTAATTTCCAATAACAACAATCTCACATAATTTTTTTCATTCAGCTGAGTTTACGGAAAACGCGTAAGCAAAACAACTGTAAAAGAAAGAGCATACAAATCAAAATAATTGCATAGCGAATTGCTTTGAATGCAATTGTTAAAAAAAAATCGCGTTTATTTACGTTTTTATTCAAGACGATTTTCAAGCTTGAATCGTGCATGCGATCTAAAAAATTTGCAGAGTTGCCTTCAGTACGTAACTATGACAAACAATTCGCTATGCAAGCATTTCCAATATTTACATACTGAAGGCAACTCTGAGCAAAACAACTGCAAAAGAATTAGCATACAACATCATTTTCATTCAGTTTGCGTTTACTACAAAAATGTTTTATACGACCTTTGATTTATGATGTGTATACAGAAAATACACTATCATTACAGCGCTATTTTTTTATGGATACATATGAAAATCTTTTAATAAACTCACAAAGCGCCAATAATGTAAAAAAATGCGAAAACCTGAATTCTTATATATTTTCAAATGTAAAATACTTGTGGGCACGTTTTGAATTAGGATCGGCTTTATATTACTTTCAGTGGAACATACATAATTATCTAGTGTAAGCAAAACAACTGTAAAAAGAATTAGCATACAACATCATGTTTTTTCATTCAGCTGCGTTTACTACAAAAAATTCTTGTTTGCAGTATAATAATAAAAATGTTTTATACGACCTTTGATTTATGATGTGTACAGAAAATACACTATCATTACAGCGCTATTTTTTTATGATTACATATGAAATATTTTTAAATAAAAACAAAACAAATTTGAAAAAAAAAATGTCTCAGATTAAACCGTCTTTGTTTAATAATTTACACGCACTCATGGTTTTTAAAAAACCCAGTATTAAAAAAACATTCTGCAGTTTTATTATATAACAGTACCTTTAAAGAATTTTACACAAATTACCTATATATGCATGTAAATTGTGTCAGCGGTAATCTAAAACTTATTCTATAAATATTTCTACTTAAGGATTTATTTGCATTGCATTATTTTTAAACGAAAAATTAATCTAAAGAAAAATATCATAATTTACACGCACTCATGGTTTTTTTAAAAACCCGATATTAAGAAAAACATTTTCCAGTACGTTGATAGAACTAAAGAATTTTTATTATTCAGCATGATTCGCGTAAAACATACACCCGCACAAATTACTATATCCTTATATATGCATATAAAGTCAATTTTTGTTAATTTTTTATGGAAAATAAATTATGCTAGCAGTAATATAAAACGAAATTAATCTAATTTAGGTTTTATTATGCGCCTTCTTGCAATTTCTTTTTCAGTCAATGAATGTAATTCATTATTTTTGCTGAGCAGTACCTATACTTTTCAGTAAAACTGAATGTGATTTTGTATCAAGGTTTATTTTATTATAAAAAAATGTGGCCAATTCTAACTTCTTCTCTGCATTGCCCTAAGCAAATAAAAAGAAACGTTGTAAAAAAATTAACTCATGCCTTAATCGACTAATACAGTAATATTCACGGGAATTGATGTTACTTTCTGCAACGAAAACAATTTTTAACACAGTACTCGCTGGTCGTATGTATCAGTGGTTGAGGTACTAAGAATTCTTTTATCATCACTTGGATAAAGAACAATTTTGTTTTGTTTAATAGTAAACACATCATGTTTTTGACTGATATAATTAAACATTACTGTTTCTGTACAGTCTGATATCGATTAAAAATGTATAAACTCAAGTTCTTTCAGTTATACTGAAAAAGTACGCAATTTTTTTCAGAAAACGATGCAAATTTTAATTTTTCTAACAGTTCAGTTTATTATTTAATATAAATACTTCACGTAGATTTTTACCAACAGTATAGAAAAAGTCTATGATATCGATTAAAAAATGTATAAAAGTCAAGTTCTTTCAGTTGTACTGAAAAAAGTAAATATTTCAAAATGATTTCTAGGTAAAATTTAATTTTTGTTTTGCAATTGACAACTTTAATTTTAAAATATGGTATATACGCGTGCACAGTTTGAAGCCAGACCGGTCTTCCATTAATGCTGACTAAGTGGATTTATTTATTATTCTGTTGATGTTAGCATTAAATTTCTCGCTTTTTATTCTTCCTGTGTATGTCAGCATTAAAAAAATTTATACATGACTGACTTTATTAAATTTTCTATAGATTTCATATTTCTACAATTGCTATCTAGACAATACCTTAGCATTAAATTCTTGTTTACATGAGTTGAATTTTCTGCTGTTCTTGTTGTTTAATATCCTTATATACTCAAGATATGTGTGTGTGATAATCGTTCAATCTTTATTGTCATTATATTAAAATAAATAATACAGACACAATCTTTCTATTGTTTTTTATTATAATCAAGCCATTCTTTTAATAACAAGGTATTTTGTTTTGCACATTGCATATTATTATTGCTGTGTCTACAACAATGGATGTTATATTTCAAACGGTTGTTGATTTTTAACTCCGATAGCTTAGGACAACCTCGTGCAAGCATATCAGTTACAACGTTTTGCATTAGATAGGTTTCAATCAATTTCTTCTTTTCTAGACCCTTCACAAATACCTCTTCACCGGGTCGGATAATTTGCTTCAAATAAAGCGCTATATATGATAACACCACTCCAGCCGTTGAAGATTCATCCCAAGAAAGACCATGAATATTCCTTGTCACCCAGTCGTTATGTTTTATATGATCTTGACTCAAACAACTAGACTGCATTGGCAGTTTAAAAATTTGATGCCAAACAACACCTTCCAACAAGTCCAAAACCGCAATTTCTTTGCACACAAACTCGCTTTTCTTGTATTTAAATCCCTGTATATCAATTATATACATGTTTGTATGTAAATATATGCAGTAAACTTCGACTAATTAAATTAATATTAGGAGCAATCTCCTTATATAGCAGATTACCACCATCTGCGTACTTTGCCAACCCACTTTTCAACCTATCACAAGAGTGAACACATTTTGAATTGAAACCGGCCCATGTGTATTTGCAGCCTCTAAACATAAATCAGAATCCACTTTAATTAAACACAATTGACTTGAATGCGATATTTTGCATCTGTCATACTTCATAACTTCTAGCTAGAAAACCAAATTTAAAACATCTACACGCATTTTCTCTGCACTTACATTTTTCAACATACGTGTGTTTTGAAGTATGTATGTTGCATTGAAAGTAATATAAAGCCGATCCTAATTCAAAACGTGCCCACAAGTATTTTACATTTGAAAAGAATTCAGGTTTTCACATTTTACATTAAAAGTATATAACGCCGATCCTAATTCAAAACGGTGCACGTGTAACTTCTCGCTAGAAAACCGAATTCAAAACAGCTACACACATTCTTCTCTGCACTTACATTTTTCAACATACGTGTGTTTTGAAATATCTTTCATTGAAAGTAATATAAAGCCGATCCTAATTCAAAACGTGCCCACAAGCATTTTACATTGAAAGTATATAAGAATTCATGTTTTCACAACTATTTTACATTGAAATGTTTTCACGACTATTTTACATTGAAATTATATAGGGCCGATCCTAATTCAAAACGGTGCAGGTGTATTCTACACATGGAAAATACGTCGGTCGCGTTTTTAATTAGGACCGGCCTTACCCCACTACTTGCGTGTGTTCCTGGTTTCCACGCTAACTATGCGTCTTCCTGTGTGTATTTGCGTCGCTTAAAACTACTATACTTTATATACAGGGTGTTGACTGCTTACTATTTACAAACTATCTCCATTTCTCAATTCTTTACTAAATGAATGCAGTTTTCTGCTGCCTATGGTAATTTCCCATTTCTAAACCACCTTTACTATAAAGTACACCCTTAAACAACCCCTTATCACAGCAATATATATATATATATATATATATATATATATATATATATAGTGCTACAATATCGCCGATCAATTATCTGATGATCGTCACCTCTCTGTACTTCTTAGATCAACTCAAGGTCAACACAAACAAATTTTGATGCCCCGAGTAGCTCAGAAGCTTTAGGAATTTTTCTCACTTTTCTCAAAACACAATTAGTCAGATCTAGAATAAGACAAAAGCAATTTCAGCAATTTTTGGTATAATGAACTAAATAAAATTTCCAATCAAAAGCAAAATTTATCTTTATGGAAATTTGAAATAGATTCAAATAACTGCCTACAAAGTTACTTCCACCATCATCATTCGGTCTTTAGTCCTGGGAGAGGCTACACGCGTACTCTCATTGTTTCCCATTCTGAACTAACCTACACATTTCTCTGAAATTTCCATAGTCTACATCTATCACTATCTGCGTGCAATAGTCTTATCTAGGTCTACTTCTACCCTACCTCTGACTATGTAACATATTGCGTACTATTTCCCAAAAATGCTTTAGAACGTATTCTGTTCTTCTATTTTTCCAATTTTTTTTTGTTTTCAATAGATTTTTTTCTTCCCTACCATGTTTATAACCTATTAGTTATTAGCTTTGTCTGTCGATGCTATCATCCTCATACATCTGAAGCACAATATACCATAAGGCTTATATCTCTTTCTGTCTGCTTTCCCTACTGCACGTATTTCATAGACATACTGTGCTGTGCATCACACATATGCGTTCAACAATTTTCTTCTTGTTTCTATGTTTGTTGTTTTTGAACATAACTGCTGTTCTTTCTTGTTAGATGTACTTCGGTTTCCTTCTACTGTTTTACAATAATATACCCTTTTTCCCCGACACTCAGTAGTATGTGAATGGGAAGCGGTTCTGTGGCGTAGTTGGTATGGGTGTGATTACAGCGTTTAAGCTCCCGGGTTCGAATCGACACGGTCCGCTTGAAAAATGTTAGGCGAACATTTTTCCTAAACATATGCCCTCGTTCGGAGGAGAGGCAAAATGGAGGCCCCATGTGTGAGTGTTGCCACCCACGTTAAAGATCCCTACGTTGTTTGGAGCAGCAAAGGTTCCGCAAAATTCAAAATTTTTCAGGTAAGAATCGCTTCTTAGCCAATGTTGTACCTTCGGGTAGAGCATTGGAAAATCACACGTAAGGTATGTGAAAGGGGTACGCTGCGTGTCAAGTTCCTCCGGCACTTAATCATTTGCCGAAAAAATAGGTTTTCCAATACATCCTTTTGCACAATCAGCATAAGTTGAAAATGACCAACACCTGTAGTAGTCTATAATAATAATCAGATATAAGTGCACCTATTTTTTCGTCATTAGGTTTTCCGTCTTGAAACTTGTTGGACGCGTACATCTACTTATTAAAATTTTGAGCTAGCCTACACAATCTCTTGAAATTCCTACAACAGCCTATATACAACTCGGTTTTCCTTCTATTGTTCACTAATTATAGTCCCTATTTCACATTAGATTCGGTGGTAAGTGAAGTGGGTTAAGAGCCTGTGGCTGCAAAGATCTCTCAACACTTAGATGTTTACCGAGTTAATAGTTTTCCAGTAAATCCTCTCGTACAATTAACATTATTCGGGAATATTGCACGACCAATACCTGTAGTTGCTTATAATAATCATCATGTTTAAGTGTAGTTATTTTTTTAGTTATTAGTTGAACGCGTATCTCTATTGATTTATATTCTGAGTTCCATTCGGAACGGATAATTATTTTATACGAATATTGTTTTTACACTTTTTAGTGAGCTCAATAAACGAAGTTATAAATGCTTTTGTTGAGGTAAAATATTTCATACTGTATAAATGCTTCGTGATATTGCTGTATTTAATTTCATTTTGAAAACTCCGTCAATTCCGTTGAGCTAGCCCGACAAAGTTAGAAAGTTAGGTAAGTGAACAATTTAAAGTTTTACAAATTGCTGAAGCTGTTTCACAGTATTCTATATATTTATTATTCTATATATATATATATATATATATATATATATATATATATATTGCTATGCATAAACAGAACTGGAATTATCGAGCCCCGACGTTGGGCCGCCATATTAATATTGCTATGTTCTCCCTCAATTATTCGCGCCCCATCGTTTAGGCGACATATAAGCATTGCTATGTATTAACTAGATTTATCGATCTCCGACGTTGGGCTGTCATATAAATATTGCTATGAACTCCCTCCAGGAACTTAACAGGATTTTATCGTGTCTCTACCTTGTCGACCAGTAACAAAACTTGATATGTTACTGCCTTACTCGTTATCAATGGCGTATTCAACTTATAGCTCCTCCTTTATTGTTTAAATTATCAAATTACACTCCCATTAACTTTATGTTTTGACCTCGACTAACGTTTATTTTGAATTATAAAATGAAGTTTAATTCAATTCCATATACTGAAAACAAATATTATGTACAGTTTTTGTAAATTATTTAAAATACACTTTTCAATTAATTAATGTTGTAAATTTCATTTATCTCCAAAATCATATACTATTCAATCAATCTAAAGTTACCAAAAAGCTATTGTTTTTATAAAAAGAAGCTTGGAACGTTCGAAACCCTTTTATCATATAACGTACTTTATACGTATGCAAGTTCATTGTTTTGTTGACTTCGTCACATTAATTTATAATAAGCAAATTCAATATTCAATAGAAAAATAATGTCTTATAACTAAAAAATTTAACCTAGTCTTTTTCTTCACTATTTCCTTCTTACCATCGACGCAGCTAATATTTTCCATGCATTACCCATCCATTTCGATCCAATTCAGAATTATTATATACCCATTCGAAATATGAACTATTGCATTTAAATTATTGCCATCACCCTCTGGACTACCATTATTAAACTTAGACTTATGCACCCCAAATTATTGTCGTCTCATTTAGACTTCTTTCACCAGACTCAGAATTTATTCTCATCAATTTCCCCAAATCTAGAATTGTATTATCATTCTCCCCAGACTTGAAATTCTTAGTTTATACACCCCGGACTCAAACTTGTATTATCATTCCCCTGACTTGAAATCGTAGTTTATCCATCCCGGACTCGAACTTGTATTATCATTCTCCCCTGACTTGAAATCGTAGTTTATACTCCCCGGACTCGAACTTGTATTATCATTGCCCCCTGACTTGAAATTCTTAGTTTATACTCCCCGGACTCGAACTTGTATTATCATTCTCCCCTGACTTGAAATCGTAGTTTATACTACCCGGACTCGAACTTGTATTATCATTCTCCCCTGACTTGAAATTCTTAGTTTATACTCCCCGGACTCGAACTTGTATTATCATTCTCCCCTGACTTGAAATCGTAGTTTATACTACCCGGACTCGAACTTGTATTATCATTCTCCCCTGACTTGAAATTCTTAGTTTATACTCCCCGGACTTGAAGCCCTATTATTATTATGTTTTAGTTTGAATAAATTCCCCAAAATCTACTTACGTTTAATCGGCAATCATAATTTTCATCTTCTTCGCACTTAAACAATCATTTCACTTTAAAATTATTTTTACGTGTTGCACTAATGTTTCAAAGTGGCGCACCTCGGTCTTTGTTGAGTTGAAAACTGAGTTCGTTATCACTGTCCCTGTTAATATATGATTGATCTCCTACTCCGTCAGTAGGCATGGCTTACAAGCTCGTCGCTAATTTTAATCAATCAAGTCTTTGCATTTAAAGTAGTTCTGATGTAACTTTCTCTGCCTTCAAGTAATTGTGGCTTGCTCACAGGTGCCTCGTTATCAGACATGCGGTGTTTTGACGAATCTAATCGCTTTTCCATGTTGTACACAAACAACTGATGCAATTCGACTTTTAATTTTTATATATGCTTGTTATTTACGCAATTTTTAATCACCTTTCTTTATCAAAACTGTTAACTATTTGTACGCATATACACTATGCTTCTTGAAGCTCTATTTCTTATCTCCGTATTAACCTAATTGTTTGGAACTCTTTTGAATGCGTGTTTAATTACACTTTATTATGTTTACTTATCAATACGCGTGCTTCCACTGCAAAATATCGTTATTTGCATTACCTAAATTAACTGAAACTTTATCTACAGGGTGTTAAATATTCATTATCTACTTAATGCATGTATTCCTTATTTCTACGCTAACTATGCGTCTTCCTGTGTCTATTTGCGTCGCTTAAAACTACTTATACTTTATATACAGGGTGTTGACTGCTTACTATTTACAAACTATCTCCATTTCTCATTTTTTTTCTAAATAAATGCAATTTTCTGCTTCCTATTATGATTTCTAATTCCCGCACGACCTTTGCTATAAAGTACACCTTTAAACAACCCCTTATCACAGCAATATATATATATATATATATATATACACATATGTATTTTCTATCCTTACACTAGAAATATAACGGTCGCATGTTCAAAATTTATAGTTCAGTTGCAGGTTTCTACCGTACTTCTAGCGCTGAGTAGTAAAATCGCCCTAATTTTCCATAATTTTTGTTAGTTTGCTGTTGTCAGTGTAACCTACATAAAGCGTTGTTTACGGCGTTTTAAATATGGACATTTACTTGAACGGTTTAACATTAGCAATTGTGTAGAGCATGCATGCATTTATAGAAACAAACACCATATATCATCACTAGCGGTTTCGCTACTTGCTGTAATTATATAATGCATTGACGGCATGCTTTATAAAGCAGTCATATCGTAAAATCTCTAAACAAAGTTATTATTTTAGTCATTTTTAATTTGCAAATCAGGGCGTGATTAATTGCTTGTCAAGTATTTAAACATTAACTGTATGCGGCTAGGAAATCATAGCTTGAATATAATAGGATGTCAAAAGGAAAAAGTTTTTTGTGGCTCGCCAATTTTGCAGCGTTGACAGCGTTTGGATCACAATATTTACTGAGCGTTCAAAGTACACGTATACTCGTATGTATATTGATTAACTATTTGTTATATTGCAGGTGGCGAGATTACACCAACTGAGTTGAAGATTTCCAAGCACTTTAAAAATTAACATTCATTTCAAGTCATTTCATGCAACTTGAAAAGATACTAAAATTATAATGCTGAAAATAACACATTTAAAGTTTTAATGCATTTGCATGAATTATGCAAGAGAAACAGCGAGTTTCCTGCGTGTTGAAACGGTAATTTAAAATTTCCTATGGCGGGTTGTTATTAACGGTATCTATTTATCGACAAAATGCAAATGTTTTGAATTTTGTAATCTCATCTAGCCTTTGACACGTTAATGCAAAATACAGGACTTGTTCAAAGTAAATGGATATCATTACTTTTCTCTGGTACTCACGACCTGCATTTGCACGCTTCATTAATCTTAAACTAGTGCTGGTGCTACTATACGACAAATAAAGAAGCATATCAGAAATAGTATTTTGCAAAGTTATTACAAAAAGTGGTCTCAAATGAATTTACTAAAACTAGTTTAGAATTTTTAAAATATTAATGTAAACTGTCGCATTTGAATCTAGTGTGGCACCTGTAGCGTTGCAAATGTACTTAACCCAGACAATCCCAATGTACAAAATATAGTACAGCATTAAAAATTTGTAACTATTTTCTCATATATGGTGTAGTTATTCTTCAGCGGCGTAAAATTAGTGTAAATATATCTTTTGTGACGTTAGAAGAAATATTTTATTAACATTTTTCAAACTCTATTTACTTTTCGATCTAGATGAATGACGATCATAATCAAAAATCGATATATATATATATATATATATATGTATTGACGTAGTAAGGGGTCACGTAAGGTCGTTGAAACCCTAATTCTAAAAGTGAATCCCACGAAAACATAATAGAATCCGGAAAAAATGGAAATTTACGTGAATTCGTGGTTGCGACCTGTATAATGCAGGCGTGCCTTTATTCATAGATGTAAAATGCAAAAACGCAAATTTCGCGTGTATAAATGATCACCCTGTATGATGTGAGCGTATTGTAAATAGATAGCAAGTGGCATAAATAGGACATGTAAATTGTGAGAAACCGTAAAACGCTTTTCGATGCGAATGCAATCTATACATTTTTGATAAAATTTGCTGTAAATAGCTTTACGCATTTAGCATAAATATAAATAATTTCGTGTATTTAATATAAAACGCAAACCCTTTTGCGTTAAAAAGCAATCAATCAAAGCAAATTAACTAACCCGTGGATTGTAGCAATTGATTCTAAATAAAAAAACTTTTTAGAATATGAGTCATCGGTATTTAAAACTAGATATAAACTCATTAAATAAACATTTTTATTCCAAGAAGCAACTTGAACATCGAAACAACCTGTAAAATCCCTGAAATAATCGATTATCTTTTGCATTAATATGCGACGCCGCAATAATAGTATATGAGAAACAAGGACGAAGAAAGTGTCAAGAATACCTAAAACAGATAAGAAGGTAATAAAATGTCAAAATTTTATACGCTAATTGTGTTTTCCGGGACACCTTACATCATAATGTTCAAGATTATACGGGAAAATTCTAGAAAAGGATAATTTGTATATAAAGGAGCGCTTTTCGTTTCGAAGGGAATTCATTCATTAAATTTGAACCGATGCATTCGATGCTTAAATTAGATCAAGAAATGTTATTTTAGAAGCGCTAGCCGTTGAGTTATATATAAGTATGCAGTAAAACATAGTTGTCAGGTTGCAATGAATATTGAAGTGATATTTTTAAACCCAAATCACATACAAAAATAAAATTATTAATTACGAAGAAAAGACAAACGTTTTTCAATATAACGATATTTTAAAGATGTATTAAATAATTGAAAACAAGATTTAACCCAAAAAGGTACTTTAATAATTGCTGTTGAAAATCAGGATTTTGAATTTGGAAAAACTGGTAAACCGATTTGGAGATCAATCTAAAATAAGAAGATTTTTAATTACGAGAAGCGTTTTTGTGGATTCTACAAGTATCACTGTCATATGCATTTTTAACTCATATTAGAGTATTTGCGTCTAGTTTAAGATAATCTTAATAAGTTTTTTTTGTGTGAGGGATTTTGTTTTAACAGGAGTGTGTTCAGAGTTCGATATGCCTTGACCTTGAATAGATTAAATGTCAAGGATTTTTTTTTGACCAAAACAAATCTTACCAGCACGGAAATAATTTATAACCAGGTAAAAGATCCTCAAAAGAATAAGTTTAATTCTGTAAATGTAAAATAATATAAGCAACAATATTTTTGTTTGTAGCAAAAACTTAGAAATTATTTTATGTTTGAAATAAACAATGTTGGTAGATGCTTTTGTATGAAAGAAGATATTTTATATTGTATAAATGCTTTGTGATATTGCTGCGTTTTATTTCATTTTGAAAACTCCGTAAATTTTGTTGAACTACCAGGTAAAGTGAAAAATTAGAAAGGAACGTAAGTGAACAAGTTCAAGTTTACAAACCAGAGGTATCTTTCTACAGCACTTTCTCATATAAAACTACTAATATTTTTACAAATTCTATGTTATACAAATACTCAGATAACTCTAATTCCACTATTCTTTCCTCTTCAAAACGATAACGGTACAGACCAGCACCAGGTACAACTTGACTTTCAAAATTTACTCGTAATTTTTTAAATGAAATAAAACTCAGAACAGTACAAAAACACGTCTATTTTTTCGGTAATATAAATTTGAAGTTTTTTATAAATAAAATCCGTCTTCCTTTGTTTCCTTTGCCATAACAACTATCTCTACGCACACTATGCAATTTATAATTATTAATAATTGATTAATAATACAGTTCTTTTCTCTAGATACATTCATTTTCTAGATGGTTTGATAATCCAGTGATTTATGTATATTGAACTTTTTACAATATTGAAAATAGTTAACAAACTTTGATGGTTCAGCTTTTAAATTATACGTGACAGGCATTTATGTCTTATTCGGTAAACGTCCTGTCATTACATAACCAATCTTTAATTGTTACAAACATATTTAAACTGAACTTCATTTACAAATTTTTCAAGAGTATCATTTAACTCCTTAAATGTTTTAAAAGCGTGCTGTATACCACACAATTTTGATATTTGTTTTTACATTCAAAAGGTTCTAAAAACGCTAACTCCAAATTAAATTTCATATACGTGCAACCATAACAATTAAAATACGTATACAATGCAAACTTATTAACTAGCTTAGTCTGGTCTATGGCCGGTATACGTTGTTGAATGCAATGCAGTTTCAAAAGCTTTATAAATTTATAAACGTGGAATAGTTGTTATTAATTTATAAACCAAAATACCTGAAACAAAATACCCTAACAAAACCAAATATACTCCCATTATAGCAAGTCGTTTCTAAACCCTATTTAAAACATTTTATAAGCCCACCCCTTCTTGACAGTATAGTATATATATATATATATATATATATATATATATATATATATATTGACGTGACAAGAGGTCACGAAAAGTTATTGAAAGCCAAATTCTACAAATAAATCCCACCGAGATGTAAGGGAATCCGGAAAAAATAGAAATTTCCGTAAATTCATCGTTACGCCCTCTATAATAAAGGCGTATTTTTATTTATTATAGTGCCAAGCAAGAAATTGCAGTTGCCCATATATTAATAATCACCTTGTATGATATAAGCGCATGGTAAATACATAGCAAATAATGTAAGGTGTATATGTAAAAATAATGAATTTTTAAGATACCTTAAAACGCATTAAGTGCGATGATTGATCACTCTATAGTAAATACAAAGCCATTCATTTGTAATAAAAAAAAGTCCCTTCCGTGCTTAAAAATAAATAATTTTATGTATTTAAAGCCCCAAATTCTGGTACGGCGATGTGACAATGTGATGGAAATGACAGAAGACATATACTGCGAAATAACAGTTAGTATGTTGCCAAAGATGGCCGATGTAAAAGCGGACGGTGAGCATGTTAATAAAGATAAATCGTAGATGTAGCCGTCACACGGGTTGAATGCCTTGTGTATCTACCAAAAACGAGAGAATAGACCCTAGAGTGCTCCATAAAGAATACACATGATAAAAGCGGTTATTTATCTGGTACGGGGGTAGCTTATCTACTTATAGTTTAAATTTAATTCTAGCTTCAGAGTGATTGGTAAATGAATCGGAGGTTCCTTTTATATCACAGCGCTGTCATGCACTGTACGACTGCTTTAATGAGAAACGTGGTCCTCTTGCAAGTTGAACATCTCCACGTGTGCATATATTGTTCCTCTCCCAACCACTGGCTTGATTTGAAATGCAAATGCAGGATTTGCATGTAATCATATGTTCTATCTGTCTCTCACTAACTTATAAAGTAATATTAGCCCTGCAGTGCTTGCACTTAGATTGGTTAGGTGTGCGGTAACGTGAGATACACACTTATCCCAAAATAAAATTTGTCTAAATTAAAGCTAAAAAAAACAAAGAAACTTATTTTGATGGAAGATTATTATTAGATGTAAACCAATATACAATATTTTAAAATAAATTTCAAGTTAAATTTAATTAAATAGACGAATCCATAGGTATCCTTTACAAACCCAAATATCACATCAACGTAGTAACTCTGTTGCGTTTATTCTTTTTTCGCGGTCATACAAAATATCGCCCATTTCGGTTTTGATTTTTTTAGCTGCATTTCCGTGAGTGGAAGTTGAGTATTCATCAGTTTCAGCTACAAATCGACATTCTTTCTTTGGATATTTTGGAATGTTCCGAAGATAGTCTGTTGCTAGTTTGGACTTCATCAGACCTAAAGCTAATGTGCGTAAAAAATCACGACAGTTAATAGTCATATTTGGAAATTTCAGCTGGTATAGCAGTGATTGTAATGTTTATCGCATCAAAGAAAATTGAAAGAGTCCATATTCTACTGTTTCTAGAAACTTTGTAGGCACCACATAATGATTCAAACATCAACTCCAAACTTTGTGTAATTGTAGTTTATAATCAAGGAGGGTATGGAAAATATGACTTCTACAATCTTTATGAAACGCAAATTGACTACTTATTGATTTTTACGTAGTATTTACAAACTGCGTACGTGCTCCTTTTTTGTTTTTATAGAGTTTCTAGTATAATATGCTTCATATTTCAAGTTTCAAGACCAGGGGAAACTAGAAAACCAGTTGCCGGTAGTCTTATTAGTAAGTGTTCCCTTGATCATCTCAATAAGTCGTTTTATAATATCAACTACAGTGTTAGATAGAGCACATGGAACTTCAAGTTGAGTTTCAGAATGTATTTCCAAGTTCAATGTAAACGTATTGCTTGAATCCGCTAATAAACAGATTTTATGCCATATTTTGTTGTTTTGCAGAATACACCGTCGAAAAGGGAGTCGACCTCTAAATGCTGTCCAGTGTTTATCAATTGTTAGGTTGGCAATTTTATATAACTTTCTATAAATTTTACTTCATGTCCCTAGTCTATTGGTTGCCCTTTGTTGTATTCGCGCGTTTACATCGTTGAATTGTAAGCATAAAAAGGTAAGCAAAACATGGAACAAAAATAACGTCCAATTCAATAGAGTCTTTACCTCCAGAAATCTTTATACTTTGTTTCCTTGATTTAGAAACCCCTAAAAAAGTACGACAAGCCCAATAAAGCTCTAATTTCACAAACATCGGTTTGATTTGCATCTCTTTCTTGGCTGTAATTTAATTTTAGATAATTATTTGTCGAGTTTGCTAAGATTTCTATAATTTGGTCGTTGAGAAAAATTTAAAAGCATACCAAAATTATTTTAGAATTCGCCGCATAATTTATAAACCCTGGTTTTCTCTCATATATATTATGCACCTTAGTCTTTATTTTTGGTGAAGATTTTTTTCCCAAAATAGTAAGAATTTTACATATATAATATAAAGAATCATCATCGTCAATGGTTTGCTTTTTATTATTGTGCTCATTTAAATCTTGTTTAAAATCTGAATCGTAAGTACCTTCAGTGCAAATTACGCCATCATCTTCATTAATATTAGAACTCCAAACACGCCTTACTTTACTAACTCATTGGACCACTGAACGAATCCATTTCCTTGGATCAAGGCCTGTCGCTTTTTTTATATAACAACAAATTAAAAATATGTAAATATAATAAACATAAATAATATGTACCTATGAATCTTTAGCGCTCGCGCAGGATATATACGTATCCCAGAAAGAACCCGGACGCAATATTTAAGCAGACAACGGTAACCACATACCTCAAAGTCTATAAAAAAGCTAGATGTGAGGAATACGTGAACGTTGGAATACCATGAATTTTATATTACTGCGCAAGCGCTTTTTGAATGTGCCTGGAATTCATTTGTGTCCTATACGAGTACGGCGGAGTTAAAAATTAACCTGAGTGGAGGTCCCATTATTTATTTTGTTGCATTCGTTCCTATATCGTGGATGTAATTAGTAATGCTTCTTTGTAATAGCTGCAGGGGATGACACATATTTGTATAAACATTTTCATTCAATTATTTTGCTTTTGATTTCTGGTACATATAGGGAATCGAAAATGGTTTCTCAAATACTTCTCTCGATTTTGTTACTTCAACATGTCACCGTAACAAGGATCTGTTTTCGGTTTTGAAGCAGGCTTTTGATAAATACATGAAGTACTACACAGTAGTCATCATATTCTTATAAGCCATGTAGATGTCAAAAAATTTCCTATTTAAAAGCGAAAGCAAAATCTTGTTCACTCAGCTGCATAAATTTGTAGCTAACCATATCTTTTTTCTGAATCACTTTATAGAACCTCTGTATACTTTAAACGATCTATCTACCCTGTTAAATGTCCAGCGGTGAATGACCTAAGTTTTAGAAATTCTTTTCATAAGTTTTATGCATTTCTCTTAATTTCCATGCATTAAAGTTATGGAGTTAACTTATAGTAACAATAATGAGAGTTTACAGATTGCTTTACAGAATTATGTCAAAGGGTGATATTGTTTAGGATACCCGACACTTTCGTATAATCTAAAGCTGCAACATATCTTACCTAAAGCTACGTCTGATTCATTGCTTGTGTACACTGGAGCTGCTTAAACACAAACTCTTTCACAAAACTTTCTTATTCGATTTAGTATTAATATCATCTGAGCGCTGACACACCTTAGAAGCTATTTGTGTTATAGCGATGGGTATTGGTACTCCACAAATTGTACGTCATACTTGAACAATTATTTATTATCCCTATTTTGTAGTGACGTAGCGGTACGGCTTTAACATTCGAATAAAACCGCTTATTACTGACTTTTTAATATTTTAATTAATATTCACGGGACTTCTCAACCCTATACTAACATAAAACTAAAACATTTATGAAGCAATTGGGTTAACGCAGTAAATTTTAGTTTCCAGTTCAAAAGTGTGGACAGTTTATATAAATTAAACAAACAATACAAGTGTGCCCTTGTTTCAGTTTAGAGATGGCCGCACCAGGCTCGAAAGTCCAAAGTCGAACCCAGTCCTATTTCGGCCCGGGCTTTTGGGCCGGACCGATTATGAACTCGGGCGGGGCCGGGATTCTTATGTACCCGGGCCAGACCAGGATGGACTGTTTTTATTATTTCAGTTAAAAAAACCCGACTTAAGTTTTTGGAATCAACCCTTACTTATTTGTCGGTGACACGGGTATGCGCTAAAAGTAATTTATAGCTGCAGTAATTGTTTGTATTAAGTTTTTGAATAACGGTAAGTTATGCTGCTATGTTTCTTTATTAGTTACTGCATGCGCTTTTGACTTGTGTTTGTGATGCAGATTACACTGCAGTGTGTGGTCGAATGGACTGTGGTGTGACAACAATTTTTACAAGGGTTCGGTTTATTAGTATCAGAAAATAATATTAACTGATACAGATACACGCGATTCAAAGATCAGCTGGGATCTTTGTCCTTGTCTCCATAAACGACACCTTATATCATTGGAATTTGTTTATTTAATATTTACCACTGTGTGGTTACTGTAGAATGTTGATATAGTATGTTGTATGGGACCTTTACTTGACACTGCGACTGTGGAGTATGTTATAGACTATAATAGTTCATTATATATACAGGCTGTTTGAGAAGTCCTTTACATGTTATTAGCATAGGAGGGTTAGGCATGTAGATACACAGTGTTATGAATATCAAAAATGAGTCAGTGTTAAAATTTCTTATGGATGACATTTTAACAATTTACCATTGTACCCACAAAAGTTCGAGGCTAATTGTTCATTTATGGACAAACATCTGTGTATATCCCTCCTTTTTTATTATGCCCCAGAGTACATTGCGTTGAGGTCAGGTCTTCGTGGAAATCACGATCAGCAGTGCAGGAAGGTCTTGTGATCTACGTCCGATCCAACAGTTTGGAAACAGTTCATTGAACCGCGTGCACACACAGCAAAATGTGGTTGAATATCGTGTTGTTGAAATATAACGGTATCAGCTGTTGTTCTGGTTGTTAATTGCAGAATCAGCCATGTATTATTCATGTGCAGTTAATTGTGGTGGTTCACAGGACCATCAAAAAGATGATCGATGCTGGTGATTTTATGTCATATCTGCCCAAATCATAACATGTAGCAAATTGCACTCGAATTCTTCATAAAAGTATGAATTTTCTTTATCCCAAATAAAGATATCACGAATTCGTGGGTTGCTATAAACTGCAAATTCGTCCGAGAACACAATTTTTTTTTTATTTGCATGCGGGAATCGTAGAGCATCATTTCACATGGATGAAAATTTTGTTCAAAGTCACAATCACTCAACTCATACACTGAGGGTGGCCAAAAACATTATACATGAGTTTTCCGCATGTTGTCCTGAATAGTCAATGAAGGGACGCCTAGTTCTGCAAACAGATAACGAGTTCACTTTATCGGCGATCGTGAAATTGATTCCGCCACGGTAGCACAAGTTTGGATGCGAATTTTACGCCTCCCGCTACGTAGTGCATCAAGAACACATCTTATTGCAAGGGCTTTTTTCTCCCATGCGAACAACGTTGACTGTGCTGGCGATGGTCTTCTAAAACGCACAGCAATGCCTCTCATAGTGTCCATCATTGTATCTTTGTAGTTTAACGTTTATGAGTCAAATGCTCCTCAATACTGATAACACTTGTATTCGCAATGACTTAATTCTACCCACTGTTTTTTCTTCCCCCACTATCACCACCGAAGTGAACGTGGCACCGCAGGTTACCTATACATGTCTAACGGTCCTATGCTAATAACATGTAAAGGAACTTTTCAGTCGGGTGGTAATGCTAATATTATATACATATACCATTATCGCTTTATTCCACGCATAAATTTCCGAATTCATAATTATAATAAGACGGGTAACAATTTAGTTAGTTCCAATAATGCTGATTTATATATTGTACCAATACTATTAAATATTGGCGTTTAAATAAGCCTGACTTAACTGAAATTAATAGCTCAAATTCTGAACGGCCCAACTCGGCCCCAGCAATTCTCACTTCAAATACCCATCAGAAAGATGATTTACAATTTTTTAGAACTCCGATTTTTTAAACAGGTAAACTAGTCCAAACTATCACACGCGTCTTAATTTAATTACAAGGTGCAGATTTTTGCAAATTTAATAGTTCATCCTGCTACTTTGTTGGCTATAAGTAACAACCGAAGTTTGTGACGTATATCAATCTTTTAAGGAAACAGTAGGACGATTAACGTACTTTTAAAGATTGAATGTAGGAATTATTAGAGGAGCGCGTTTCTATCTACCTGCACAAAACCAATCTTTGAATTATTCAACTTACATATCGTAAAAGGTATGCTTATATCAGTCAAGGCATAATCTAAAAAATGGGATGGATATACTCCGTCCTCGTTAAATAAATCTAGAGCTCGTTAAAATCACATTACTACATAAGAAAATTACTTTTCAGTAAATTTTTGGATGAACGTTTTTGTAATTAGAGAAATCTAAGAGAAACTCGTTAAGAAATCATTCTAATGCTGTACGCCACCAAATTATACTATACAAAGCCAGTCGTCTTCGGTAATAACCTTTAATTATATATTATTTGTTGAAGAAAAACGATTTCTTATGACGTGAGTATTCGTGTCAAAAATATTTTTGCACGAATACACACCTCATAAGATTTTTAATAAAAATATTAACATTCACGTAGCAAAAAAAAACACTTCCAAAAATGATTTCCTTATATTTCTATTTCTCATAAGAGACGCGCGGTTGACAGAGTGATAATAGATTATAAACATAGTAATCTTTTAAGCTATAGGAATAGTTTGAAGGAGTTCTGTGCCACGTGAAGAAATTTGTGCCATAAGAGCTATAGAGACGGCATCCGTTAGTTATTCTGATACAAAAACGATACTTGATGCCCGCCATTTATTTAAATGTTAGTCTCGACTACGCGATTCCTTGAGTTTTTTTAAACAAAATTACTAATCAGTGGTTCTCTCGGAAATCCACTCAACTGCTCCAACCTGTTATTAGGGCAATTGCATTCAGAAGGATGAATACATAATATATACTAATTAGAAATAAGTTATATCTATAATTCAGGAGTATTTATAAATTGTATTGCTTTGCCGCATTTTTCAAAGAATCGTGGTGTACTAAAACAAACAGTAAGATTTGACGTTCTCAAATTGAAAAATACTCGAAATAGTGGATATAAGAAAATGTCCGTCCAGCACACTACAAGTGTGCATGATGATATAATTATATCATCGATTTCGACTTTTTCTTTACTGTCGTATTCCTTAATTAGGCTCTATAATGTTGAGTACCTCCTCCTTTCATATACCTTACTCTACACCCAATTCTTTCTAAACAAAATCGGCTTCGTGCTATTTTGTTAAGTATTTACAGGTCTATGAGTACCAGTAACTTGAATCATCTTTAGATTAAAGATTGGGTAAACTACTGGTATATAATGACAGCACTCAAAATAATAACATACTGGGTTTTTATTTTCTAATTCTATAAACTCGAACCCAGAGCCTAACACTAAAAAGTTGAAAAGTGGACTACAACAGCGTCTTTCGCCAATACTTAGTAACCAAACATTGCAAGTAAATGTTGTTAAGTCCTGTGAATGTGGATGTGATCCTTGAGCTTGCTTCATGGAACTGAACTTTTTAAAGTCAGGTTAAACGAAAATAAATATAATCTCAAGTCAAATGCTGCGTTGAGTTTATTTTGATATTTATTCTTAATGTATGTATAAGATGCGGATGATCTTTCAACAGGCCATGCGTTCGTGAGGCATTAAATATTCGAGAGACTTCCAACTAAGTTCTTCATACCTTTATTTTACTGTTGCCCAAAAGGTGACAAATTTTTTTTTAAAAAACCAGACTATAGAGAAGAGTACTATATTTGACTCCTTTTGACAATTGCAAATTGACGTCAGACACGAAACTGTGAAGAGTCTCAAAAACTTAACACTGGTCATTTTTAATACAACCTTAACAAACGTCTAATTTCCTGATCATTGACTTAATTTTGCCGGACGCTTCAAAAATGGTAATTGAACTATTTTGTTATCTTAAATATAATTTTATAATTTCTAAGAAAATGTAATACAAATAAGTGAGTTGTTGAAGTCACTCACTGTCATGAAATTTAAAGCTCAACATAAAATTATCGTCTTCAAAATACACATGAATTTCATGTTTGTTTGTACCTTTTCTCGTTAAGCCACCTAACTTCAGTGTGTAAGAGTAGCACATTATCGAGGCCGTCCATTTTATTACACAAAAACTTAAATAGTCTACTGCTTGTTGAACTGGCCTTTATAAAAAAAATATTAAAAACTGGCCTAAAACTTGCAATAATGAGTTTGGAAACCGATTAATCACTCGATTTTGTCGGTGGATGCAACATTGGTTCTAAGCGGCTGCAGTGCTATTTCTTTAATGCTACCACGCAGGCGTATGTAACTGCTAGATTTAGGCTTTTCTGTATCTCTGCAAATACCACAGCAGTTAGCCCAATCACTTCCTTTTTCAGAAAAATAATCCTGAGCAGCATTAAATATGTCCTCGCCTGTACATCTCTCAGTGAGAGAGTAGCATAGCAAAAAGGTTTTATTCTGGCGCATTTTCATTCAAATACCTTGCAATTATAAACACAATTGCCAGGCTGGAAATATCAGTGGTCTCATTCGCCTGTAATGAAAAGATTTAATACTTAAATTGTTCAATTATTGTGCATTAAATGTCATCATACAAGTAACTAGGTCTACAAAAAATTGTATTGCTTGAGAAGGATAACCTGCGTTCCTCCGCAAGAAGAGTCGTATAACAGGCAAGAAAAGTCGTATAACAGGCAAGAAAAAACCTTCTGATTATTAAAGAATTGCGACAGAAAGATTGCTTTTATTTAAAAGCGGACAAGGGTAATAGGTTGGTCATTCTAGAGAAACAGGGCTACTTTGATATAGTTGAAACTTTGGTATCTAAGGGTCCTTATAGACCAATAGTCACAAAGAGGAAAAATAAAATACTTTTTTCCGAGTGTCGTGCTAGACTAAAAATTAAAAAATTATTTTAAAATGGTTAGACACTGGAACTCAGGCTAAAAGTGATCGTAGTTGTTAGAACTCATGTAGAACTGTCGATGTATATATCGAAAAATTCGCTAGAAATTATCAGCACGACACTTTTTTCCGAGTGTCGTGCTAGACCAAAAATTAAAAAGTATTTAAAAATGGTTGGTCACTGGAACTCAAGCTGAAGGTGGTCGTAGTTGTGAGAACTCATGTAGAACTGTCGATATATATAGAAAAATTCGCTAGAAATGATCAGCACGACACTTTTTTCGAGTGTCGTGCTAGACCAAAAATTAAAAAATTATATAAAAATGGTTAGACACTGGAACTCAGGCTAAAAGTGATCGTAGTTGTTAGAACTCATGTAGAACTGTCGATATATATCGAAAAATTCGCTAGAAATGACCAGCACGACACATTTTTCTGAGTGTCGTGCTAGATCAAAAATTAAAAAATTATTTAAAAATGGTTAGACACTGGAACTCAGGCTAAAAGTGATCATAGTTGTTAGAACTCATGTAGAACTGTCGATATATATAGAAAAATTCGCTAGAAATGATCAGCACGACACTTTTTTCGAGTGTCGTGCTAGACCAAAATTAAAAATTATATAAAATGGTTAGACACTGGAACTCAGGCTAAAAGTGATCGTAGTTGTTAGAACTCATGTAGAACTGTCGATATATATCGAAAAATTCGCTAGAAATGACCAGCACGACACATTTTTCTGAGTGTCGTGCTAGATCAAAAATTAAAAAATTATTTAAAAATGGTTAGACACTGGAACTCAGGCTAAAAGTGATCATAGTTGTTAGAACTCATGTAGAACTGTCGATGTATATATCGAAAAATTCGCTAAAAATTATCAGCACGACACTTTTTTCCGAGTGTCGTGCTATACCAAAAATTAAAAAAGTATTTAAAAATGGTTGGTCACTGGAACTCAGGCTGAAGGTGGTCGTAGTTGTGAGAACTTATGTAGAACTGTCGATATATATAGAAAAATTCGCTAGAAATGATCAGCACGACACTTTTTTTCGAGTGTCGTACTAGATCAAAAATTATTTAAAAATGGTTAGACACTGGAACTCTGGTTAAAAGTGATCGTAGTTGTTGGAACTCATGTAGAACTGTCAATATATATCGAAAAATGCGCTAGAAAGAATCAGCACGACACTTTTACGTCGAGTGTCGTGCTGGGTACAATATACGTCGTTTATGCAAATAACCTAATTGTTGCAATTTTTTTATTTTAATAACATATAGAGATGGAACTCGATTAGAACTAACGGGAACTCTTGCTAAATGTTGTGATATTTATTGGTTTCTTATAGATTACAGGATGAAGTGTCGTGCTAGATTCGCGAAGTTAGCACACAATTTTTCATTTGCTATTTTTTTGTATTAAAAATGCAGAACTCCTTTTATTTTCTATCAGGAACTCTAGAACTATGAAAAGTGCTACTAGAACTATCATTGTTTTTTTTAAATTTAAAGAATATCGTGCCGACTTCACAGGGGCCCTTCGTTAAACGTACAGTGAACGGTGTGATACAAGTAGATTGTTATACGGTATTCCGTGCGGCCATGAAAGAAAGGTAAAGTAGGAAAAGAAAATACCCGGACCGAGTACCTCAACAAGAAGAAGGAATCCAAAGAATACCGTACTAGCTAAACTGTATTTTGTAAATTAGTGACCTTACTGTAGTATCACAATATAGATTTTCATACTATAATATTTGAAAATTATGGAGCTGAAGCAATTTTTCTCCTAAAGCGCTGGGCAAAATAGAACATCAAATTGGCATCTATAGATAATAGAAAAATATTTCTTCTACAATGCAAATCTAAGTACATTTTTACAAAGCACATTCCTCAAACTTTAAATAGTTTATATAATTTGCTGACAAATAATAGTGATATCACGGCTTATATAGTTAAATGTTCTGAAGATCAACTAAAAATTTAAATTCTAAAATTAGAGAAACAAGTATTACTTACCATGTGATTAGAAACACAAATGAAGATTTAAAATTTATAAAAAACAAAGTTGCTAATATTATTCCAAATCGTGTATTACTTGAATACCAACGCAGACAAAAATTCTTATATAATAAAAATTTTTAGACATTAAACTAAATAACCTAAAAAAGATTAATAACTTGTCAAAAATGTATGACATACCTTTTAATAAAAGTGACATTTGGTTTACAAATATAAGCAACTTTGTGATACCTGATGATATAAAAATCATTATTAGAACCTAAATTTAGCTTTCCTCCTTCAATTAATTATAGAGCTATGATTGAGTTATTATCAGATTTAGAACATATTATGAGCAGTATTAATCAAGAGGAAATTAATTTATACAGATCAATTGGTACCAATGCAACCGCTAATTATGTTCATAGGTACTTAAAATCTAAACAAAAATTACTCAAGATTATTTAAAAGGCAAGAAATTTCTTAACGAAAACAAAGAATTATATATCGTCAAAGCTGATAAGGGTAATATAACTATAGCAATATCCAAAGCAGATTATCAACCAAAAATATTGTAACAATTTTTTTTGGTGACTGCAAATCCTTTAAAATTATTCATTAAGTACGCTGCATTGTCTATTTAAATAAACAATAAAATCAGGCGATGTAAATAAATATTTAGATCGAGGCAGAGTAGCCCAATCACGAGCCGAAAACTATTCAATAATGCTGATTTGGTTACTATTAGTAAATGCTGGCTGTTTGAATAGAATCATCAATGTCAGGCGATTTTGATGTTACTTGTACGCATTGAGCAGACGATTCAGTCTAGCAAGACCATTTGATAAACAAGCACGATGCAGTTGAACTGGGTCCTTGCCAGCAACTTTCGTGTAGCGATAGGCGTTGCCGCTTAGCCAGGTGCAAGATGCACTTGATTTACGGTGTATTTTAATAATGGTAAACAGATTAATTTATTGTCATTCAAAAGCTCTATGAATTTTTTGTAAGATAGCGTTCAAACGTTCTATGAACTTTTAATAATGAATTGTCCAAATTTGTTAATTTTGATTTCATTAAATTTATAAAACGTGCTTGGAGGATTTTCTAGTTATGGGCTTATAGAATTTCCAATAATAATTTTGTTAAAGTTTGCTCTTTGTAATTATCAAGCTTATTATCCGTAACGTATTTGTAATAATGTTTATTCTGGATATTCAGTAAAGATAAGACTGCGAGTTTACAAGTTCAAATACCATATTTAATTTTCCGAATCACCGTTAAATTAACTGTTTTTAAAACACGTTGAAGAATGTTGAAAATGATGTATTTTGGATAGCCTGTTTTATGGTATGGTTTTGTTTTGATTTACAAAAATGAGATGCACTTTAAGTTCGTGTAAATGGTTTCAGTAAAGTTCCAGTATATTACGCAATAAAATGTGGGCAGTACGTTGACGTCAGTTGTTTGTCAAAGGATCGCATGCTAGCACATCTGGTCCCAACAATGTAATTGTTTCAATGTAGCTTAGAACAACACTTTGCAAGGTAAGCTTTTTTATCACTTTGACATGACGACAGCTGTTCGCCTATCTTGACAACGAGGCAGATTGTCGAAAACAACATTGTAACAATTCTTGTTTTACTGTGTAACTATGAAAAATTCTTCTGTTTAGAATTTACCACAGTTTGAATTAAGGGTTATGCATGATATTATTACCAATGAATATGAATACCTTAATTTAATCCTAACAACATACTTCATTTAAATTTAATCATACCTTAAGTAATTATGAGAACTAAAATTATTAAACTTTGAAATTTTAATACACACTTGTAAACCAAGGTAACAGATCTGGAATTTGGAGTAATTAATTTGGAAAACCTTGTGAAAATGTTTAATGCATTACTGAGATTTTTAATTCCTAGTAGAGACAGTCATAATTTTCTAATTTAATAATTGTGTTGAAGAAATTAAACTACCTTTAAGATGTATATTTTGTACATAAAATTTTATTACTTAGAAGGCAATGTTTAATTAAAGAACAACCATTTATTTCATTTGAGTAATAGTTTTATTTTGAAGAAGTGAGTTCAAAAATAGAGAAATTTAATTAAGATGTAATAAAGCATAAACACCCTTTACAAAATTAATGTTTTTAGCTCTCACTAAGGAGCATTAATAGCACTTTCAAGAATTTTAATGCTTAAAATTGTGTTTATAATAGTGTTCAAATAATTGATATTAGTAGCTATTCTTTTTCTTTGTAGTATAAGGTAACAAGAGTAACCCTCTTGTGTCCTTCTTTGATATATTAATTATATTTTCTTTACAGTTCTTGCCTAGGCAGTAAATACGATATTTTTCTCTAAGGACTTCCAAGTCCCCTCTTAGGACAAACCCGTGTTTAGAAAATTTAAGGACTTGGTGGCGCCCCTCTTGCAACCCCATTTTAGTATTATTAGAGTCAGTAAGCAAACAATGTTTTGTCAGAAAACCCACGACCACTCCTCATAAGCTCTACTCGAGGAATACACCCTTAGCCTAGTCGGAAGATAGTTGAGATTCCATCATCTTAAGGAAACCATAACCTCAGGTTCACTTGAGTACACCATAAGATCTCCTTGTTGATTATAATCTAGGTATTTCTATCAGATAATTTAATATATAAAAAATTAATTCAGAACCTACATCCAAAATTCAATTCAAAACTAATAAATAGATTTAAAAAATCAAGCAAAATCTTTAAATAATTTTAGTAGTTCCACACCAAAATTTTATGGACTTCCAAAAATACACAAAGAAGGATAACCATTAAGGCTTATTGTAGCATCTAGCAACAGCCATACCGAAATTTAATCAAAATTTATTGCAGATATTCTATCAAAATCAATGTATAATAATTCCTATAATGTTCGGGACTCGTTTGAATTCGCAAACTTTATAAATAATTTTCAGTTACCAGACAATTACACTATACTTTGTTTTAATGCAATATCTTTATTTACAAATATTCCAAGAGATTCGGTATTAAGTAAAATAACCACATTATGGAATAACATATCAAAAAATTGTACAATAGCAAAAGAAATTTTTTTAGAAGAAGTTGAATTTATTTCTGACAAAAGTTATCTTAGTTTTAATAATGAGTACTATCTACAAATTTTTGGATCTCCGATGGGTTCAAATTTAAGTCCAATTATAGTAACTATAGTCATGGATATTTTGCTTAAAAATTGCCATTTGTATTGCCTTTCTTAAAGAAATTTGTGGATGATGTAATAACTACAATTCCCAAAGAAATGGTCAATGAAACTTTAAAAATTTTTAAAAACTGTCATCAAAATTACAATTTACATGTGATGAAGAAAAATATATTACAGTACCTTTTCTAGATAGCTTACTCATTCGTAATAGTAATAATAAAATAATCCCCGACTAGTATCTAAAACCAACATATTCGGGTAGATATTTAAATTATAACTCATACCATGATTACAGAATTAAAATCAATTTTATATTAGGCTTAAAAAACAGAATAAAAAAAATTTGTCACCTTCATTATATCAAACAAATTTAAATAAATTACCATAAATTTTAAACGATAACAATTATTCTTCAAAAATAGTAAATAGACTGTTATATAACAATCCAACTAATAATACAAATAATATTAATTTGAACAATAATGTGCACATTACTAATAATAACACTTTACAATTCCATTCACTTCCTCATATAAAAGAATTGACACCAAGGTTATACAATATTTTTAAAAGATTTGCATAAACATTGCAAGAAAAATATACTTATACTAAGTAACTTATTTCCAAAAATAACCACCACTAAATCAGAGAAACGTAATCTACAAAATTAGCTGTTTAGACTGCAATGAAGGATACATCGGCAAAACTTCACAAAATCTAAAACAAAGGATAACTCAATACAGAAGTGACATTCACGTTAAACTTAATGCATATGCATTGGGTATCCATGCAAATTTAAATAATTCTCATAGGATTAACTTCTTCCTGCGAAAAAATACAACAACGGCCAACAAACAATTTAGAAGACATCTTTATAAATCTCTCATGGCTAAATACTAAGTGAATCTAAATAAAAGTAATATTCCAAAAAAGAAACATTACAATTAAGAAACATGAACCTTCTGTAAGTCAAGAAATAAGACTTCAAAATTCAAGCCATCAACCAGAAAGGGCACATCTAGAAGATGTGCTCACTGTAGCGCCAAGCAAAATCCAGTGCGATCAAAATGAAAGTGTTCAGTGTGTCAAGTGGCGTTATGCCTGAGAACGGATAGTAATTGTTTCAAAATCTTCCACAACAAGTAATTCGTTAAACACTATGCACATTTACATATTGGGTATTATTAATAACCACTTTTTTATAACGTTTATTGTTTTTTGTATTACAAAACCGAGTATTTCTTCAAATAAATGTAACTTGTAGCGATAGTTTCTTATTTTTCTGTGCATTAGACGTCAATAACAGGTTAAATTATTTGTACTTCATAGAATTCATGGAATTGCGAAAAAAATGATGAAAGTGCATGACTGATGCGCACCCATACCATACAGCTGATTCATTTGGCGTTGGCCTTCACGCCGGGGAGGAGAGATTTCACCTCTTCATACTCGGCTGATTAGTCTAGAAGAACGCTGAGTTTTACTGCAGTAGCGATAGCTGCTAGGAGAACCTAACTAGTTGCGTGATATTATTCGCGGTGAGCGGAGTCACATCATTACTTGTAATTATGTTTTCGCTTTATATTGTGCTGTTTTCCGACATTATTGAAATTATTATTGCGTGTCCCTTACTGGCCCACCGCTTACCCCTGAGGGTACGCGTGCTTCACGTTAGAAACCGCCAAATTAGATCATCAGAAATATCTATTCAAGTTTGTGTTTCTATTTACTGTTTTGCAAAGTAATACGATAAGAACGTTAAGTGGTTCTTTTCGTTTCAATAATTTTCTAGGTTTGACAATTTGCCTTATACAAATTATCGATCTTTTGAAGCAAATACATTTTTATTCAAACTCTTTAATAACCTTAAATTTTAGAGCAGGTAGATTAAACAAGAGGTATTGGAATACCTAGAATTTAACGCCAAATTTCGGTAGTCTTGAAATACCAGAAACTGTAACATACAAATTAACAATATGTTTAGAACGCCTTTTATGAGAATTGGTTGAATGCAATGAAAGTTTCCTTTTGAAAATACGTTTTGCTGGTGTAACGTATATACGTTGCATAACTTTCTATCAAGTTTATGTAAATCGTCTTCCATAAACTAATTTAAAGTTTTGTTTTGCAGTTTATAACTTCACAGTCTCCGAGCGCATTAAAAGGAAAATCTGTTTGAAACTGGATATATATCATTGTCGTGCTTTATAGTATCCACAAAGAGTACCTGCAAAGTATTTTAATTTCCACATAGTGTTGTTACCGATTATGCAAGATGGAGTCAAAATTTCCTTTTTGTATTGTTTTCCATTCAATTGAATTTTTGCTCAGATAATTTATTGTATTGGCCTAAGAAAAATATACAAAAAGTCATTAATTGGAAAATACTGTATTAATTAATTGAAACTTGCAACTTAGGAAACGTGGTAAAGTAAAAGACGAGCAGAGTATTGAATAGGTGTTTAGTGTGTTTGCTCTCTTTGATGTGTGAAAAGTTTAGTTTACCGTAAATCGAAAGTAAAAACTAACATATTCTCCAGCATAATTTGCCTGCCCCGAAGGACAAAGGAAACCTTAGTTTACAATTCAAGAATTCGTTAACTTAGGAGTGAATTTTCACTATTGACAAAGTTTTGAAACTTATAAGCTGCACATTTTTGATTAATACATTTTCTAAATAGCTCCAATTGGGTACTACGTCCACTAGCTGTAACGCATTCTCATAGCTGACATTATCCCTCGGTATCACCTCGAAGCCTAGTTAGTAACTTAGTTGTTTGTTTGCTAGAGACTTCGTCATTTACAATCTAATTCGGTTTTTCGCCTTTTCAAGCTTCAGTAATTGTTTTTGGAACTGATATGCGTTTGATGTTTTGTTATTTCTATGTATGTAGTAATGTCAGTAGTTTTATCTTGCATTCTATTTTGTGATCCATCGTACTTAGTAAAGTACGTACGGTGAGTCGTGATGAACTTTACATATTTCTACCAGATATAGTCCCTTAAGAGAAATGTCAAATGACCATTAAAAATGTCTAATCCCATTATTTATAAATATACCGAGCGATTTGTAAAATTGGACAAAGTAATTATTTTGCTATAATATCTACGCGTATTATTTAAATTCTCATATTTTTTTGGTGAAATTGTATACTGGGGTCAGGAGCTGAATTACCGTTTAAAAACTTAGAAATTCCAGTACCCACTATAGAAAATTAATTGGGACGGTTTATATTAAATATACCCTGTAAGAGATTTTTAAAATTATATGAAGTGATTTTTAAAGGGCATAAGTAGACAATGAAAACTATATATGTGACATGTTGGTCACACCTTCATTAAATTTTTTATTAGCATTACATTTTGGCTAAAACTGAAACACCGCCATGACACATCACATAATAATGTAATAACTTAAAACAAATATTGGTATCGGATACGTTGACTAAAACAGGCACATCGGTATTTATTACTGTAACTACGCTATTACCACAAAAATATGTGATAATAAACAAGCTGCCTTAAAACGATACAAGACAAGACAAAACAAATATGCCGACGAAGCAGCAGGAGCCTGGCAGCATAATCCACAGCTATCGCATTCACGAGGATGAGGTGGGTTCACTCCAATGAACTCCCCTGCCAAGATGACAATCTGAGACTCCATGATAATAATAATAATAATAACCCTTAGAGATGGAGTCATCTAAGTTTATACAAATGTACAGCTGGGTTCCTTCAAAACCAACCCAGGAAGTTCTTCAATTGCAGGAAGAAACTCCGATCTACATTCCTTAACACTGACATACAACAACACTAGAAAAATAAACAGCGCAATACATAAATCAATTCAACTTTACTATAAAAAGAAAAGCAAATTCATGATTGTATTGATTTTGCTTTCACTTGAGTTCGCAGTCATGCGCGTGTAAATAATTTTATATCTTTACCAACATAAAAGTTAACGGGTATGTCAAACTACGAATTAAATAAAAAATACCATAAGGAGCTTGCTATATCTTTAACCTCAGTTTTAATAGTTCGGCATTTAACACAACTTTCAATTTATATTCCTTATAAGGAAAATTCAGATTAGTTGGCTTAATTTACAACTTTATATTTTTGTATGCTTTAAAACTATTATCATAATAAATTGTATCAAGATTAGGATTAAGTCACTTGTTGCAATTGTCCCAAACTAAAAAGTAATGCAAAAGATCGGTTGCTTACCTGATGTCCGATTCTTGATAATATACTTGTAGCATCGGATAACAGCTCCTAAGTTGAGGCTTGGATGAGTACACAGTACACAGGAATACAGTACCAATAATAATACATCCGTATAAACACTATTGAAACCTTTTTCACTTTAGTTGTTATTACGTTATACTTAGGATAAACCTAGGCAAACATATTTCCAACAAAAGTCGTGCAGAAGATGATTTATCCGTATTAACACAAACTGACTTTTGTAGACTTCCGGACTAACTCTGAACTCTATCTTCAGCGATTTTTAGAGACTATCAGGGGGGTCGTTAAACAAATACGGATGGGTCAGGCGCCACTGTACTTCCGCAATATATAAGTACAAGGAATATCACCAAGAAAAATACAGGAACCTCAACGAATATATTCTGTTATTGGAATATAAGATTTTGTATCCATAGGTGGTACAAACGTTTGTCCCGAAATAGAATAAAGTACATAAGAATGCATTGGAGACACAGTTCGCGTCTCAGAATAACAAAATCAATAAATCAGACAAGTCCTACGTACTTATAAAATTTTGCTTGTGGCCATTGGTGCATGGACACTCTATTTATTAAAGTTATACACCCTTGGTTCATATAAGATTTATAGAATCCAAAAATATGTATGAGGTAGAATAAATACAACTTCTTAAGTATTTCTTAAAATGTGATTAACCACTTCTAAATTTACAAAGACATTAGACTTTTATATATCAACACATATATTAACTGAAAATAATTCTATTTCAAACTCACAGGTGTTTACAATAAATTTTGTAAGTGTTTAGTTACTCATTTCTATTTCTGTAATAAATTTGATTATATGAGAGTCTTTAACGTAAATAGGCGTTATGTTATTGTTAAAAAAGTATCATGTATAGGAAACTACTCAACTGTATGATAAATAATCAACATGAATAAGCAAATTCTAGTAATAAAATCTATTCAGTATGATTCATAATCTAAGTTCTTGAACAGATCGTTTTGGTAAACAATCCTATAAAGCAAGAGTTTAATTTAGTGTAAATTTCAAAGATTTAGATTTTTAAATATAATTATTAAGATATTAGTTTTCAATAGTTTAATCTACAAAGATTACAGCTTAACCTTGGATATTTTCCAATTGGAGAAACATAACCACTAAACGTTGTACGTCAAACAAATGGTTTTCATAACAAAGAAAAATCGACTTACCGACCTCGAACGTAGAGTGCAAATTGATACAAACCATTTAGTAGATAAACTCGAAGCATATGTGCTTATTTAATACTGCATAAAGACAGCACAAACTTGTTGTCCATTTTGTTACGGCAATGTCCTGAAGATCAGAACCATAAAAATAAAGGGTGGAATCCACTGTTGGGAAAAGCCATTGTTGAAATTTCTAACCAAGAATAAAATATTACATCAATCAGTAGCTTAAGCTGCAAATCCCATTACTATAGGTTTCCATTCCGATAAAATTTATACGCTATAAATTAGTTGTTGCACATAGCCATTATTAAACTAAAACTTCAGTGTTGCGCTAAGGAAAATCAAATAAAATTGGTTTTAATTGTACAAACAGAAATTACAAGCCATGATGAACTTTGTAACACATTCGGATCGATTTACTGCATAATTAAAATGCCAGTCCCGAGTCACCCTTTAATATTAACTTCTTTATCTTATCACAAGGACGGTAAAGGGTCGACTGTCATAGTTCGTGAACAATCGAGGCCTCAACACTTGAGTATTCAAAACAAGAGCTGCGCATAATTGCTCTATATTACGTTACCTTGAAGATAATTTATGGAAAATCTAACTAGCATGTACGGCTTTTAACATGATGTTAAACACAAAACTAGAGTACTTATGACGATGAATTTATTTACCAGATAAATAGAATAGAAGGACAATAAATAGGATGTTTCAAAATTATGATAACTTTCTTCTAATTATGCATAAGTTCTAGAAATACAAAACGTATCGAAATATTAAAGGAAATTTAAGATTTTTGTAACACAATACAGAATTTATATGCGTTTTTGCGGGAGAGAAAAACAGAACGCTACACTATGAAGGCACACAGAGAATAACAAATAAAACTAAGCAATCCTATCGATAAAAGTTTAGTTAGAACTTTACGTATAGATATTAAAAACACTTACCCATGTAAATCGGCATATTAAATCAAAACAAAAACAATCTATTGCTGTTAAGATCGCCAATCGTTGAAAACATACTGTAAGAAATATGAGAATAATAGTTACTTCAATTTATATTCATCAAAACATTCGTCTCAAACGGAAACCAAGTTAAACGAAATACTCAATATCTAGAACAGACAACAATATGTCTGTACAGCTTAACTGTATTACGGTATTCTGTGCGGACAACAGTAGGTAGTAGAAAAAGTGCCTACACCAAATACCGCAATCAAACTCCAAAAATCAGAATTCAAGGCTAGCTCAACAACGTCAGAAACTGGGGTGGGTGACCTAGAATAGAAAATTGAATTGACAACCTCAGTAACAAAGAAATTTATCTTACGAACATGTAGGAAAAGATACAGTCCCAAAGGAATATTTACAAACATCAAAATACCTGGTTGCGGAATCGTTCGTTACGTGATGCACATAAAGCGTAAATTTACATAATATACAATATACAGTTTACATAAAAAAACATCAAGCACAAATCTTACCATCTATTTACACGCGTACTTACAATATGTTCAAACCCTAAATATGTATAGGAATATCGAAATAATCAATTAGTCAATAAGCCCATGCTGTAGGAAATACATCTCGTATCATTAAAATTTTAAACAGTCCATTATTTGACGTTCACATTATTTTAAACAGTAAAAAGCAAACAGCGATCTAAACGTATTAAAACTCTTACAATAATTTACACATTGTTAAGCGTGCGTTATTGTCGGTCTGTAATGTATTGTACAAGTCTTCCAGAACAGCAACTCAAAATAAAGTAACAGAAAAGATATTCTACCTGGAGTTATTTTCTTTCGAGTGCCATCTCACGATGTGCAGCCAGGGGCTGGAACAACTTAACAGTACTGCACTAGCACAAACGCATTTTAAACACTCAACTTCACAACGTTCAAATAGCAGTCGACTCTGTAAAGAATCCTTGAATTAATAGCAGGAGTCCAATTAGTAAGAGCTGTCGAATAATTAAAAGACCTTTTCAAATTTGGAGTTGTATATATGCAGCTTTTGAAAATTATGGAAGGGAAAAGGTCAAACCATTCCCACCAATATTGGTGTAGAATACTCTGAGAAAGCAAGCGAAAATACTTATAACGGCAAAACGTTTCTAGAATTCAGAAAACAAAAAACGATAATTAATTCTACTGAATTTCGTCGGTATTCGAAACATAAGTCTTTTATTGTTCTCTCCTCTTCCGTGTTAATATTGTCATTGAAACGAATGTTAGTTAAACTTTCCTTTAACATTTTATCGGTTTTGTGGGGTTGGAATTACTTTCAGAGTCTTCATCGATTTCCATTTCATTCACTTCTTCCACTTCTATAGCTGTTGTTAAAGATACCTCTACGGGGTAGTTGTTTGAGTTCAAAATTGTCGTAGTGGCGTATTTGTCTTTTATATATGCTAACGCGGTGGGCGTTTCTACTCCTTGTTGAAATGACATGTGATTTATTATTCATATTTTTCTTTTCGAATTTACCAAGACGTTTACTTGTTTTTCTGTCCTAGGTTCGATGGTGTATTGTTGATCGGTCTGAATGTTACTGTTTTGGAATTTAATTGGAATCTGTCCGTGTTTTGCTCTTAGTAGTCTATTTTTTATATCAATAGTTTTCTTAAAAGATCTATGCCTATTAATACGCCGTATTTATCGTTAAATTCTAAGATGCAAAATTTATGATTCATCTATACATTAAAAGTTTCTGGTAAGGGTATATTTACAATAGATTGGTGTACTGTCGTTTTGTGTGCTGTTCTTATTTTAAAAGGTTCCATTTATATAAAATCTAAATAATGTTTCTGAACGGTTATGGGGCTAATTAGAGTCTTCGAGGATCCTGTATCGATTAATATGTTGATTTTAGCATGAGGTATTTCTATATAGGGCTTTCTCCAACTGAAAATTTGAGAACGCAGTTTCTTCATCGTCCTCTTCGTAATTTTCGTAAGTGTTATTATATTCCTAGGTCTCTGAGTAATTTGCTTCATCGTCTCTACTCGGATTCGCATAATTATCTGTGTCTTGATTGCTAAAATTTTCTACTTCTTGGTGAAATAGTACATCGTGAGCGAAGTTTCGTCTTTGTGTATAGTCGGGTCTTATTTGAGATATTTTAGTGTTCTGTTTGGTGTTACCAGTCGAAGTGTCCATAGGGGTTGGTTTGCAATAATTATTGGGACTGTTTTCACTATTTGTTAGAATTTACGCCAAATGTTTGCTACATTCGATTTGCGTTGATTAAATTTTTGGGTAGATGTAGGTTTTGTAAAAGTCGAAATCAATGCTGGTTTGGGAAATTGTCGAAATTGATTGTTGAAATTTGTATTATAAAAGTTTGGATTATTAATTCTCTATTGATTTATTCGTGCGTTAAATGATGCAAATTTGTGTTGTGCTGATATTTTTCTCGCGGCTTGTATGGTTTTAATTTGTAGGTAATTTTTGTTCGCATTAGGATTGTAAATCTGGTTTCTGTAATGCATCACGTTTTCCTCTTCGATAATTAAATTCATCGCTTCTTCTAGATTTTGGGAATTTCGAAATCTTATCTTGTCCGATAATCGCTTGGGTAACGTGTTTATATAAGTGTCTAACGTCATCTCATCATACACTTAAATTTTAATAAACGTACGTTTAGGTCTGGTTCCTCTAGTTTCAATTTAGGCAGGATTAAACTTCTAACGTTCTAACACCTCATACTAAATAACCAAATTCGTATGGTGATTGATTATTTTCCATTCTTAGGTTCAATAAGTCTCTGATAGGCATTTTATATTACGCTGATCTCCGAAATACGCGATTAATATCTTTTTGTAATCCTCCAAATCTGTTAGGCCATCCCTACTTGTAATTAAGGTCAAAACTCTGCCGGTAAGCTCACCAAGGTTCAATCTTAAAAGTCAATTGTTCAGGTCAATGCCCCTTTGTTTGTAGAATAATTTGAGAAATGTCTCGCACGCGGTAATGAAAATTTCTAGTAAAGCTTGATTTTTATCGTACGTTGGTATTAAGTCTAAAGATAACCGTAAGTATTCAGTGTTCATCTTTATAAATTATTTATTCTCTGTTATTTCAGTCAAGTTTGTATTACAGTTTTTTAGAGAATTACTTATCGTTGTGTATTGTATGTAATTATAGACCTCTGTTATAATTACATCGATTTCAGGTTTTTGCTAAATAATTGTTTCCTTAATAATCGTAGCAATAAATGTGTATACTTATACACCTTTGTTATAATCAAGTACAGACTTTTTCCGAGTAAATTATTTTAGTAATAATAACTTGTGATAATAAATTGTAGTAATAAGTTGTACATAAATTCTCTTGTTTCACATCTTATTTGCTAACATCAATATTCAATTGAAAAAAAATGGCTAGGAAGATGAACTGTAGGTACTCACAATAACTTGATTGCCATTACCATTAGCCTTCCTTTTTTATTGGAATCGGTCGATTCTGTCTTCTTTTAATTTTGTTTCAGTAAAGAATTGAAATTCACGGCCACTAGTTTTTCATTTTTGGAATCGCTAGTGCCTTCTGAAATCCGATCCAGCTGCGCCAGATAGGTTTTGGGCCTTTGGGAGCTCCTTTTTAAAAACATTTATTTTCCAAAAACATTTCTATAAAATTTATTTTAATACAGTAATTACAAAATGGTTTAACAACTTGTACGTTATGTTCATTAACGTGACTTTAAATTTAACAAATTAATTAAAGTTAATATTTTAATAATTACCAATGGGTAGCTTGAACCACCAACACTGTCAAAGTTTTGAAGTTTGAGACTGACTTCCATCAGGGGATCCGCAGGGTATTTATGTAATCCCTGCTCTCGCATCATCTTTTGGGAAAGTGCGGGTTCTCACCGTCTGCCATTTCTTGATAGCATACAATGTCTTGTTCTAAGTGACGTTTTAATTAAGACTGCTTTATTGAAGTTCCTTGTATCTGCACTTGCAGTATCAAGTTGCGTCTGGAATACAAAGTAGTTGCTTCCGTTCTTATGTCTGATATAAACTCTGATTAACCTTTAATATTGTAACCTTCAATTAATACAATGTAACGTGCTATTACTAATACATCATAAATGCATTTAGATTTATATACATATAGATATGGGGAATATGTAATTCGCCCTATACATGAAATTTACCAGTTACTACATTGCTTGTTGGTATATGTGTAATAATAAACATTTATTTGAAACGTTTTCTGTGTCCTAAATGCTAACATAATTAAGTAGGGTTAAAATATAATAAAAAAAACCGTGTACAATTTTAATTATGCACGTCGCTAATATTTACTCAAGCTTTACCTATGCCGAACTTATAATGCTCCATCAGTTCTCGAAGCAATGTTGTATTTAGGACAGCATTTGTTAGAAAATGCTTTCTGTAGGAGATACTGCAGCGTTTCCGCATCCGCAATATAGGAGAATATCACACACCATATTCTCTCTGTGTAATCCAAAATAAGGTTACTGTAATAGTTACACGACTTGTAGATTGTTTATGGCCTATTTAAGTTGGAAGAATGATGACAGAGGAAATTGTAGAATAAAGGGACACTATCCTAAAGACGAACCGCAAGGAAAACCCGAGAACATACAACTGCCCTCGCTTGTTTCCTACTTGCTTCCGTCTCGTATCATTTCATGCTCCGCATAACCGGCGTATCAATTCTTTAATTTTCCCTGTTGTCAACTGCGACAGAATGAGGAACAGGGAAATGTCTAATGTAACTGCTATATTAAAATATTACAATTAACTTTATGAATTATTAGTCTTAACTCTTATCTTGTTTCAGTTCCACCAAACCGCCCAGTAATTTTCGATGGAAAAAGAAGGGATAGAACTACATTGCTAGAAGCTTACAACGAAGGTTCGGACGTGCACCTTATCTGTGAAGCTAGCGGGGGTAAGATAATTTAAAATTCGCCAAACTCAATCCGTGTTTTACTGTCGGTAGTAGCATTTCAATTAAGATGCCAAATTCGTAATCGGGTTCTTAAAACAGCACACTTTCTGTAAAATTGCTTTCCTGAAAGCGTTGTTTATCTTATTATTCATCGAACTCCATGAATTATTCAGACGTTAGCAATTCTGAAATCTCTTATTTGCACTGCGAATATTTGATTTGCTTAAAATTGTATTTAATGTCCTATGACAATGGGTTTATTAGGCAGACGCTGAAAATTTAACTAAGGAAGCTTTTATCACACTATTTAAATTTGACATCTGGAATTATATCCAGAAGCAGTATAACTAGACATAGAAGCGCTAATAATAAAAAATTTATAAAATTTATTTTTCTTCTAGGTCGACCAAGGCCTAACGTTACATGGTATGCAGAAAATACGCTAATAGATGACTCTTATGAATCAAGACCCGATGGCACCGTAGTTAATCATCTAACATTCCCCAATGTTGGACGCCAACACCTAAATACAAGACTGATTTGCCAGGCGTCGAACACTATTTCACCTCTCCAACAACTAATGTAGTTATACTAAATATAAATTGTAAGTGTATCATTTGATTTACATAAATTTGCTAAGATTAATCTCGGCTGTGACAGTGTCATTATTATCCAAAGTAATTATCCAAATATTGGTTTCAGCTCGTAATGTTATGATCAACATTAAAATTAATTAACTGACTATATTCTCCATTGAAAGATACTAAACCTATTACGTCAGCGTTAGTGGAAAATTATTACAGCAGATTACTGACAAAAGCTTTAAATCATTTGCGGATCATCGTTTTCCCACTTGCGCTACTAATCCTTTCGCACTTGCAGGAGACTGATATATCAATTTAAAAGATTGATTCCAAATATTACGTTTTTATTACAGCATTCGGATTTTAAATTCGAACCATTTATTTTCAGGTTGATGTTTATGCAGCAGCTCAAATACGTACGCAAATAACAGTTATTCAATATTAGCACATGCATAAAATGTATTCCAACATTTGGACGCTAATGATGATGATGTAGTCTTCTTCAAACAGTGTGCATAATACGGAAATGCGTTTTAGGTAAATTCAATTCCTTTGTGTAAGCGTTTCCACATATGACTAAAACGAAATTGTGCTGCGAAGTTAATAGTTGTGTTACAGTAAAGTCGTGTGACGTCACAAAGTGCTAAATATGCTACAAAGCTCTAATAATGATGGATGAACCAAACACATCAGCATCACACAGCACCACCTTGATACATCCTCCTACTTTAGGTTGGCCTATCCTTTTCACTTTTAGAGCAACGGGTTCATTCTAAACTTTGCTTCTGAGGGTTTGATTTCTTGCTAGGACCAGCCCTTTAATTAAAAAAAAAAGAAAAATGTTTCTCCCTTAACCGAGGCATTTCTGCCGTATATCATATTTTAAAAACATAAACCCCAAGGTCACGGACACGGACCGCTTGAATTATGTTAGGCAGCATTTATCGTCAAAATAAGCCCTCGTACGGATGGTCGCATGTGTGAGTGTTGTTACGCACATTTAAAATTCATACTTTGCTTGGAATAGAAAAGGTTCGGCAAAGTTAAAAATATCCAGATAAATAAGCTCGCATCCTGGTGACTAGTACCTTGGAGTGGACCAATGAAAAATCACACGTAGGGGCATACGTTTCCCGGACGTAATCGCGGATCAGACTGTTTTGCATATGACTGCTGATGCCTAGGTCCTGGTTTCGGTTTCCGACACGAGCCCTTTGAAGAATGTTAGGCGAGCATTTTCCATAAAATTCGCCCTCGTCCGGATGAGAGGTAAAATGTAAATCTCGCGTGTGTGATCACGTTTGCTAAAGATTCCTCCCTTGTTTGGAATAGCAAGCGTTCGTAAATTTCAATACGATTTTGAATTTTGGTTTAGATTCGTAGTGAAACCTTTAAATTGGAAATAAACTATGTGCTCAAGTGACTAACCGTTTCAAACGCGCAAATGTCGAGTGAAATGTGCAATTAAAGAACATTCAATTAAGAACATGAAGTTAAATTAAAAAAAAAGTTCACATAACAAGTAATCAGTGGAGAAAATGTGTGGTATTATAATGTCTTCATCATCATTAGGTCTTCAGTCCTAAAACTGGTTGGACGCGTACCCTCATTGTTTACTAGTCTGAACAAACCTATACATTTCCCTGAAATTTGCACAGTCTGCATCTATCATCATCTGTGTGCGAAAGTCTGATCTCGATCTAACTTTACTTCTCTTTTCCTATCACTGCTTGTAATATATCCCGTACTATTCCCCAGAAATGCCTTGGAACGTATCCTGTCCTTCTACTTCTCCTATTTTTCTTGTTTTCAACAGATATCTTTATTCCTCTACTATTTCTTCAACCTATTTGTTATTAGCTTTGTCTGTCCATGCTACCATCCCTATACATTTGAAGCACAACATTCCATTAGGCTTCTATCTTTTTCTGTCTGCTTTTCCCACTGCTCTTATTTCATAGACGTACTCTGCTGTACTCCACACTATGCTTTGAACAGTTTTCTTCTTGTATCTACGTTCGTTGTCTTTAAACGTAGCCGCTGTTCTTTCTTGTTTGTTGCAGTTCGGTCATCCTCTACTATTTTACAGTTATATACCCTATTTCCCCGATATTCAGTGGTATGTGAAGGGGGTTAAGTAGCCTTTGGCTGCCAAGCTCCCCCAGCATTTGAACATTTGTCAAATTAATAACTTTTCCAATTTATCCTTTCGCACAATCAACATTATTTGAAAATATTTCACAACCAACACCTGTAGTTGTTTATAATAATCATCAGATTTAAGAGCACTTATTTTTTCGTCATTGGGTTTTACATCTTGAAATCGGACTTGTACCTCAGCTTATTTATGTTCTGAACTAGCCAACACAGTTCCCTGTAATTCTCACAACAGCCTATATACATTACATGTAATTTTCCAATGCTCTACCCAAAGGTACTACGTCGGCCAGGAAGCGAGTTTTTTTTTACCTGAATAATTTGGAGTTTTGCCGAACCCTTGCTGTTCCAAGCAAGGTAGGCATCTTTAACGTGCGTGACAACACTCACACACGGGACCTCCATTTTACCATTCATCCGAACGAGGGTGTATTTTTGTGAAAAATGCTCGCCTAACATTTTTCAAGCGGACCGTGTCGGGATTCGAACCCGGGACCTTGGGCGTAGTAGTCACACACATACCAACTACGTCACGGAGCCGACCTACAGTCTATATACAGCTTGATTCCCTTCTCTTGTTTTCTAATTATATGCTATATTTCACCGAAACTTAGTGGTTTGTGAAGGCGGTTAAGCAGCTTGTGGCTGCCAAGGATCACCCAACACTAAGACATTTGCCGTATTAATGTTTTCCAATAAATTCTTTCGCACAATTAACATTAGTTGAGAGTATTGCTAAACCAATATATGTAGTTGTTTATAATAATCACCTTGTTTAAGTACAGTTATTATTTTTGTCATTAGCTTTTACATCTTGCGACTGGTTGGTAGCGTACCTCCATTGATTTCTATTCTTAGCTAGCCTACACATTTCCCTGAAATTCTCATAGCCTACATCTTTCACTATCTGTGTGCAGTAGTCTAACCTAGGTCTACATCTACTTCTCTTTTTTCCTATCTAATATATTCTGCACTATTCCCTTATGTCCTAGTATGTGGCTTATCATCCTATCTCACCTATTTTTTACTATTTTCCACATACTTTTTTCTTCCCTTACCATTTCTAGTACTTCTTTGTTTTTAACTTGGTCTGTGCATGGTATCTTCATCGTATGTCTGTAGCACCACATTTCAAAGACTTCTACCTTTTTCTTGTCTGCTTCTCCTACTGTCCAGGCTTAATAGCCATACAGTGCTGTGCTCCATACATATATTTTAAGCAATCTTTTCCCTGTTTTTATGTTTGTTGTTGCTTTTTTTGTTAAATGTAGCACAACCTTGTGTTAATCTTTGTTTTATATTTTTTGTGCTTTTCCCATCTTGCGTTATTTGACTTCCAAAGTAACAGAAATCCTTAGCCTTTTGTAGGTTCTCGTTACCTATTTGTATTTGTGTTTTTGATGTATTTTCCCCTCTTTTGCATACTAGAACTTTGTGTTTTATTTTTGTTAATTTTTATACCATATTTTTCAGTTAGAACCGTCTCCATTTTATTAAGAGCAGCTTCTAACGCTTCTTGGCTAGATGCTAATACCGCTATATCATCTGCAAATCTAAGCATATCAATTTTTTGTCTCTGCATATTAATTCCAAATGTCTTCCTGCATTTGACAGTATTTATTGCCTCTTCTAAGTTAAAAAAATTAATGGGGATAAGACACATTGCTGTCTCGCCCCTTCCTAATATATACTTCTCTACTTTCTTGCTCTAATTCTATTACCGCTGTTTGCTCTTTGTGTAAGCAATGCACTATCCGTCTATCTGTAAAACCCGTTCCAATTTTCTTAATCTTCTTTGGGAGTTAAACTACTCATAGTTTTTTAAATCATTTTTATTTACGTTTCGATCCATGACCTACAATCGTTGTCAAAATAATAATAACTTCAAGTTTAACATTTATGACATAAATTGGAGGTGACTTTGATTTATTGATGTTCGAAATATTTGGTTTGAGTACATTAAACAAAATTTTTTTAAAGTTTAAAAGAATGATTGCCTTCAATTTGTGTTGCGGCCTGGGACCGACTTTTTTTTAAGGTAGCCAACACGCTTAACGTGAAATCAGCTGAATAATTTTTATTGGTGAATTTTATATAAATTCAATAACATGGGGATTGGAAAACATTTTTTAACATGATTCTATTTATACAATTGAGATGTTATTAAAGAAGTGTGCGATTGCGTTACCGTAAGGTTTAAGCAGTCGTGTTTTTATATTTATTTTGAGGGGGAATTCATTATGATTTAGTCTACCTCAGAACCATGTTAAAATCTACCAAAGAGGTAGCCTAAATCATAATGGTTTTCCCCTCAAAATAAATATAAAAAACAATTGCTTAAGCCTTACGGTAACGCAATCACACACTTCTTTAATAAACATCCTCTCAATTGTATAAATAGAAACATGTTAAAAAATGTTTTCCAATCCCCATGTTATTGAATTTATATAAAATTCACCAATAAAAATTAATCAGCTGATTTCACGTTAAGCGTATTGGCTACCTTAAAAAAAAGTCGGTCCCAGGCCGCACCACAAATTGAAGGTAATCATTCTTTTAAACTTTAAAAAATTTTTGGTTAATGTACTCAAACCAAATATTTCGAACATCAATAAATCAAAGTCACCTTCAATTTATGTCATAAATGTCAAACTTGAAGTTTTTATTATTTTGACAACGATCCTGGGTCATAGATCGAAACGCAAATAAAGATGATTTTAAAAACTATGAGTGGCTTAATTCCCAAAGAAGATTAAGAAGAATGCTAAACAAATCGTTCCAATCTTTTTGACTATTTCGAACATTTTTTTTCCATTTTACATTGTCGAATACTTCTTCCAGATCTACAAATCCTATATATATATATATATATATATATATATATATATATATATACGCTTTCACCCTTCTCTATTGTTTTCTCCATTATCACTCTCAGAGCTAAAATAGCCTCCTGTGTTCTCCTATGTCGCCTAAACCCAAATTGCTCTTCTCCCAATATTTCGTCAGCTTGTTTTTCCATTCGCCTTTGTACAATTCTAGTTAATATTTTTGAAACGTGTGCTGTCAAACTTATTGTTCGAAAATTTTCACATCTATCCGCGCCTCTTTTTATGGTATAGTTACTATGATGTTACGTTTGAAATCTTTGGGTATCTCGCCCGTCTCATAGATATAGCTTACAAGTCGGAAGAGACGTTCTGTTACTGCTTGTCCAGCTACTTATAGAATTTTTGCTTACATCTTATCTATACCCGGCGCCTTACCACTTTTTAGACCGTTTAATGCTAATTACAATGCCTTAGGTAAATACAAACTTATCGCAATACATAGATGATTTTTGAAAAATTAGTTTCCGCGGGGAATCAACTATAATCAATCTTCTAAGGATTTCGAAATTAATTTTGATAGGAAGAAGTTATAACACATATTCCAATTGAAATGTTAGCGTATCAAAGTAAATGTCATCTCAAATGATTTTTATGGTTAGATCAAATTGAAGCAAGTGCCAACATAGAGTTTTGTGAAGGTTGTATCTCTAAAATATCGTTTGTCATACAATTGTCGACTTAAGCGTGCAACTAAAGTGTTCGAATTCATCGGTGTTCATGTTTATTGACTAATGGAAGTACCGTTATCTTCTGGCAAGCTGTACTATGTGGAGTTCATAGGTGACTACTGCGAATTTCGCATGATATATTTTATTAAAGCAAGGTCTGAAATTAAGGATCGAGTTCGTGGATTATACAAAGCAACTTGGTCATGCCATCAAGAACTTGTTGTCTGATGGTGGTAAAGAATATACTATTGCTGAAAACTAGAAATTACTTGCCGGTAATGTAATTACCTTTCGTCATTCGGCCTCGTACACGCCCGAGCAAAATGGGGTAGCCGAATGTGAAAGGTACCCTATATAAATCTGCAAGGTCTCTGAACCACCAAAATAACTTCCCTGCAAAAGCGTGGGTTAATGCAATAAACATTGCAAAATATGTTTTAAATCGAACTGTTAATAGGAAGACGCCATATGAGTTGTGCTATGGAAAGAAAGCAAAATCTGACCATTTAAAGACTTTCAGAACTGTGTGCTAGGTGTAAGTTCCTAAGCAACTTCGAAAGAAGTTTGACCGAAAAAGGGACTAAAGTATGCTTGTTGATTATCGTGGCGATTAAAAGAGGTACCGTGTCCATGTGGCGTACAACTGCCAGGTGTGCATTTGAAAAGTTGTCATTTTTAAGAAAAAAGAAGTAGTTGTGAAATCAACTGTTCTACAGCTATCTCTTTCTAATTTACTGTTCCAAACTCTTGCTTCTACGAGGCCGAGCACAAATGTATTAGTACTTCACGTAGCGCTTTCATTACATATGTGTTTGGGTACAACAGTAAAGCACATCTTATGAAAACGGTGATTACTATATTAAACTATTAAAAAATGTTGATTAGGCTTATAAAAAATAAAGGTACACATTACATAAAAATACCAGCTTATGCCTAAAATATAATTATATTGGTTCAATCAAAGCACCAAAATATTTCGTACGGTGTGCGCGAGTTAAAGTTCGGGCCTTTGGAGCTGGTTTTTTAAAAACACATTGATACTTTAACAAAAAGTTTATTAGTTTAAAATTTAGATAACTTGTACATAATACTAAAAATTAATTATTGTACTAGTGAGTAGCTTGAACAACGAAGTATGGAGTTCGAAGACTGACTGCCGGGCATTGAGCTCCCGGGCCTTTTATAATAACCTGCCCCTCACACGGCTGTGAGAACTTGCAGATCTCATGTCTGCGTTTCTCTTAATTGTACACTTTATTACAATGTAACAACTTAATTCTAAGTAATTGCGGTCTGTTGACCGCCTGTGACCTGCCACCTGCAGTATCACTGCCCTCACGGATGCAAAGTTGCATTCCGTTCTCATGAACTGTCGATAACCTCTCTGGGTTATCCTTGTGTTACAATGTTGCATTGAACTTATACTTTTATTTAACAATTTCTAATAATTCCTATTAGATTCAATATATCAATATATAGGTAATTGGGGGATACATAACTCCTCCCACCGTAAATGAAAAATTAAGGTTTTTCTTAATTTTTAAATACATAAATTACATAATTCAATTTCATTTAAAATTCATTATTTCTAAAGGTATACTTGTCGTTTCTTTATTTTCTTTGTTTCCTTAAATCTAGAACTGTTTCCTTCATTCTTATATCTAAGGTACATTTTGTATAATACATACATGATTACAAAATTATTAAAATGATCAATACAATTGTCCAAACACTTATATTATTATAATGTAACTTTGGCGTTTTGAGTTCATTTAATGGTTCTTTATAACTTTCCACTAATTTCACGGCGTGGTTGAGATCGTCTAAGTCTAGATGCTCTAGCTTCATAGGTTTCTTTATTATTTCTTCGTCTTCTTGTTGTATCTTGAACTGTAGTTCCGGTAGGTTTGCAAGTTTCTTTGTTGCTATGGGATCTTGATAAACTCTGATTACTTCATCTTTCAATTTCACATAACAATCTTCTTTGAGGGTAATTAGTTTGCTTCCGATTAATGCTTGGTTATTTTCATCTTGGTTGCAGTGGATGGTTGCTATTACTTCTGTTGGGAAAATGGCTATCCATTTGTTATCTGTAACTTTTTGAATTTTCATATTAGTTATTTGCACTTGTTTGGTTTCACAGTTTTCGTAATGATTTGAGAATTTTAATAGTTGTACTTCACAAGGGCTGTCTTCTTGAATGGTTGTTGTCGTCATCGATTGACATAAGTATTGGTTTGGTGTTACTTCAGTACATTTTTCGTTTGTATAACCATATCTCAGTTCATTTAGGGATAGGAATTTGGTTTTGGGTATGATTACTTGGTATGTGCTAGTAGCCTTTGTTGGAAAAGCAAATAAATGATAATATTGATAATTGTTACTTTCTACTATTGGAATTTTTATTAAAAATATCTTAATGTTGCTAAAATTTGTTACATTAAAGTAAGGGTTGATATTATTTGAGTAAATATTGTAATTTTGTATACTGCCTAGTTTATTGGTAGTATACCGGGGTTGTTTTTATATGCTATATTATTACTTGGTTGTCCGTTCTACCTGGGTGGAGGTTGACGGTAAGGGTGATGACTGTCCATCTGAAATTACAGGGTGTCTTAGGTTTTTCAAATGAATGTATTTAGTTATTTTACCGTTGTCTACTACTGCTATGTTTTTATCTGATATTTTCTTAATTTTAGATGGTCCTAAATTTCTGGGTGCCGTTTTATGTCGCTTGCTTTGAAAGTTTTTCTCATATACGGTTTGTCCTATTGAAAATTTATTTGAGTCGGTATTTTTGTTTCGGGTTGTGGTGATACGTTCTTTATCGTTTTCTAATTTATCTTTTACTTTGTCATAAGTTATTTTTAGTTTTTGTTTGTGATCGTTCGCATATTGTTGATATACTTCTTTATTGTAGTGTATGTTATAGGGATTTCGTGAATCTGAATGTCCTAATGTTAATTCTAAGGGTGTAAAATTTGTTGATGAGTGAATAGTGTTATTATAGGCGATTAGTGCGTATGACATTAAATTGGTTATATGTTCCTTTTTATAATTTATTCTTAATAATCGAATTTGTTCTAACAGGGTTAAATGTAATCGTTCAATTAGTCCGTTGATTCAGGGTGGTTTTCCGTTATGAAATGAATTTTTATTTTGTGAAGTTCTAACGTGTTTTGTATTGTCTCATTTTAAATTCGCTACCATTGTCTAAAGTGATTGATTCGGGTGTTCCGTAAAATGTGAAATATTGTAAAATCCTTGGGTCACGTCAATGCTATTTTTGGATGTGATTGGTATTGCTTGGACTATTTTTGTGAATGCGTCTATAATTGTTAGATAGTTTTGCGCTTCTACTACTAGAGTATCGGCATGTAGTTTTGAAATGGTTTGTCGGGTGTTTTGGTTAACATTAAGGGTATCTTTGGGGGTTTCCTGTCGTATTTCGCTCTGTCACATAGTTCGCATTGGTTAATGAAATCTGTGGTCAAGTCCTTCATGTCTTTAAAATAATAACGTCTTATGAGTTGTTTTATTGTTTCGTTAATTCCACGATGGTTGGTTTTTCCTTCGTGTTGATTTCTAATTACATCGTTTATTTCGTCAGGGTCGTCTAGTGTTATTAGTTTTCTAGTACATCTGATGAGTTCAGATCCAGAGTTATTGAATAATTTAATGTATAATTCTGAAAATCTTTGGTATAAATGTTCGGTGTTAAAATAAAATAAAATCGTTTTTCTCGGGGTGTATTCTTTTAAAATTTTAATTATTTGTTCCTCGTTGTCATCTTTTGTTATTTGAATTTGATATATCTTTTGTTATCTACTTTTGTATATTTTACTGGATTGGGGTTATTTAAAACTTCGGTTATTATAAATTGGTTAGGTTTCATATCGATTGCTTCGTTTAAAATTTTAATCGCGTTTTTTGGTTCTTCGTTTTGTGTCGAATGTATAGTGTCGATCTCGTCTGGGTCTTCCCTTATTTCTGTATCGTCTACGTTTCCTATAATGGATTCCGTTTCTAATGCATTGAGTTGGATTCGGCTTAAAGCGTCTGCGTTGTTGTTATAAATTCCCTTTTTATATATAATTTCGTAATCATACTCTTCGAGTCTGATTCTCCATCTCTGTAATTTTGAATTCGGTTCTTTCAGTTTGCATAGCCATACTAGTGGTCTATGATCAGTGTATATGTAAAATTTTCTTCCGTATAAATAAGGTCTAAAATATTTTGTTGCCCAAATTATGGCTAATAATTCTTTTTCTATGGTACTATATTTCTGTTCGGTTTCGTTGAGGGTTCTGGATGCGTAGATGATGGGTTTATCGCTACCTACTTTTCCTTGGCTCAATACTGCGCCTAATGCTACATTCGATGCGTCTGTCGTCAGTATAAATGGTTTTGTAAAGTCTGGGTATTCTAATACAGGGTGATTTGTTAATATGTTTTTAATTTTGTCTACGGCTTTAATAAATTCCGGGGTGTGTTCAATTTTGTTTTCCTTTTTTAAACAGTTTGTCAGGGGTTTGGTTATCTGAGCGTAACCTTTAATGAATTTGCGGTAGTAACCACTAAGTCCTAGAAATCCTTTAATTTCTTTGTTTGTTTTTGGTAATGGGTAATTTAGAACTGCATTTGTTTTGTCTGGATTTGGCATTACTCCTTGGGGTGTTATTACATGTCCTAAAAATGATACTTGTTTTTGTAAAAATTCACTTTTGTCTAATTGTACTTTGAAATGTGCTTGTCTAAGTCTTTCGAATACTTCTGTCAATCTTTCTATGTGTTCTACCAATGAGGTGGAATAAACTATGATGTCGTCAAGGTATACAAGGCATTTTTCATTGTGTATTCCTCGTAATATATTGTCCATGACTCTCTGGAAAGTAGCGGGTGCGTTCTTTAGTCCAAATGGCATTCGTTTGTATTCGTAATGTCCTCTAGGTGTGCTGAGGGCTGTTTTTGATATGTCTTTTTCTTCCATCTCTACCTGATGGTATCCTGATGCTAGGTCTAATGTTGTAAAATATTGGCATTTGCCTAATTTGTCTAAAATTTCGTTATATTTGGTAGTGGGTATTTGTCATCTACCGTTTTTTCGTTTAACTTTCTATAATCTATTACCATTCTGTACTTTCTCTTTCCGGTTGCGTCTAATTTCTTAGGTACTATTAACACGGGGCTGCTCCATGGTGAATTGGAGTGCTGGATTATGTCTTGGTCTAATAGGTCTGCTACTTGTCTGTCAGCTTCTTTTTGGCTTGCATGAGGTAGTCTATATGCTTTTGTAAAGATTGGTTTATTGTCTGTTAACTCGATATTATGTTTTACTGTGTTGGTGAATGTTAATGGTATTCCTTCGCAATGGAATATGTCGCGGTATTCGAAACATAAGTTCTTAATTGCTCTTTCTTCTTCTTGATTGATATCGGTGTTAAAGCGGATGTTAGTTAAATTTTCTCTTAACATTTCGTCATGTTCTATTGGGTTGTAATTATTTTCTAAATTTTCGTCTATTTCCATTTCGTTAAAATTTAGTTCTTCTACGTTAATTGGGTCTGTCAGTGATAATTCTACGGGATAGTCGTTTGAGTTTAATATTGTTGTGGTTGCAAAATTGTCTTTTATTTGCACTAAGGCGGTTGGGGTTTCTACTCCTTGCTGAAATGTCATATGATTTATTATTCCTAAATTTTTGTTATATTTTACTGGGATTTTATTTTTCTTTCCGTTCGGGGTTCTATAGTGTATTTTTGTTCAATTTGTGTGTTTTGAAATTTAATTGGGATTTTCCGTATTTTGTCCTTAATAAGCGATTTTTAATGTCAATGTTGGCTCTAATTTTCTTAGAAGGTCCATTCCGATTAATCCGTCATATTTATCGTTAAATTCGAATACACAAAATTTATGTTTCATTTTAACATTAAATGTTCTTGGTAAGGGTATATTGGCTACGAATTGGTGTAGTGTTGTTTGATGGGCTGTTTTAATTTTAAATGGTTCTCTTTCTACATAATCTAAATAGTGTTTTTGTACGGTTCTGGGGCTAATTAATGTTTTAGAGGATCCGGTGTCGATTAATAGTTTGAATTTGGCGTGGGGTATTTCTATGTATGGTAATACTAAGTGATTTATGTTATTTAAGTTTATTAAGTTTGGTTGTCTATGAATGGGTCCATTTGAAAATTTGAGTTCGAGTTTTCTTCATCATACTCCTCGTAAGTTTCGTATTGTTCGTCACGTTCGTAAGTTTCTGCATGGTTTGTTTCATTGTTTGTTGGTGTCTCAATGTAATTATTCTGGTCAGTGTCAAATTTTTCTATTTCTTGATGGAATAATTCTTCTGATGTAAAATTACGTTTCTGATGAGGGTTTGGTCGGATATGTGTTATTTTTGTGTTTTGTCTGGTGTTACCAGATGAGGTATCCATTGGCGTTGGTTTGTAATAATTATTAGGATTGTAATTATTATTAGTCATTGGTGTATTTCTATTGGGGTTTGCGTTGAATGCTGGTCTTGGTTGGTTTAAGTTCTGATTAAATCTTGGTTGGAATGCGGGTTTCGTAAAAGTTGGGTTGAATGTTGGTCGTGAAAACATTTTAAATTGATTATTAAAATTTGTATTGTTAAAACTTGGGTTGCTACTTCGCGGTTGATTTGTTTGTGCGTTAAAGGGTGTGAATTTTTGTTGAGGGGTTGTTTGTCTTGTGGCTTGTATGGTTTTTATTGGTGAATAGCTTTTATTCGCGTTGGGATTGTATAGTCTGTTGCGGTAATACATTACATTTTCTTCTTCTATTACTAGGCTCATAGCTTCTTCTAGATTTTGGGGTCGTTGGAATCTGATTTTATCCGATAGTCGTTCTGGTAAAGCGTTTATGTATGTGTCTAGTGCCATTTCGTCATACATTTTGTTTTAAATGTCTAACGTTTTGATCGGGTTTTCGATTTTTAGTTTGGTTAAAATTAAACTTCTCACATCTTGGCATTTCATTCCGAATTGGTAGGGGATTGATTGTGTTCCATTCTAAGGTTTATTAGGTCTCGTACCAGGCATTTTATATTACGTTGGTCCCCAAAATATGCAATTAGTAGTTGTTTAAACTGGTCCCATTCCTGTAAGTCGTCCCTACTGGCGATTAAGGTTAGTGCCCTTCCGGCTAGTTTACTTATTACTAAGCGTATAAGCAATGAATTTCTTGCGTCATCTCCGGGTTTGTAAAAGGTTTTTAGGAACATTTCACATGCTCCAATGAAATTTGAGAGATGGGCCTGCGTGCCATCGAACGTCTGTATTGTCTCTAAATAGAGACGTAAGTCTGTGTTACTCATGTTGGTTAAGGGTTGTTTTCGATTTTTGGAAATTTCAAAAAAAAAATTTTTTTTTGAATTAAGCTTTATTTCGCTACTTGTAATGTTATTTTCGCTTCGGATTTACTAATCTTCCGTTTGGGTTGTGAAATTTCAAATTTTGTAAAAATTGGGGTTGGTTTTGCTATTTGTGATGTTAACTTTGCTTTGGTTTTATTAATTTTTCTTTTGGATTGAGTAATTTCAAATTTTGTAAAATTGGGGATGATTTTCCTATTTGAAACGTTAATTTTGCTTTAGTTTTATTAATTTTCCTTTTAGGTTAGGTGAATTCAAATTTTGTAAGGATTGAGATTTATTTCGCTATTTTCGGCGTTATTTTTTGGTCAGGATTTGTTAATTTTTAGTTTAGATTGGGTAAGTAAAAATTTGGTAAAATTGAGGTTAATTTCGTACTTGTAGTATTAATTTTGGTTTTGATTTATTAATTTTAAGTTTAGATTGCGTCGAGTTATTTTTAAATCGTAATCGTTGTTATTTGTGCTTATTTACACAGTGTGGTGATGTACTTGTGAGGTTTATTTCAATAATGTTAGATTAATTACCGTAGTCTTAGATTTGCCGGTTTTTATACAGCTTTTAATTTGTCTTGATTTTCTGCTTCTTAAGGAATCTGAAATGGATGGGTTTATCCTCGCTTAGCGTTGTTTTAGTTAAGTTCTGTTAACTCGTAATTAATACTCTTCCGTGGGTTTTACTGAGTTGCGTAGTTATGACCTGAGGTTAATTACTTTTGTACTCTATTGTTGAAATTGAATACTAAAGGATGTAATCTTTGTTACTTTGTCACGTACGTCGAGGTAATTGCGTACATATGACTATGCTTGTTGAGATTATTAACACTTACAGGTGTTAATAGAAATTATAGGAATTACTTTCCGTACTTTGCATAAGGTGCTACGTCTAGTTTTATTTTTAGATATCTCGGTGTTGCTTGACTTGTAATTGAATCTCCCGTAGTTAGTTTTCAGGTTTACAATTATGAGCGTTTAGCGTTATTCTATTTTCGTATTGAAATAATGCACTTTATAATGCTGGTTAATTAGTTGAAAAGCGTTTAGATTTTATACCGTGATTGTACTGCAAATTATTTATATATTATATATATTTATATATTATATATTTTCATGCGCTTCTATAATTCCGTGATGTATTTAATTACTTATGATGCAAATTGCTTTAGTACTGAAAGTTGAAAGTTATTGCACTTCTCTGGGGTTCTAAGTGTATAAAAGATGCGAGCTTTGTTTTCTTAGGTGGTTTTAAGTTACCGTATTTTTAGTTAATGCAGAATGTTCTTGTGATTTATTCAGTATTATAGAGGTCAATGGTTTAATTAAACGTTCTGTACTGCTTGTTCGAATTAGCTTTGAACTTAAGTTTGCGTTCTGTGGTTTTATTTTATCGGATTGAAAACGTGGGTTTGAATCGCGCTAGTTGATGTTTCTTATTTTGGTGTTAATGAATGTGCGCCTGTTTATTTTTGGATTATTTTGAGTTTGTTCTATTAATTATGGTAAGAATCTCTTAATATTAATTCTCATTTGTTTTAAGAAAATCTCTTTGTAAATAATCAAGTCTCATTTGCTTTTTAAAGAAAAATATCTCTTTAACATTCAATTTTCATAAAATGTTATACAGTCTCGTTTTTTCTTTTGGAAATAATTCACTTTGTAATTATTTTCAAAACAATATTCATAAAAATAAATTCATAAACAATGATACATAAATGGTAATCAATAATTGTAATACTAGCATATATCAATTATATTTTTTGGTTAAAAAAAATTATGGAAATGAACTTACATGAATTTCATCTGTTTCTTTGGTGGGTTTGATCGATTCTGTATCTTGTCCACCTTGGTTTGTTTTGTTGGCCTTAGACGTTTCTTGTTCCTTGTCCAACTTGGTTTGGGTTCTGCCAAAATTTCGAATTAAAATTCTTGGTCACCAATCTTCCGATTTTTGGATTCTCAGTGCCCTTTTGACATACGTTACGACTGCGCCAGTTAAAGTTCGGGCCTTTGGAGCTGGTTTTTTAAAAACACATTGATACTTTAACAAAAAGTTTATTAGTTTAAAATTTAGATAACTTGTACATAATACTAAAATTAATTATTGTACTAGTGAGTAGCTTGAACAACGAAGTATGGAGTTCGAAGACTGACTGCCGGGCATTGAGCTCCCGGGCCTTTTATAATAACCTGCCCCTCACACGGCTGTGAGAACTTGCAGATCTCATGTCTGCGTTTCTCTTAATTGTACACTTTATTACAATGTAACAACTTAATTCTAAGTAATTGCGGTCTGTTGACCGCCTGTGACCTGCCACCTGCAGAATCACTGCCCTCACGGATGCAAAGTTGCATTCCGTTCTCATGAACTGTCGATAACCTCTCTGGGTTATCCTTGTGTTACAATGTTGCATTGAACTTATACTTTTATTTAACAATTTCTAATAATTCCTATTAGATTCAATATATCAATATATAGGTAATTGGGGGATACATAACTCGCGTGCGACAAAAATATTCGTACTCCTGACTTAATATTTCGTTGCGTCACCCTTTGCTGCTATTACAATTTTAATCCCTGAATTCATAGTGTTTAAGAAGTTTTGACACCCTTCTGGTGCTACTGAATTTCAAATCTCCTCGATGTTAGTTTTAAGTAGCTCTTTTGTTCTTGGGCGTCGTTTTTAATATTTTTTTTTCATTTTACCCCATAGATTTTCAATAGGGCTAAAATCTGGACTGCTAGAAGGCCAATCCCATATCTCAATATTATGATCTCGTATTCATCTTTTTGTAGTTTTAACAGTTTGGCTACTCGCTTCATCTTGCTGAAAAATGTAGCCATCGTTGGTTTAAAGTTTTTCAACGACGGTAGCAAATTATTCTTCAAAATATTTTGATATTTATTGGCATTAATCAGGCCATCAACAAAGTGAAGATTTCCAACTCACTGACTAGACATGCAACCACAAACCAATAGCCCTTCTGCAATTTAAACGTTTCTTTTTAAACAATTTTGATGTAAGGCCTTGGTATTATTTCCAATTACTCTGCTCCTGTGATCTCCAACACGGGTGTCAAATCTACGTGTGTCAAAAATAATTCTATTGCATTGATCTTGGGTCCAGTTTACACGATCCCGTGCCCATTTTAGCCTCCGTCCTTTTAAGGTTTTGGTTAATAACGGCTTAGCTTTTGCATACGTAACAATTTAGAAATTACAACTAGTAAAAAATATATTAAGTACAGGATTATTCTAAATGATAGACCCATTTTTAAAAATTCGTTTTTAGTAAAGTACAAATTCAAAATGAACAATTGTTATACCAATTAAAAAGGAAGTTTTAAAGTTTTTTACATTTACGCGGTAGGTAAACTCATCTTACATACGAAAAAGTGTATCTGCTGTTACTGAATGTACAGTAGCAGTGATACGATTCCACATACCAATGAAAAGAGGAAGACGGTGGTTAAGGTTTCAGAAGCGGCCGGTAGAGTGCGCGGCACTAGGCCGTCATTTTGTTTCACTGTCAATTGTGAGTGAGATGGCTTCTGTAGAGGACAAGATTTTTTGCGTTCTTGAGTTTGCAAAAAAGTGAGTCGCAAATTGTAGTGCAGCGGGCAATTCGTGCCAGATTCAGAATTAAACCACCAACTAGTAGAATCATTAGGCGATGGTTTAAACAATTTCGACCGAGTGGAAGTGTATGTAAAGGAAAAGTACAGGCCGATCGAGTGTGTCAAAGGGTGATGTCAGATGCATTAAAAACAGTTTTGTTCGCAGTCACGTAAGTCTACCAATAGAGCTAGTAGAGAACTTGGAATGTCCTACATGTGATTTTCCAATGCTTCACCCGAAGGTACTACATTGGCAAGGAAGCGAGTTTCTTTTTACCTAAAAATTTTTGAATTTTCCGAAACCTTTAACGTGCGTGACAAAACTCAACACGGGACCTCCATTTTACCTCTCATCCGAACGAGGGCGTATTTTTGTGAAAAATGCTTGCTTAACATTTTTCAAGCAGACCGTGTCGGGATTCAAACCCGGGACCTTGTGCGTACTAGTCACACACATACCAACTACGCCACAGAGCCGCCGAACTTGGAATACCCTAACCAACTGCATAGAAAGTTCAAAAATGGTATTTGTTGTACAAGCCCTACCGATTACAACTTCCGCAGACTCTCAAGCCTAATAACAAAGAGAAGCGTCTCAAATTTTGTGCTACACATGATGGAGGATAACCCGTCTCTACGGCGTATAATTTTTTAGCGATGAAGCGACTTTCGACCTTAGCGTAAAAGTCGACAGACACAATGTTCGAATATGGGGGTTTATAAAATCTACATTCAACATTGCAACACGAAAGATACTCACCAAAGATAAACGGGTTGTGTGCCTTATCCCGTACAAAAATTGATGGACCTATTACTGGAATAACGTACCTGAACATGACGGAACAGTGGTTGTCCCCTCAAGTTATGGAAGATTCACAGGACTTTATCTTCCAACAGGATGGAGCTCCGACCCATTGGCACCTCGATGCACAGTGGTTTTTGAATAAATCCCTTCTTCAGTGCTAAATAGGTCGCAGGGGAATGAAGACCTGGTTCTACACTTTTGGCCACCGAGATCTCCTAATCTCACCACATGTGACTACTTCTTATGGGGCTAAGTTTAAGATGCTGTTTACGTCCTGCCTATAGCAACAACTCAGAACGATCTGCGGAACCGTATTACTGCTGTCGTGTACTCAGTAACAGCAGAGACGCTTTCTCGTGTGTGGGATGAGTTTACCTACCGCGGAGATGTTTGCCGTGCTGCAAACGGTGGACACATTGAACATTTATAATGTATTAAGAAAAACTTTGACACTTCCTTTTTTTACTGGTATAACAATTACTCGTTTTGGATTTGTACTTTAATAAATACAAATGTTTAAAAATTAGTCCAATATTTAGAATAACCCAGTATTACCTTATAAAATTTGTAACCTTGCTCTGCTATTCGGCGACGGCAAGTCGTGTCACATGTTTACCAGTGTGTCTTTCCCACTGTATATTAATTTCATATGCTGTCTCTTTTCTGTTTCGTTTTACAATTTTCTTCAATGCGCGATTTTGGACTGAAGTTTTTCTAGGCGCTCCGGATTTTCTCGCGACGTTAATATGATCGCGGTTTTAAAAATTTTTAACGATGTACTGGACTGTACTTTTAGGTAAATTAAGAAATGACGCAATTTTTCTGTATGAATTGCCATTTTCATAGAAGTTTATTAAACAAATCATGAGAAAGCACTGGTCCACGAACCATGATTTACTCAAATAATAATAAACTTAACTACACAAAATGAATTTAACTAATTTAAAATAGGATAATAACCGCAATTGTCAAATAAATAAGTAAACAAAACATATATGGCGATACACCTACTAGAATTTTATAGTCACCGGTATTTGAAGCGAAGTACGAATTCATATGTTTCGAAGATCAACGGTTACGAAAACATGTTTCTTAGAATGAAAATGTGAATAAAATTATTGACACAAAAACAAATAGTTTTTGGGCGCAATAAGTTTTGATAAGAATGTTTTTATAATTCAATGGTACTCATATTCCTTTTTTTTTGGGAAATAAAAGTCTTAGCAACTAAAAGAGAACTATATAAAATTTCTTTATTTACAAAACCTTTCGCGTACGAATACATTTGTGCTTGATCTCGTATAGTAGCACACATCGATAATAAAACTTAAAGCGATGATGTTGTACCTATAGAGTCTTCACTTTAAGATGATCAGCGACAAATACTAAATCGCAATATATTTAAGAAACCTGCTCGCTATAATGATGGCTGAAATGATAAGGTTTTCAGTGCTTATGATGAGTCAAGCAAATATAATGAAGCAATCAAATAAAAAGAGCCATCACCATGGAAATGTGAGACGACTAACGAGGTGGAATTCCTGAACAAAATTCAAACATGAAACTTTTTAAATTAGCAGACTCTCAAAAATATGTTAAAAGTCAATGGGTTTTCAGAGTCATGGTGAAAGCAGATAGAAGCGCCGGTGGTTGCAAAGCTCGACTAATGGAAAACGGTTTTATTCAGGAAGCCGACCTTAATTATTAATATTCCCTTTAGCTCAATAGCACAGATGGACACAATTAAATCGTTCATATGCATAGCTGCTGCGAAGGGTATGGAAATGTGTCAGTTTGTCACTAAAACCGCGTTACTTTATGGTGATCTTCAAGACGAGATTTACATAAAACAACCTTATGACTACAATGATGATTCTTGTCGAGGGTGTCTACTTCGAAACATGCTCCTCGCTGATGAAATTCTAAATTCACCATTTCTGTACATATATGGGCTGGTACAAAATAAGCCTGACTTTTGTTTGCTCATTGGTAATTACAATAGTCAAAAATTAGTAGTAGTTATTTATGTTTATGATAGTTCGATCTTTTGAATGACCAAACAGCTCCAAAGGTGTTTCTTGAAGAACTGAAACGATAATTCAAAGTCATGTGTGAATACGTGAATAACCTTGAACTGTGTATGATCCAATAGCTTACGTAGAAAATACTTTTGCAAAGTTTGCAATAGCAGTTTGTAAATTAATCGGCAAATCTTTGCTCCGTGACTACTCAAATTATGATACAATAGTAGATGTTGCTTATCGGCAAGTTATTGGTCGATTGATGTATCTTGCCAACTGCTCTTGTCCCAACATTATGTTAACAGTAAACTACTGGTCAAGCTTTGTTGGACATTCAACTAACTAATTGTCAATTGGTGTAAGAGTTACGAGATACCTACCTGGCTCAAAGGACAATCGACTCACTTATTGTCGTGATCATGATAGGCTTGAAATCTACAGCGATACAGATATCGCTAGTAACAATGATAGAACGCACTATCTACAATGGAAGCAAAATGTGTCTCAATCTGTGGAGGTACAAAGCATGTCTAGATTAAATGACTTTTCTCTGAAATAGTAATTTATGATATTTGGTAATCAAAGTGCAATTCGAGTTATCAGAAACCCAGAGCTGAACCGCAGTACAAAGCATATTGAGATTGTTGGTTATATTTTAATTCGTCAGAGAGTTCAAAGCGGGCAAATCAAAATAGAATATCTTGAAACAAAGATTCAGGTCGCAGATGGCCTAAAAAAACGGGTTAGATCTTTGCCGTTTGTTTTGTCTTAATAATCTCGATTTGTACTAGTTTTTTTTTAATCAGTACTGAAATTAAACCATTAGGGGTAGTGTTGAGCATTAATTGTTTGTTTTTGTTGGAATTATGTGCTGTATTTTTGTGCATGATTTATGCTCAACCAGCTAGAATAAGAAATACGCGAAACTAGCGGTTGTAACAGTTTTTATTTTTTTATGTCAGATTCAGTTGCAGAAAATGACAAACGGGGATAAAAGTTGTGCGACTTAAATTTGTTTATGTTTCCAATTGAATTACCACTCTCAATAGATCTGCGTTCCACTAGGGCGGTAGCACCATGCATGATGGCTATGACCTCCGCTTGGAAGGCAGTTGCCAATCTACCCAGCGTAACACTTTCATGAAGGTTTAGGTCATCGGAGAAGATGCCTGCCCCGGTACCTTCATTTGTTTTGGAGCCATCTGTGTAGATGGAGATCTCCGTTAAAAAGGCGTCCTCAGTGTTCAGACAAACCCCGAAGCGCCCATTGGAGATCATTATGGGTGCGATCGCATCAACTACTTTTCCCAAGAGAGGGGTGTTCCGCACCGCTTCTCTTAGTATGTTGTAGTATCTACCACCGCTTCTCTTATCGATCCATAGACCTTTGAACCGCAACCTTAATGCCGCTCTAAGATGTAAGATGTAAGTCCAGCGGAATGAGGCGCAGGATGGCTTTTAAGGCTGCAGTAGGTATAGATCGCATTGCGCCTGTGATGCCTTGACTACATGGGCCAGTCTGGTCCTGGGCCACCAGACTACAGCGCCATAGCAGAGGATCGGCCTTACTATCGTGGTGTATAGCGACAGGACAGCCTAAAGTGGAAGACCCCAAAGTTTGCCTATGGCACGTTTACATTGCCAAAACACTTGGTTAGCTTTGGTAATTTTTGCTTGTAAGTGTTTGGCCCAATTCAACTTCCTGTCAAGTATGACGCCCAGGTACTTGATCTCCTCTGATAGGGGGAGAGAAGTTTGGAAGAGCGTTGGCAATCTAGTTACCATCAGCGTCCTTTTATTAGTGAACAGCACCAGCTCCGTTTTATTAGGGTTAATTGTTAGGGAGTTCTTGGAGTACCATAGCTTCGTGATTCTTAGTGTAGCTTGAACTAAGTTACATAGCACCTGTTCAAATTTGCCGACTACTAAGATAGCTATGTCGTCCGCATACCCTATTGTGTAGAAACCTGCCTCGGTAAGGCATTAGAGAAGGTTGTCCACTACTGTGTTCCATAGTAGCGGTGACAGCACACCCCCCTGGGGACAGCCTTTACCTACCGCCCTAACTACTGAGGTTTGCCCAACATTAATAGATACCCGTCGACACTGCGATTTAAATTTGTTCATGTTTCTAATTGAATTACCACTCTCAATAGATCTGCACAAGTTGGTAGGTTACATTAAATTCTGCCTATGACCATATATTTTCCTTCTTTCAGTTACTCACATGATCTAAAACTATAAAATTTAAGCATGCATGTCCATCTCTACAATGAACTTCTAATGACGTTGAACATCACGATGTTAAAACTTTAAAAAAATACGTATGTAATATAACAAGCTTTTCAAACAGTCTCGTTTAAGGGATGCTGTGTTTCGACTAGCCAAACATCTGAAGAAATATATCATCAGAATTCTACCGGTAGAAACAAATGTCGACTGGTACTTCTAAGTCCTATATTTAATATCTATGTCTAAAAAATATTTCTGCTCAATGTGAATACCCACTACATAGGCTGTTTCCCCATTCATATCTGAACTTGAACAAAATTGTAAAAATTTTCACAATGGTTGCAGTTTTCTGATTTTTTTTTTAGTAGTACCGCGCTACCAAACATTGTCTTTCTCATACGATTCCAAACCATCAGTCTTAACTAGTAGCCCTAAAGTTCTTATTTAATTTTCTTTTGGCAACTCAATGTAGTTGAACTTTTCAATATTAATACCTTAAAAGTATTTTATGAGAATGCAAACGTTTTTTATTTCATGACACTCCTACACTTCTCACTACCAAGACAATTTTTAGTATCGCATTTTTCATAGTTTCTAGTTCTGCAAACTGTATGTATATTGCTGAACATGCTTTTGTTTCAGTAAAACCACAAACTGTAAATATCTTAACGAAAGAGAAACAAGTGTCAGCAGATAAGAAGTATGATGTCGAGTGTCGGACTTCTGGTTCTAGGCCGGAGGCTGTGATAACTTGGTGGAAAGGAAGTAGACCGATTAAGCGATTAGCTAAAAATGTAAGTATAATGTTCTTTACTAATATTGCTCTTGGTTCTTGTTTGTTTATACGTAATTAATTACAGTTAAACTGGAAAAACATTCGATTTATTCGTAGGTTAATTTAATATTTTCAATGAAATATATCGGTTGATTCATATTGCAAAGTAATGCGCGAATTTGAATTAATAGGTACAGAGGGCAGTGTTGAAAATAATGGTCAGTCAGTGAATTGCTATTAAAATTTACAAATGACCAAAATATTACCAATATAAAGGTTTTGGGCCACCATTTTACTCAAACGGTTCTTACTTAAAATTATCACACCTTATCTGGAATTAATACATTTTCATGTACAATCGTCAAATGTACGGAAAGCAAAAGTTAGGGCAGGCTCCTTATTGCTAGCCCCAACATTACGTAATGCGAGCTAATTTTTTTCTAAAAATTTTCTTTCGTGTAACTAGTTAAGCAATTTGTTGCAAATTCGCCTATGTGACCTTAGGTTCCAACCCAGACCCCGGTAATAGAAGATTTGTGTTTTACTGTATGGCTTCAACAATAACTTCCGGTAAAAAAAGTTGAAATTCAACATAATGCTGCGCAAAACCACTCTTTCAGGCCTCTTAAATGTACTTAGGGTTCTTTCCTTTAGTCACGAGCTTAAGGTTGGTTTGACACAGCTCTTTACTGCCTCCTATTATGAGATAACTTTTTAAGTGCCTCAAATCTATGTTTGTATACATTTTTATTAATCTGGCCTATATACACGCCTTTGCACTCTTTTACATAATTTAGTTTCTGCTCTGCCCTATATTACTGTCTTAATAATTCATCTATCCCTCAGGGTATCTCCTAACATTCCGTCTCGTCTTGTTTACTTCTATGTCCCTGATTATCCTTTACCAATTTTATTTGCAGAACTAATTTTTAGCGTTCCCCTATAACTTTGCACCTCCAAAACTTCTAACTCGCTAACACTTCTGTGACCATTGCACATGTTTCGCAGTTGTTCCAACAGCTAGAGCTATCCTAAATTAGATTTAAGTAACGAATCCCACACCTCAAAGGTTGTACTTCCTCGGACTATTCTACTTTTTTCATAGCTTTTAAGGTTTTTGCCATTTGAAAATCAACTTTCTTAAGTAGAAACATTCATTTACTGGGAATGCTTCTGTTCCTAGCTTTACCATCACCTATCTTGTACCACATCGTATTACTTTGCTTAGGTTTGATTGATTTCTTTGCACCAATCTCTATTTAACTTTTTGCTTTTATTTTCGATTTTTCGATTTTCAATTTCTCCACTTCTGCCGTGTAAACTAAAATATCCGCATATCTCAGGCATTATAATTATCTCTGCTTGAATTAGGACACATCTCTTTTATTTTTCTTTTATTACTTATTTGCTCCATATGCAGGTTAAGTAAGATTGGAGATAAAGTCCATCCATGTGTTATATCTTCACTAATTTTAGATCATAGTATCTCATTATTTTTATTAAAACTATCTGCTTTTTCCATAGCTGCACATTACTATTTATGGTTTATTTAAACTCCTAAACAGTATATCACAATAAACACCATCAAATGCTTGGACCGTAACTTGATAGCTTATGAGTGTAGTTTCTACCACTCTATCCATCTCCTTTTATTGCTTTATTTTAGTTTACACTTTTGAACAATGGTTGGCACACAAACGGACCTAAAATTTTGCATTTCTGTAATCATGATTTCTTTGTAAACATCACTAGTCTACTATATCCACAGTTTATCCGGATATAAGTGTTTTATGCTTTCCCACTTAAATATCTAAGTAACTTTGATGGCAATACATCTATTCTTAGGACTTTTATTAGCTTTAATTGCGTCACTCCACTTTGAAATTTCATTTTTGGTATTTTGCATGTACTTCAGGATGTTTTTCCTTACCTAATGCTTCCATAATTGCTAAACTTTGTTTAGTATCATTTGATTTTATTAACATTTTGTCTGCTTCATCAACTTCTGTTACCACTGTAACGGTTTTTTTTCTAACTTGTTATAAGGCTAGCCTCACGCATGGGCGCCAGTGTAACGGTTTTTTTTTTCTATATCTGACTCTAGACGTTGGGCGCTAGTGAAACAAAGTCTTCCGACATAACTAGGGGTCTATTCCTTGGGTAGAGCTATGAGAAATGGGGGGGTAAGTCGAAATCTGTTTGTAGTTCAAACTCAAACTAAAACAAATAGGCGCCACCAAGTCCGGACTTATTCACGATAATGGCAGGGCATATTTCTAAGGGCGGACGTGGAGACCCAAAGAAAAAAAAAATCGCCTTCGATGACAGAAACCTGTCTTAATAAAATAAGACGCTGTTCCTGTAAGAAATTATAATAGTTAGGTTAATAAAAAAAGGGTGGAACACTATTTGTGTCCCGCAAATATACATAAAGAAGTATTAAAAAGATATTTTCTATATAAAGTTGGCATCAAAATTTTACTCTTAAAGATGTTAGCTTTCAGTGGTTAGGTTTGATCATATTTGATCAAAATAAAAAACTTTAATCTTGAACCAATAATTTACTAAAAGGAATCTCTTTTAAAATAAAATGCAATGCAACAAAATTTAATAACTAATTGAATTACTTCGTGAATTTTAAATTAAGGTTTATCAAAATTATTCATAATCAAATATTTTACAGCATAGTGTAAACTTGTTACACAAAGATACTCTAACCCGCGCAGATCTGTTCAGGCCGATTACATTACAAATGTTACTATTCAAGTTTTCCTCTTTAAGTTAAAAGTACTAGTTTTAGTTTCCAATAAAAATGATCACAAAAATATTCTTGTTTACAAAAGTTGTACTAATGCTGCTCTAAGCATTTGCTCTCAAGGATACATTTGTCAGCAGTATACTACAGAAAAATAAGTGACGTCAGTAACACCTGTTGTTGTAACTAACAATTTATACTAAAGCAACTTGTTGTTTCTTAAAACATCAAATTATAGAACTTTAATTTCGACACTGGAAATTCCAGCTCAGCAATAGTTGAAACAAATATCATATTCGTGCTTTTACACATAAGAACAAATTAGCGTGTTTCTAATTTGAAACACAAAAAATTACTTAAAGCTAACTACGAACCAAAGACTGCTTTTCGCGCCTGAATGAGGTACTTGTTACATCATGCGATGTTTACTGCATGTAGTATAAACTCAGCTCATCCTAGGCAGCTTCTACCACATGGAGTTGTTTCAGGTGTAGAATTAAATACAAAGTAGCATCTATACGCTGTTTCACAAAGTGGTCTTCTTTAAATTGGTTAAACTTTCCATCCTCTAAGTTGCATTTTACACGTCGTAAAACAAAGTGGTTTTAACAAAAGGGATTGAAATTCCTATCTTCTAAATTGCATTTTTCACGTCGTAAAACAAAGTAGTTTTCTTAAAATCGACTAAATTTACTAATTTCAAAGTGCATGGTTAATTGTAGCAATGTGCCTCATCGCGCTAAACAAATTATTTCAAATTAAACAAGATAATAACTTTTATACGTTACCAACCGCTATTCAAGAATGTCCTCACTCATCAAAATTGATACGCAAATTACCGGCCTGCGTTCTTTCATACATCTTGTCTCTTCTTCCACGTATGGCCGAGTGATTATCACACTCGCTCGGGCGACCGGAGGGTCCAAGGAGGGGGTTGTCAAACCTAAACGCGCCTGCGAATGTCTGTAGAAGACACAGATATCCAACCACAAATAGAATAACAAATAAAGATGCTGCTTTAACGTATTACTATACTTGTTAAATGTATTTTAACATTATTTTAATAAAAGTGTATTATTATTCTCGCTCTTTGATGGAGGGATTTAATAACCAAAAAATAAAATTATTAAAAGTGTCTTATTATCCTCGCACTTTGATGAAGGGATTTATTAACTAACAATAAAATTGTTACACCACTTCTCTTGAAGAGGTTTTTGATTTATTGCAAGGCTATATTGTATTTGTACATATTTAGTGCTTATTCCATTTCCTCACAATTAACTTACATTAATAATATAGGCTAATGCATCCGATTACAAGGTATCAGTTATTTTGTCACGTGAAAAAGTGACGGTTTTTTCATTTTTATTAGTAAATTACCAACAATGTGTTTAGGTGAAGGAAGTAGAATTAAATTAAATATATTTTTAATGTACTCATATAAGAAGGATTTGCGACATTCATATACCCGAGTTGGGAAGCAAGGATTAACAAATATGTAGACATTATTATTGCGGTTTATTGGTAAAGCTTTCGATTTATTTTACGCGTCCTGATTAACTGCCCTTGCATGTTCTGGTATCGTTGCTCGTATTGTACCGAATCCTAATGTATGATTTAAAATTCCATGAAACATAATTTAATGTCCAAGATGAGTTATGTACAATTTTAATATTTGTTATGTTTGAATCTATAAATTCTGTTTCACCAGCATATAGGCTATTCAGAGAATCGCGTATTCCCTTTTTGTTATAATTATCGCTTAGTGTTTACTATTCACTATTCTCTTTTGATATACAGCGTATACATTTATTTTACATAGTCCCTTTGACTCTTTTTCGGTATTTTCTTATATTCTGCTTTCCTATATTTCTAACACCTAGTTTAAGTCAACACCTAATTTGACCTACTTATGTATTTTAATTGTATTATTTAATTAATTATTAATTTATTTATACTAATGGATATCTACACTAAAGGTATATTTTAAGTCAAGATCTTAAGCTAAAGAGACGAACTTTGTTTTTGAAATCATGAAAATTGTTTACCGCAAAAATATCGATGTCATCATAATATAAATTGAAGGCTATATAAATCCTCAACATGCAATCACTCACCCCATAGTTGGTTCTGTGAGTGATTTTATTGAACACTGCCTTACAAAGTGTATCCTTTGCTGTTGTTCTCAGACCAATTCTACCTAATAGAATATCATAATCAATTAGGTTTCTCAAAAGCTTGAACAAAAAGAACACCATGCTATTTCTTCTACAGAGATCCAAAGTTGTAAAGCCTACTAGTTCACATCTTGTGTTGTAATCTACCGGTTCATATACAAAGTTGATTTAATATAAAAGGTACTTAAGAAATTTGTTCTGCACGCTTTCAAGTTTATCAATGTCACACTTGTATGTACGGGCCCAAACAATGCTATTGTACTCTACGACGCTTAACACCAATGCATTATATAATTTCTTTAGAATAGAAGAGTTGGATATATTGTTACACTTGAGTCTACACTCAAGGTATACTTTTTAGGTCCCGGCGGCAATGTATGAGAGCCACTACGACCGTTGGTAACAATGATAAATAATTGCAAAATATTGCGCAATAAACAGGTACGTTATACCTTGATCAAATTATTATCACATACAAAAAATGTTTATTTTAATTATAAGGGAAAACAAAAGGTACTCACGTAAACTGTAGGACTTCTCACAGCAATACGGCTATTTTGGCGGCAGTTGGCGTCGGGGAGCGTTGAGGGCGTGGGTCATCCTTCCGCCCCGGTTGAATCCAAATTTAATTTGTTTTCTCTTCTTGTGTAGCGATACCACAGGAATACCCAGGTAAAAGGAACGAGAATTGGTATCAGGCAGGGAACCTACATTACCTGAAAGAGAAGACAAGATAACGGCACAAAGATAAACCACTCAGTTCGGCATCTCGCTGGCTAGTCTCGACGTGACGGATAACATCACACTTCCTGCACGCTCCGCGTCTGCGCACTCCTTTGCGCAAACGCAACTATCTAAAGGGACGGAAATGCACGTACAAGTCTTTTAAAATTATTGGCGCGAAATCACTTACAAATTAGGAACTTATAGAAATGTTTAAATGCCGAATTTCGGCATGTAACTTATCGCGACAAAACCATAAAAGAAAAAGCTTAAAATAAGAAAATGACTGTTAGCACAGTAACAGCTTAAAATTTAAATCCCAACTAACCTACATAAATCATAACTTAAATTCTACAAAATGTTTATTTTAGGCGCCACCTGGTTTTTTCCGACCGATAACACGTCTTCCGGATTACCAGGAAACGGAATGTGTAGCCCCATTGTCTATGACTACATTTATAAGTGCACACACGAGTCTTTAATGTGGCGCAGTTATAAACGACAGCACAAATTTGTCGGGGAGCATGAAACACTACTTAAACTAGAATAAATGCGACAAGTCGCCTAACATATATACTAAAACTAAAGCTAACATTACAGTTTTCTAAGTGCAGACGCACATGAGCGTTGCATCTAGACTGTTCCTTCGTTGGCAAGAAAATGCCCAAATTTCACAGTGTTCAAAAAGTGAGTTACTCTGCACTCTAGCAAATTTTTAGGTACTGGTACTCTGGTTTAATAAACAATACACATCAAAACTTTTTCATGACATGGTTGTGAATCAACAAATTTACCAACAGTACCATCTTACCAATTCCTTACATTACTAACCTAACAAATTACTTGGCTACCATCGGGTTAGCTTTTTCACTCAATATTCAAAAAATAATTCCTACGTCTGATCGTAAATACCAAACTTAGGAAGATAAAAAAAGATAAAACAAAATCTCAAGTTATTATCAAAGATAATAGGTAAAATAACGATATTAACCTTAAATTATTATCAAAGGTAATAGGTAAGATAAAGATATTAAGATAAAGTTATTATCAAAGACAATAAATAAGATAAAGATATTAACTCAAGTTATTATCAAAGACAATAGGTAAGATAACAATAGAGTGGCTCTTTGGAGCCGTTACATAGGGAAATTTTCGTGCCTCCTAAAAAGGGCGACCTGTGAAGCAGCACGAGGGACTGGCAAAGGCATTTGGGTGCATTCCTGCACCCGGCGCTAATTGATATGGATGATATCCACACACACACACACATATATATATATATATATATATATATATATATATTTATATATGACGATACACCGCATGGCCTCACAAAAGATTCCCAGAGACGTGGCCCAGGTGTCTGTGAAAATCCCCCCGCACAACCACACGGTGACTAACGGAAATTAAAAGGCAATAGAAATAGGAAAGGTAAAAAGAGGGAAGTGGGTATTTTGAAATGCACAAGAGGCCCTTCCAGGTAGAAGAAAATAGAGGAAGGGCTTGCATTGAGCTAAAGAGGCAGAAAAGGTGTATAGCAAAGCACTACTCAACCAGCCAATGTGGTCAGTAGCCCGGAGTGAGGGAGAAATCACTCTTATGTGGTAGACGGGTGTCCCGAGACAAGAACAGGTCTACCGAAAGAAAGATAAGGCAGAAACGGAGACAGCGGGATAAGAAAAAGTAAAGTTTTTGGACAAGTGTCCTAGAGAAGGTAGAGAGTTGTCCCTATAAAACACAGATCGGTCTGAAGGACCACCTGCTATTGTAATCAGACAAGTTAAGGTATATCATAAGTTAAAAAATCACTAAACTCTTAATGAGAACTAGTACAATCATTTTCCTAACGACTGCACCCACTACGATAAGAAAATCAGACAAAACGTGACACAACAAGCTAAAAGTATCACTACAAATACATTCACAAAAAACTATCTGTTACAAGGTAATTTTTAAAAACGGTAACGCCCTAAACACACAAAAATGCCTAATTATAAGCAGATAAATACAGACACAATGTCCCAATATGCTACAACAACCAAGAATTTCTTAAGATATCAATAAAAAGCGATAGGACCTCACCATGAAGTTCAATAAGAAACAACGAAAAAAATGTTTATATGTTATGATGACTTAGTAGAAGGAGAAGCTAGTAATGATATAGGATAATGTAGGCGACTGTAATAATTCAGAGGAAAAAACACATGGAATAGAAAGTCCTAGTTTTTGGCTACTGCGAATATGGACTATTTCTTACAATGGCATAGGCCGCGTCTCCTATGTGAGCCCACAGAAAAAAGCATCCACTTAAAACATCATCTAAAACCAATCATAAACGTTCAATAAGTTATTGCAACCAAAGTTACAATAATTACCACAAAATTAAACGATGTAATATAAATACTGAAAACAAAATAATCTGTTGTAGAAAAGGTGCGAGGATTAATTAAATGAAGCGACAGAATTATACTGGATAATCTGTATAATAAAGCGATATATGACTAACGATAAATTCAAGGAAAAATCAACAAGAAGCAAAAAGATAGCTAGTTTATGGTAAATAAGTTAAACGTGTAGGCGGTAGGTGCTGTATAAGAGAAGGAATAAGTAATTGAAGTTAACTAATTGATAGTAGGCACAAAAAACATTAGGTAAATCATTAAGGAAATGGAACATGAAAAACTTAACTAGCATTTGGGTCAGCATAGAATTGGTTAAGGTGTTTAATATGCCACCTTTCTTGGCGTTTTCCTTCAGTATCTTGAAGTTCATAGATAAGTGGACTAACGACACGAATAGAATGAATTTAGGGGCTAATTTTGAAGAGAATTTCTTAGTTGCATCCGATAAAACATAATATTTTTTCCAAACTTGTTCGCCCAAGACGAAGAAAATATTTCGTTTACGAAGATTATAATGGTCCTTACTCTTTTCGTAAGCTTTTAGCAAATTTTTTCTAACGTCATTAAAGATAGAAGGTAATGATTGTTGGTCTTTGTCCCAGCGTACTTTTTCGTCAAATTCAATTACGTTAGTATCGTCAGGAACTGAACCATAATAGGTACCATCGATTGGGGTATATCTTCCAAAAACAAGAAATGACGGAGTGAATTGGGTTGCTTCGTGTTTAGATGTACGCAAGCTTGAGAAATTTTAAAAATATTTGCATCTCATGTAGTATGGTCTGAATCAATATAGGAAGAGATAGCACTAATTAAGACTCTATTTACTCTTTCGGTAGGGTTTACTTGGGGATGGTATTTTGCGTTAAACGAAATTTTTTGTGCCTTATAATTCTTGACAAAATTTTGAAAATCTTGTGAAATAAATTGTTTCCCATTTATTATCTACCCGTGAACTCGATATACGAGACACAATGGCAGTTGGTAGCGCTAATCTTTATACAGATTTTGGCGCGCCCATCTGTCAATGACGTCACACAATATACAAATTTAAACGCGCATATGTCAATGACGTCACACAATAAGCAAATTTAATTGCGCAATTACGCAATAAATATCATAAAAAACATTACAAATGCAGTATAGACAATAAGGTACTCACATAAATAGGCCCAGCTTCCCACGAAGTACGCCAAGGATGGCGTCTCACCGGATAGCTGGAGCTCCCTTTAAGATAATTAACTGAGGGTACGCCTAGCGTCCTTCCAAAGCGCTCCGACCAGCTACGGCGGTCGCAGTTGATCCCAGGACTCGTTTGTCTAGGGTCGTGGACTACTGTTCGAGCAGGCTGCTTACAAATTACCTTCTACCTATGTAGGGATCGAATAAGGAAACAGGTATAAGGGGCGACAAACAAAGATAAGCAAAGGCTAGGATCTACATAAATAAAAGGTAAAGATACGTTACCAAAAACCCAACCACTCCTCTGGAAGTCTCAGGCAAAACAGCCACGTTACCGAGTTCCCCGGAAAACACTTCCCCACTCTTGTTCTCCCGCCACTCGCGTCGCGCGATCTGGCGCAAACGCACTCTGACGCGATGGAAATACACGCCAAGTCTTTTGAATTTTAAGGCGCGAAAACTTCCGCACATCAAAATTAAGCTCAGGAATGTTTAGTGCCAATTTGGCACGTAACACATTGTCACAAAGAATAATCTGAGGAACACCGAAGATAAGAAATACATTTTGCTCTAGAAATTTAATTATAGCAGCAGATGTAGCTTTACGTAACGGTTGCACCATAACAAATACAGAAAACCAATCGGTGACAACTAAAAGATATTGGTTACCTTTTTTCGATCAGAGAAAAGGTCCTAATAAATCAAGCGATATTATTTAAATAAGATACACGTTTAAAGTTACCCATTAAGCCAGAACGAGCCTCTTGAGAGCTCTTGTGAGAACAAATTTTACAGTTCCTAATATAACGACAGACCGATTGTTTTAATGCAGGCAAATAATATAATTCAGATATTTTAGCTAGAGTTTTTGTAACACCAAGATGAGCTGCTATAGGATCATCATGACACAATTTAAGCACTTCACTGGGGTTAGCGGTAGGGACAACAAGTTTCCATTCAGGGATGTTAGATATTTTGCGGGGTGAGGAAGATAAAAATTTATGTAATCTATTATTCGTTACACGAAAGGTAGGAAATTTATTGTGATTTTCAGAAACTTTTTTAATCATATTAAGATACCAGGCATCAGGGCTTAAATCAGGAAGATTAAAAGAAACGACATCACGAGAAAAGGCATCAGGTACGATATTTAATTTGCCAGATCTATGCCTAACGTCAAAGGTAAATTGCGAGATACGCAAGTTCCATCTTGCCAAACGACCTGCGGGATGTTTTAAGTTATTTAACCATGCGAGGGCTGCACAATCAGTAATTACTGTGGAATGTGTACCTTCAACATATCCTCTAAATTTTTCAATGCCAAAGGCAGCCCCTAATAATACACGTTCGATAGCTAAATATTTTTGTTCGGCAGAAGTTACGGCACGGCTGGCATAAGCGATAAGATGTTCTAAACCATTGCTTACCTGGAACAATATTGCACCTAAACCAGTAAGGGAAGCATCGGTTTGTACATAAAATCTTTCATCGAAATTGGGCGAGATTAAGATAGGTGCTGAAGTGATTAACGTTTTAATTTGTTCAAAAGCCTGTTGAGCTTCTAAATTCCATTCGATAAATTGGGATTTCTCTTTATTTTTAATTAGGGCGATAATTGGTGTAGATATAGTTGAAAGGTTGGGTAAAAAGATGCGATAATAACTAATCCTTCCTATTAAACGCTTAATTTCGGCAACAGTTTGGAATTTAGTAATAGCGTCGACTTTAGCGGGATCTGCTAGACTGCTAGACTAGTTTCATCGATAATAAAACCAAGAAATGTAAGGGAAGAACAACAAAATTGATATTTCTTCCAATTTATCTTTAAACCTGCCGCATTCAAGCGTTCTGCAACTTCATTCAGTGTAGCAATATGCTTGTCAAAGGAACTTGAGATAACTAATATATCATCTAAAAATACAAAGGCACGTTCCTGATGTAAGATAGGACCTAACGTTTGATCCATAGTACGTTGTAAAGTTTGAGGTGCGTTACAGAGACCAAATGGCAAAAAATTATATTCGAAAAGACCTCGGCCCGGAACACAAAAAGCAGTTTTTGGGCGGGAAGGTAAGTCAAGGGGTATCTGATAAAAAGCTTGTCTAAGATCAATTTAGCGTTTCGAAGTCGGCTTAAAATCGAATCAGTTCGAGGTAGGGGGTAGGCGTCCGATACAGTTACAGAATTGAGCTTTCTGCCGTCAAACCAAACACGCCATTCATCATTTTTCTTGCGGACTAATAACACGAGAGACATCCATGGTGAATTTGAAGGAGAGATAACACCAGATTCTAACATTTTATCTATTTCGGAATGCAAATGTTTTTGTAATGCAGGCGATAGCGGATATTGACGTTGCTTAAAAGGGAGGGCATCACCTGTAGAGATAATATGTGTTGCAGTAGTAACGCAACCAAGTTTAGAGGTATTTAGTTTACGAAATTTGTCGATTGTAGAGTTAAAAATTGCATTTTGAGAATCGGTAAGAGAAATTTTATTAGATATTTCCGCAGACGCACAGGAATTTGTTTTAAGGGAAGTGTGCCAAGAAAAATCTAGAATGTAGAGCGATAAATTAAAAAGTTTACAGAAATCTACTCCCAGTAAAAATGGGTAAGCTAATGCAGGCACAATCAAAAATGGAACGTCACGTTCAAGTGATTCTACTTGAATTCTTAGTTTAAGGAAACCCGTTACATATATTTGATTATCGTCAGCTAAATTTATGGAAGTTTTTTCTGGGATAACTTGAATTTTAATATTTTGTTTAGATAATTGCTGTAGGCCTTCGTTATTTCTAAGGGAACATGAGGAACCTGTGTCCAGTAAAGCTATTATATTTAAGGAACCAATCGAGATAGGTAAATGAGGACGAATATCAAGGGGTTTTTAACAAGTTGTAAGGCAGCAGACTTTTTATGGTAAAAGGAATTAACGGTTTGTAGCCAACTCGACCACTCTGACGGGGTAGTATAACAAAATTCTAATAATGGAGGCAAGTTATTTCGTAAATGCAAGGTAGCGAGATCGTTCTTAGATATATTAGGTAAAAGTATAACGTTAGGGGTAGTTTTATGCTTTAAATTTATTGACGTCTGGGTCCGTTGAATGGTTTTTGTTGAGGACAATTTTGATTCCTTGAGATATTCACGTCCCGGGTAGGTATATTTCCGCGAAAGTTTCCCGATAAGTTAGAATTATAATTTGTACACTTAGATTTATAGGTATTGGTGCGACCACAACCATAGCAAAAAATATTTTTGGGGTATGTGCAAACGCTATAGCTATGTCCACTTTTTTTACAATTCCAGCAGATAAGTGGGTTATTTGAAGAGGAAGAAGGAAGATTAATGGTAGATACCTTTCTAGAAGGATTAGTTTGACATGCCAGATCAGGTTCTAATGGACCAGATTGTTTTTCTGGAGGAGGATGGTATTTATCGACACACAATTTTACTTCTTGGAGCGAGCAACATAAATTTTTGAACTGAGGTCAAGAAGAAATGTGCTGTAACGCTAAACGTTTAGAAAAATATAGACTCAAATTTCTACGCAACTGATCGATAATTTCAAATTCTGATGGTTTCTTATCTAATCTGCTATATAAAGCTTCTATTGAGGTAATAAAAGAAATTACATTTTCCATGGGTCCCTGGGTTTGGTTTCTTATTTCGTTCGAAAGATCGGTGATACAATCATGCGGTAAGAAATCCCGTTTTAAACACGTAAATCTTCCCAGGTAGAAATTTGATTTCTCATATTTGTATACCAAATTAAGGCAGAACCAGAGAATAATTCACCCGCTGAAACAAATAAATCTTGATCAGTACAATTTCGCGAGATTCTGAAATTGTTTATGTTATTAAGGAAAGACATTAATGAAATTTGGGAGCCCTGGAAAGTTAAACCTCATTTATAGACAGGTATGGATTTCCCCAATGATGAAGCTTGAGAAATTGCAAGGTTTGACAAGGCTGTAGGTACATCTATGTCTACATCTAGGACTGTCCCGTCGACTAAGAGAAAGTTTGTTTAGTTTGGTCCGCTTGTTCATTGTTAAATAAACACAACAATTCTATCCGCTGCTTAAAGTGAGCTATTCGAGATATAACACGTTTAATTTCAGTTTCGCTTAGTTCTGGATCAATTATATTTACTATATTAGTGATATCGTCAAGGCATTGTTTAATTTCTAAGGTGTTTTGAGGCAGATCTGAGACGAGAACACGCACAATAGGTTAGATGCGATTGAATTTCGTAAATTAATTCCGATAACTTGAGATGGACGATATTCATTGTAATATAGTGTTTAAAGCAACAGATATAAGGAAATTAAGTTACTATAACGTTTTAGAAGATAGAAAATATACTAAAAACCCAGTTAATTGCAAAATCTATATTTCGGGAACAAATTTTCTTTATGGAGGTAATTGTAACTTACAATTGATTATTTAAATTATAAAGAGACACTTAAAATCATAGAGAAGTATAATATTATATAAGTTATCTAAACGGCAGCTTTTAAAAATTTGCCCCAAAATAGTAAAAAATCTAAAGTTTATGGTGGTTGTTTAATTGACTTTAATGTATTTTTAAGAAGATTTTAACTCACATAGAATGGTAAATTGAGGTATTTATTTATAGCTAGGGTACTTACATAAGATATTAATAATCCAGAAACCAGCTGGTGGAGTTAGGTTATGTAGTAGACACTTTTGAAAGATATATGGTCCAGCTTCATGCTAAATTAAACTGTGTTATTATCTAAAAGAATTTAAATTACAAACATACTATTTCTATAAAGTTACGAAAATTAATTGGAGTAGCAATACATTAATAAAAAGTATACACAATAGCCAATATGGCTACCCATGTCAAATTAATATAGCAACTGTTTTCATGATATTTCAATAGTAACTACAGTGTTACCAATTTATATTTTCTAAGTTATTGAAAATTAAAAATTTTTATTTTTAAGTGAAAAAACTACAGGTATATTTAAACTAATACATTATAAGGTATAGACAAGAAGAAAACAAATATTTCAACTAAAAAAACGTTGGATTGCGCAACTGTTACACTTTCGTCTACACTCAAGGTATACTTTTTAAGTCCCGGCGGCAATGTATGAGAGCCACTACGACCGTTGGTAACAATGATATATAATTGCAAAATATTGCGCAATAAACGGTTACGTCATACCTTGATCAAATTATTATCACATACAAAAAATGTTTATTTTAATTATAAGGGAAAACAAAAGGTTCTCGCGTATACTGTAGGACTTTTCACAGCATTACTGCTATTTTGGCGGCAGCTGGCGTCGGGGAGCATTGAGGGCGTGGGTCATTCTTCCGTCACGTTTGAATACAAATTTAATTTGTCTTCTCTTCTTGTGTAGCAATACGACAGGAATACCCAGGTAAAAGGAACGAGAATTGGTATAAGGCAGGGAACCTACATTACCTGAAAGAGAAGACAAGATAACGGCACAAAGATAAACCACTCAGTTCGACGTCTCGCTGGCTAGTCTCGACGTGACGGAAAACACCACACTTCCTACACACTCCGCGTCTGCGCAATCCTTTGCGCCAACGCAACTATCTAAAGGGACAAAAATGCACGCACAAGTCTTTTAAAATATTGGCGCAAAATCACTTACAAATTAGGAACTTATAGAAATGTTTAAATGCCGAAATTCGGCATGTATCAATATCATTAATGTTTCTTTTTATAAAACCAATCATCCTGAATGCTTTCATTGTAATAAAATCAATATGTATGTTAACACGAAGCCCATTGTCAAATATGATTCCCAGATCATTTATATGTTTAACAGATCCCAACGGCGATGACCTTATAAATAAAGTATGTGCATTGCGGTGGCTTACGACTTTTGTAAAAACTAATTGACTTGCATTTAGCGACATTTAAACCAAGTATGTTGTCATCACAGTATGTAATTTGTCTATCCAAATCACACTGTATTAATCTGCAGCAATTGTAAGAGTTGACACACTCAAAAAATTTAAGGTCATCTGCATAGAGAAGGCATTGCGTGTTTTTAAACACGGATACAATATAGTTTACAAAAACAAGAATAGCACTTGAGCCCTGAAGTACACCAGATGTTGCGAATATAGGTTTGGATTTAACTCCGTGCACTTGGAAATATTGTATTCTATGCGATAAATAAGTCTTGATCCATGATAAATACAAAAATTCCAATGTTACACAATTTAGATAAGTGGAGAGTGACATACACTATCAAAAGCCTTAAACAAATCAGTGTATATAACACCAATTTGCTTACCATTCTCGACAGCATTTATCACGAAACTTTGATATTTTGCTAAATAACGAATAATTCATGGGTAATGATTGACTCAAAAACTTTAGCTATAACAGACTTTATTGAAATCCGTCTATATTTAGACACATTGTTCTTATCATCTCTTAAATAGAGGAACAAGTGATGAGTCCTTCCATAGGTTCGGAAATATCCCAGAGTCAAAAGATTTTTGATATATTCACATAAAGGTTCTGCTAGTATATCAACACACTTTTTAAGAAGGACCGGGACCCTATAATTTCTGCCAAGGTAAATGTGTGATTGCTCAGAAATTGCCCAAATAAGATCAAATTTGTTACAACCTCTGGGGATTTATATGAATCGACAGATAATTAATAGCGTGCTAAAATGATCCGCAAAACCATCACCAACAGCTTGTGCAGATTGAAGACTGTTTTATTGTATATATTTCCCTTGGAATGTTGTCGTCTTTCTTAAGAGGTTTAACATACGACCAACAATTTTTGGTACTTGCAATTATATTCTTTTCTGTGCTGTTAATGAAATCTAAATAGCATTCGACAATATCTGCTTTAGTTCGCATGCGAAGTATCGTGTACTTAGCATAATCATCAATGCTTCTGGTTCTTAGATATTTATGATGGAGCTAATTCTTATGTTTTATAAGGATAATTAGCTCACTGCTGTACAATTTAGGGAATTTATTGTACCTAATAACTTTAATATACACGAACTTATCGATAACATAATACAATACTTGATAAAAAATTCAACTAGTTTGTCAACAGAATTATTTTTATACAAAAAGCACTAGTCAACCTTCCGAAGAAATTTGATTATGGTCACATATGGAGCACACTTAAACAGGTAGGTTATATACACTCAACGAGCTGTTGTATTGGCTGAAATTGGTACCAATAATTCAAGAGCAGGATGAAATTTATCCTCAGTAACCAAAATGTTAGATGATCTTAATAAACTGGTGGAATTATAATCTGTGAAGATTAAGTCCAGTTGTATACCAAGTGTGTTACATACATAGTTGATCTGGTTAGGTTCAACTAATTGCATTCTGCTTAGCAGATCTTCACTAGCAGGCGAATTAAGTTGATGTGGCAAAAGAGAGTCATCGACCTCCACCCATTCAGTATCCGGTATATTAAAGTAACCAAAAATAATAAATTAGATGTATGGTAGGTATGTCTTAAGGACTTCACATGATTTACGAACATATAATATAGATCATGATTTGATTTTGTAGGAAAATACACTATTCCAATTAACAAAATTACCCCATCTAACCTTATGTTAACCCAGATATCTTTAAAAAGATTTGACTTACAACCGGATATTGCATTAGCAAATTTGTGATATCATTGCTATATATCTGTTCCTTGTGCTTTGTGTCGCTTAGAAATTGTTTCTGATGTATACCTTATTTTTTTTGTTTTTTATTACAGTATTATTTTTCCATTACGCATTTTGTTTTGGTCTCCACGTTTTCCATAATTTTTCGAGTGTTCTTTTTCTAGTTTTTGACTAATTGTGGATAGAAAAATCTTATGGGTAGTGACAAACTGTAGGTATGCCGATTTTAACAAATCTTCATGTTTTAGTTTTCTAAATTCGGAAGAGTCATACTACTTTACATGAGCACGAAGACACCTACAATACAGAAAGTTTGGTTAAGTGATTTAATTCTTTAAATAACTTAAACCTTGTTACACACTTTTTTGAATAACTTGTTGAAGCAGAAACAGACTTTTGTTTTAAATTCCAACTTTTTACAGAGTTTAGTCAGAGTCGCCACATCATTTATCTCCGACAAAGCAAGATATGAAATGAATTCGGGCAATAAATTTTTCCTAACAAATCTAACTTTTGTAACCTCGCCAGGGCGTTGTGGTAGTCTACTATATAAATTTTCCATATGGGCAATAAAAAAAACAACTGATTTTGACTTATTTTGATGGCGCGCTCTTATCAAATCCCAAACGTCATCTTCTAAATGAGCGGGCAAAAAATCTTCTCTCAATCGCTTAACTAAAGAATTCCAATCTTTCACTGAATTACGAATACTTCTATGCCAAATCAAACCATCTCCAACAAATAATTCAGAGGATCCACGATATAGATCAGCTTCTGCTACAGCTCGAGAATCTGCTAGTTCTTTTACTCTGTCTAAAAATTGATATACTTGTTTTGAGTCACCAGAAAATTTCATAGGCCAAGAACTCATAGGTATAGAGGGGGTAAGATATGCAACTGTGGGAATAGATGTACTAACAACTGAGGGAGATTTCATTGTCACTTCTTTACGATCACCTGAACCACCAGCTCTACTAACTTTTTCATATAAGTCTGCCTCAAGAATAAAAATTGTAGCTAACGTTTCATTTTTAAACAGCACAGCTTCCTCTACATTTTCTGTAGGAAGTTTAATTCTTTTGACTCGACCGACGAGATAAAACGTCTACCCTTTTAAAAATAGAATCTGCAACATTACCATCAAATTCTGACAAAATATTCTTTATAGATTCAAGCGAAAAATCAATCTCTTTACGTTCCTCTAAAAATGTTACTGTATACCCAAGAAGATTAATTAAACAACCCGGTTCTTTCACTTCCTTAGCCAAAAATCTACATAAAATTTTCCTTTGTCAACTATAGACCTACTACTTTCTATATTTCTAATGTTTAACTCATACTCAAACTCTTCTTTGTGCAAATACACAATCTGGAAAGTATGTGCCATTTCAAAAATTTAAAAAACTTTAAAACTACTAAATTTCTAACACTACTATCAAAAGTGAAAATAGCACTCTCGTTCCGCTGAATATTCTTGCTCACCAACTAATAAAAATTTTACGTTGCAGTGTCAATAATTGAAATAAGCAAATCGAGGCCTGACGTTTGTGTGGCTAGAAATGTTTGAACAACCAGAAAAAATTTTTTTCTAGGCCCACGTTCGTGCGCCAGAAGTGCTACACAGTTTTTCTCTGTAGATTTATTTAGTGTATTTACTCTACCTCATAGGCGGCAGAGCCTCAATAGATTGTGAGGGGTTCCTGTTTAAGGTTTAAGCCCAGGGTCAAGAGGATGGTAAATGGTTTTGAGTAAAAAAAGGACCCTCTAAAGAGATCTTCCAGCCAGCTAAGCTTCTTCAATTTAGGGCAGAGCTATGAGCTAGGGTCGTAGGATGGTATACTATAATAAAAGAATTTTTAATGGACGCCACCGCATCTTAATAACTTTTTGTGTGGTACACGTTGGAGTGTATGAAAAAATCGGGACAGCTCCAGAACGTTTCCCAAAGAGTAAAGCTTAGCAAATGGACTGTAATTGTATGCAATTGGAGGTAAGTCGTGAAAAACAGTAACATAGGTCAAATCGTAATTAATGCTTGCTTACCTTGCAATGTTGTTCACCAATTTACTCCCGCGAAGATAGGTGTTGTTTACCGGTTGACGCAACTTGGTCGGGCAGCACCGCCTATGCACTCGCGGTTGTAGTTATTAGGTGTTGAGTCGGTGAAGTACGATACGAGAGTCTCATGTTGGTGAAGCGAAAAGGATTTATCGCTCCGCCATATGTGTAGCACAACAATAACATACGATAAGGCCATCTATATTGTCAATCACTGACCTCCAACTCTCTGAAGTTTTAACACTGTTATAATAAGAATCAATCCGAAGATCAGATACGGAAATCTTTGAAAAGAAAAAAAAAACTTTGACGAGCAAAACAGAGAAAAATAATACTTACTTATGATCCACCAGACGGAAATGGGAACGGCGATCTCGTACTATCTGAAAATTTAATCATTTCTAAACATTTTTGAACTAGGGTTGCATTAGAGCCTAGTCACTTTATCACAAAAAAATAAATTATAAAAAGATCAACTAGTCAAAATTATACTTCAAAAAATTTTAAACTCAACACCAATAATATATCTTTCTTCTCTACAAAAATTTCATAAATGTGGTTGTTTGCTTCTATATAAAAATTATTGATGATTTCAATGAAAGAAAGCTTTAAGACAACTTAATACTCTTTCTATTGATTTACAAAGAAAATATATACATCATTTGTACAATTTTATACGTACTGAAACTTTCGAGATAATTACTTTTATTACGGTCTAGTATTAGTCTCCGATTATTTATATAAATTTTATAATTAAAAATTTATTTATAGTGTTTTCATTATTATTCTACAATCTGTAGATGATACCTGAATAGGATCCTTTTCTGGTTTACAATCAATAAATTAAATGTTCTGACTTTCGGTAGATTACAAAACTACATTTTTAGTTGATTTAATTGATGGAATCAATGGTCAAAAACACTTATGGTTTGAATTAAACTATACTTCAAGTGTACTGCCAAAAAATTATATTTTATAATGTGACAAACAAATATCAGCGTGTCACGTGTTTAGTTGCGAATACATTTTTGTATAACCTTGTTAATTCAAAAATTATCATGTAGAAATTTCTTTGTGCTTTTAAGAGCATTTTTGGAATAGCCAACTATTAAATTCTGAACAAAATATTACGTGTCTAATTTAAATAACCATATAAATTTTACAAAAATTTTGTGAACCTATTTAAATAAACATATAGAATTTACAACAATTATTTGTTCATTTTAAGTAATGGTTCCATGAAATGAAAATTGATCTAAAATTGGGGTTGACTCACCACAAATAATCTAGTAGGCATCCAAGTTCGTCAACCATATTGAGTACTTACAAAAGCAGATGCGCGCAGCTGGCACATGCACGGGATTGACTTCTATACAAAATAACATCTGCCAAAACTTCCACCATCTTTCATAGCAATGTGTAAGACTTTGTACTTTCAATACGACTAACAATCAATAGTGCTTCTGTGTTCCATAATAATTATATACGAAAGATTTATCGCTCCACAATTTGATAAATTACATGCTTACATAAAATTTGCGTTTCAATACTATAAAATTTGCGTTTCAAAATTGGACTTAAAATTTGTCTCGATGTTATTTGTTAGCTTTTACTTGTGTTTCAATACTGTATAAACATTTTTTACTTGTGTTTCAATACTGTACAAACATTTTTTACTTGCGCTGAAAAGAAACGAAGAAAATGATTTGGATGTAAACTTGAAAATTATTCACCTACCGTAGATATATTTCTTGGTCACTCTAGGTCGATACAACAACTAATCGAGGCCATGGTATGCGTCGACACCATTGCACCTCTCTTTGGGACAGCATGTTTTTTCAAACCTGCTAGCCTACGTTTCAACACTTGCTTCGCTGATTACGTTCGGATTGAAAAATGATGAACCTTGTCCACGAGGCAATCTTATTATCCAAGCACGCGCAGAAAGGGAATATTGTATCAATACACATACAGATAGAAGAAATCTTAAATTGTACTTCGAGTCTTTAAATATAGGTGGAGCTCTATGTATGAATTGGTAATATATTGTTACTATCGGAAATTAATATTTTCTGTTTAATAATGGATATTTGTTAAATAGATATTTATAGCAAAAACGTATATTTATGAAGCAGGTAATTGTATTCGTTACAACATAATGAGCATTTGGAATGGGTTTAATTTTTTCACCCATTAAACTACTTACAATCTAAAGTTGTACTTATCAGCCCATCTCATATTACCTATCAGCTATAAATAAATCGTTTCTGTCCTCTGGAAAATGTTTCGACTTTTATTTTGTTTATGTAAAACTATTTTTTATCCCCACCTTTGCAAACTACTTTTTATTTTACTAAAATGTGGATTTCCTGTTTAAGGCAATTTTAGTAAATTAACATGAATGTTCTTAGTGTGCTCTATTGACTATCTAAAAAATGATTAGGCAGATATTTGTTATGTGTATTTCTGCTTGCTGTTTAGTAACTTGATGCCAAGATTAAGCCTTTTTAACGTCACTTACCTTTTTTTAAAACCAAAACGAATTTGTCTTTCACACCAGCCTGTTTTGCAGATATATTTTTTGTCCGAGTTTCAAAATACAAATGCAGGTAATATTTTCAATTTGATGCATTTTAATATGAAGTATCACTAATTACTTGCAAAATATTTTACGCTGGCATTTTTATTTAGAAAATTGTCGTACTTTTACAATTATCACAAGAAGAAAGTTATTTCCCGTTTCTACTAAAACTAGAAATTAAACGCGTTCAGTAATTAGGATTGAGTAACGCGCTAAAAACAACTTGCTGAAAATATGTATTTTACTACGCGATTACAAGGACCGAGAAATGTAAGCCAAAAGCATTACATCCTAAGTATACCTTGTTTGCCATTGTGTTGAAGTTTCTGCCCATTCTCTATTTAATATTGTGGAAGTACGAAAAGGAGTAGAGTAATATCTAAAGATGTAAGAAGTATGTAGGAAAGGAGTAATATCCCAAAATGTAAGAAACGCGTTTGCCCGTATTTTTACATAAAAGCGCTTTTACTTTATATATATAAAGCTCAATGAGTTTGAGGTTCTTAGCTTCTCTTTGTATAAGCTTTATATGAAGAAGTATGAAACAAGGCAAGCGAAGAAATATCTTCTTATGGATATTTTGAAGAAACTGCAAATTATCTTAAAAATGAGCAACTTTACAAATTTTAATAAAGTCCCTGTAATAAAGGGGTGTATAATATTAGACAGTAAACACGTAGTTCTACTCTCATCTTTTTGGAACCGCTATATATACGCTTGTTCTAAATAAAATATTGTTTGTAACATCTATGCAGAAATAAGTGTTTTGTTCTTAATCAACAAACCGAAAGTTTACACTAATTCCGCGAAAGAAGTAGGAAATGCTTTTTCCCTAGGTAAAAAATGTTCGGCCCATTCTAAATTATAAAACATTTTATTAAACAAAACAAACATAAGACAATTTGTTAAAATCATCTTATTTATATAGCTACCTACTTTATATAAAAACGTTTATCTTTGCAAAGTCCTAGGTATCACGGAATTTCGTCCAAAAGGAATATTACTGTATGACTTAATTTATTTATTTTTGGTTCTATATTCTTGTTATCTACCCTTGGTGTCTCACATTTATAAAAAGTTTCTAAAATTAATATGTAAATTACTGCAGTAGCATTTTATTTGTTCCATTAGATATTCCATCCAGTAAAAGAACAAGTAACACCGTCTTTCTACTTGCGTGGGTTTAGACCCTATTCAATATTTTTATTGTCACAGCAAATCTCTGTTTAATCTCTTGCTGAATAATGGATGTATTCAGAGCAGGCACAAGAGGTTTTGGTGTTCTATACGAAACTATTGTGAGCCCCTCCCCACCCCTCCTCCAAACAAAGTTTACACTTTTTGTTTTCTGGCCTTGAGTAAACCAATACATTTAGATCGGTGTTTTGTGCTAGCTCCTGTTCAATTGAATCGGTTGCAAGTCCTATCGATCTCTCTTGTGTCATACATGACCAAAGTAAAGTTTATGAGCTTGAACTTCGAGGGGGCCTCTCTCCTGAGACTATTGATACCGGTAGCGTCTGTACAACTCGTAGAGCAATGGACAAATTAGGCACACTTTCTTTCAAGTCAGATTATAAAATGAAATCATGGACGTCTTTTGGCGATGACTGCTTAGTGATTGGTCGCGATACAACTTGCAGCTCACCCCACAAATCTATAGAATCAATATTCTTATATTCCTTATGAGTTAAAGCTTTATCCAAATTCATACACTGTTTGAAGAAAAACTACGTGGGTTTTCATCTAATGTTTTAATATGGTACAAAAATCCAAACGTTGACTTCATCTCCCCCATCTGATTGAATCGTCATTAACTGAACAGTATCTAGGATTGCAAAACAATATGTTATCTTGTAACATTAAAATTCCTGCGTAAATTTTTATATGTAATTATAATACAGCTACTTTAAATTATATAGAATTGGTTTCACATTTTGTGTTATATTTTAGACGGTTGATCTAGATACTAATATTATTGTAATTTCCTTCATTTTTGTGTATTTTATCATTATCAATTCGTATTTCGCTATTGGCTCTTTTTCTATTGTGCCTCAAGTCAGGTAAATTTGAAACAATGCGGTCAACATTGTTACTTTCGATTTGTACATCGTATAGGTTAACACAGGCGCACCGGGCTAGAATCAGCCAATAAAACAATTTTGAAGAAGATGTCGGAGGAGATTACGATTTAATATGATACTGAAAGTGAGGGAAAATGTTTCCCAAGCAAATGGCTTGGTCGCGAGAAAGAAGAAGGGTTTAATAAATGGGTCATTACGGGTCGTGCAATGTCCTGCAAATTTTAGTTTAATTTTAGTTCATTTGCAACTAAATTTAATGAGTACAAATTAATGGTACAAAGAATACTCGTGGGTTCATATGAAAAATTTGACCTTGGAGACCTACGTTGTTCTTTCATATTGCAGCAGCTGTCGTAACCTTGTCCATGTAAGTTTTTATTGAAAGTGACAACTTATTAAACTTTCCTAGAACGGCTGAGGTCCAACCAGCTACATTGGTGTCTGAAACAGGAATAAATCTTAAAAAAATGCTTAATTACAAATCTTTTGTATTGTGTTATTGAAAGAAAACGAACAATGATTATAAACTGCATCTGGTTTGCAATCAGGTACTACCGAAAAATGATTAGCACTGCTATTGATAGCAGACAAAATTTTCTTTTGAATGGCATCACTCAGAAATTGGTTTAACTGATTTTGGAAACCTTTACCCAAGTAATGAATGTGAGTCCCTATTTCACGTACTTTTCTTATATTCTCAAGCATGGTAGAATAAAAAAAAACAAACACTAAGTGTGCTCGATATGTATCGGGAACTGACAACACTAGTGTTGCTAGGTGCGATCTGACGTTTCTAACCTTAAGTTTGACATTTTTGACAGTACACATATTTATTACATTTTGCCACAGGCACACAGTTTTGCTTTGATTGAGTTGAAAATTTCGTCTCGGTCAAAAAATGGAATTAACTCGTCAATATTTTTGCGTGATATTTTTTTACGTTTTGCGACGTTATCTATCTAACTTTAGTCATAGCGTACGTAAGAATTATTATACTTATTAGGATTTTAGGCAATTAGATATTTCGACATTTCGATTATTAAAACAGAACATCTCAAGCAGCATCGCGATTTTTCAAGAATCTTTAGGTGAACGGATGCTGCATTGTAATCATCTCTTCTACCGCCAATCTTGTATATATAGGTTGGGATAATCTACCAAATGGTATGCTTATCTTTTTAAAATGTTTCCCACCGTCAAAACAACCACTTAGAAGGTATTCTCAAAACACCACCTTCAGATAAGCCAAAATATGAGGGCGAGTGGCCTCGATACAACATGAAGAATGCTCCGAATCATATCTGCTTGAAAACTCTGCCCAGTAGTAGCAAAATAGCGTCTGTTTAATCTGTTAAGCAAATCTGCACCCCGCATTGCAGAATTATGTAGTTAAGTGCATATTGGGTGGCTTATATCCTGTATAAAACAATAAAAATGTATTGTTTCGATTAATAATACCTTGAAAAGATAAACAAGTGGAAAATTTCCATTGTTCTCAATCTATTTTCGTAAACACATGTTTGATAACAAAATATCACTTTTAACGTGATAATAGTATTTTCGAAGTAACTCCTCTTATAACCAACATATCTGGCAAGCATTTTCAACTTTTGTTGATTCCAAATCCACGTTTCAAGCTAACACATTGAACATATTTTCAGTCCAAATACTCGCGGTTTATTTAAGAGATGCACTGTGTTTAAATAAATTTCCACTTTATTAGCAGGTTTTTGAAATAAATGTTTTGACGAGCAACACGTTCTAAACCCAGGTTAGCGAACCCAACTTGCAAGAACTTTTAGCCTTTGAAAACCAAAGTAAATCTGCCCTTTTTGTAATAATAAAACTCTAGACTTATCACGTTATCAACATAGAATGGATTCGACAGATTTAACTTTGTAGTTCAATATTTAATAAATTTCGACAGGAGTTTAGACAAATGATCGATTAAAAATTACAAGGGGAACTAACCCGCTACTAAGCATGCAAAATAACAGTTAAAACAATAGGAGATAATAAGTTTAAAGAAAAATAATTTTGATACATGTACTGAACGTGACAATCCCCCTGCACAGCTAATTAAAAGATCTGTGTAGGAAGTAGAAACAACGGACTAAGCAGTACACTAATAAGACGAACCAAAAGGAAATTCATTTCATAATACCCCAAAAAACCAAAAACAAACCCTGCGTGATAATATCCAAATAATATCTTTTCAATATGTTTGGAATATTTGCAACCCACATTGCAGAATTTTATAGCTAATTGTATTATGGGTGACCTATATCCTGTATATAACCATAAAAATTTACTATTTCGATTGAAAATACCTTAAAAAGATAAGCAGGTGAAAAATTTCTATTGTTTGCAATCTGTGTCCGTATACGCGATTGATAACGGAATACCACATATTAACGTAATAATAGTATTTTCGAAGCAACTGCTGTAATAACCAACATTTTTCCATATTAAAGCAAACGTATCTGGCTAGCATTTTTATTTATTGTTGATCCCAAGCCTACGTTTCCACTAACAGCTAACAAATTAAACGTATTTCCAATCCATATGTTTGTTAGTGGATTTAAATCTAACTTGCAAAAATTGTGCGCCTTTGATAACCAAAATAAATCTCCCCACTGTGTATTAATAAAATCCTAGGCTCAGCATGTTAACAAAATAGAATGGATTCGACATATTTAACTTTGTAGTTGAATATTTAATAAAATTTTATAAGAATTTGAGACAAACAATCGATTAAAAATTGCAAGGAAAACAATCTCGCTATTAAGCATGCAAAATAAAATGTAAGAAGCTTTTCTATACTTATAATAATTGTGATATTGAGCATGCCTGTTGGTTCTTTCACCGTTATTTACTTCAGAATTCTAAAGCTTTCTTAAAATTACATGAACATGCTATGTAAATTTACTGTTACTATTATTATACTTATCCTGTGTGCGGTTTTATGAAAATTTACGAACATAAGTTCCATTCTAATATGTACTCAACAGAAACAAAACTTTGATTTTATGGTTTTTATGTGTATGATTTCAAGAGTACTAAAAATTTACTAAACACTATTATTTATAGAATCAAAATATACAGGGTATATCAATAAAAATTTGTCCGCTTATGATTAGTTCCCTCTTTTTGCATCCGGCTTCTATTTGGCGTACCGCAAAACCTATTCACAGTCTCAGTCAAGTATAATTTTAGTAGTGGATAGTTATACAGGGTGTCCGGAAAATACGTGTACAACGTAAGAACAGAGATTCTATGGCTCGAAATAGATCGATTTGAGCCAACTTACCTATTATACAAGTTGCTTCATTTAGCCGCTAGAGGGCTTCAAAAATCCTAAAAAATATTTGATATTTTAAAATAACCCGAAAACGCGCCGATAGATTTTGACCATTTTTGGGATGCGAGTTTCTACTTTCAATTGACATCTTTTGGTGGTGTACGCAATAATTTTAAAGACATACGAGTGTACCGAAAATGATGCATTGCATAAATATTCGACCATTACTTTTTTCCTGTTTATGCAATGACTACCAATTTTTTTATAAGTAGCCGACTTAATTTGGAAACTTTTTTATCTCTTGTAAAATTTTGATTAGACGAGTGGTTTGACAGAAAAAAAGTAATTTCAAATGTCTGCATACTTTCGTCATCATTGCTGCATTAACTGTAAAGCGGGGCAAATAAAAGAGCATAGTATAGTAGTAGGCTGTGCTTTTGTTTTGTTATTTAATTTGAATATTATTTAACCTCAGTTTGCCTGTCAAGTCGTGAATTTCTGCTTAATTCAATAAAAGTTTGCATCTTTCATCTTACATTATGAGTACTTACACAAACAACGAACAGGTAGATATGCTTTCGGTTTTCGGATTTTGTCAAGGCAATGGTCGTGAAAGCGTCAGAGTCTATAGGGACAGATTTTCTAATCGCCGAATGCCAAACAACCAAACATTCGCAAATATTGAAAGACGTCTTCGTGAAAATGGTAGCTTTCAGTCAAGAAATGCGGTTCGAGGACGTGAACGTACCACAAGAAATGCGGATCTGAAGGAACAAATTTTGGATAGAGTTGAAGAAGACCCAAAAATAAGCACCAGACTCTTAGGACTTAAACTACAAGTTCCTAAAAGTATTGTTCATGACGTTTTAAAGGAACAGTTATTACATACCACGTTCAACAGGTATAAGACCTTTTGCCTATCGATCCTGAGAGGCGTCTAGCTTTTTGTCAATTTCTTCAAGATCAAAGAATTCAAAATGCAAATTTCAGTCGCAGAATTTTATTTACAGACGCAGCTTCTTTTACAAGATCTGGTATTAGTAACATACATAATGAACATGTTTACGCTGTAGAAAATCCTCATGCAACTAAAGTGACTCACTATCAACATGAATTTAAGATTAATGTCTGGGCTGGAGTTATTGATAATTTTACTATCGGTCCTGTTGTGATACCAAATCGATTAAACGGAGACAAATACTTCAACTTTCTACAACAAACATTGCCGAATTTATTGGAAGATTTGCCATTGTTACTTCGCCAAGATATGTGGTTCATGCACGATGGTGCTCCTCCCCACTTTACTCTAGCTGTTCGACAACATTTACACGAAAAATATCCGGATCAATGGATCGGAAGGGGATATGATGCTCCTACAAATTGGCCAGCGCCATCGCCGTACTTGACGCCCTGTGATTATTTTTTGTGGGGTACTTTAAAATCTAAGGTTTATTCGTCTCTACTTGATAGCGAAGAAGAATTGTATAGACGAATTTTAAATGCAGCCAACTCTTTAAAAAATAATGCACAAACAATGCAGAGAGTTCAGTTAAACTTCCTACGAAGAGCTAATTTGTGCATTGAAGAAAATGGCGGCCTTTTGAAAAATTTATTGTAATGGTCCAACATTTGTACCGCGCTGTTAATTTTCAATGATAGTAATAAAAAACAAAACAATGATATAAAAATAAAAAACAGACATTTAATATTAAACAGGCCTTATATTATTTCATTTTTTTTCTGACAAACTGCTCGTCTAATCAAAATTTTACAAGAGACAAAAGAGTTTCCAAATTAAGTCGGCTACTCATAAAAAAAATTGGTAGTCATTGCATAAACAGGAAAAAAGTAACGGTCGGATATTTATACAATACATCATTTTTGGGACACTCGTACGCTTTTAAAATTATTGCGTACACCACCAAAAGATGTCAATTGAAGGTAGAAACTAGCACCCCAAAAATGGTCAAAATCTATCGACGCGTTTCCGAGTTATTTTAAAATATCAAATATTTTTCAGGATTTTTGAAGCCCTCTAGCGGCTAAATGAAGCAACTTGTATAATAAGTAAGTTGGCTCAAATCGATCTATTTCGAGCCAAAGAATCTCTGTTCTTACGTTGTATACGTATTTTCCGGACACCCTGTATAGTACGATTTATTAGGAATAGAAAATCCCTAAAGTAGATATACTGCACACTAAAATATTACGATTTAGCTCAACAATTATTATACTAATGTCGCTTGTAAAAGAGATACAGGGTGTATAAAGTTGAAAATTTATTTTAAAATTTCACTATAGTTTCGTGGTTTTGATAGGATCAATTCAAAAATTTAAACTTCTATGTTTTTTAATATGAGAATTACGATTTTGAAACATATTTTAGCATTGCTCATAGATGACTCGAGTTACAACCCATTTCTGCACTAATCAAAACAATTTTTTGTCTATGTTTGAACTAAATCAAGAATAGTTCTACAAGAAAAGCTATTCTTCTAAAATTTGTGTAACTCTGTTTTTTTTGGAGTTATTAACGTTTAACTGGTTTAAAGTATTTTGCTAATAAAATATATATCTTTTAAATTATCAAGTTTGCATTTAAGTGCCTATGAATATAAAGTTGCTTTGCGTGTTCTAATAGTAGTGTTCAGTAAAAACCTCCGCTTTCTGATTTAGTAGCTATTTGTAGTAAAACTCTAGCCACTAGTGAAAAAATAACACGGTATAATAATTTTTGTAACAGTGAGATGCGTGATATGATTTGTAGTGTTGCTCAACCACATTTTAGTGGAATAGAAGCGGCTCGAAGATATTTACAATAATGCCCAAATCAAAGCAACTCGATCACAAGTTGTTTAAAAATCTTTGCAATCTCTAGGCGAGACAAGATCTTTTCGTCCTAAAAGTGACAATTGCTTTATAAAACAGTCACTGTCGATGAAGAAGAAGATGTTTTAATTCGCATTCTAGAAAATCCACATCTGAGCACTCGTTGATAAATTACAGCAATAGAAATAGGTCTATCTGTAGAATTTTGGAGACAGATAAATTCCATTTATATCATTATACTCCTGTCAAAATTTATTTCCTCTAGATTTATTAGCTCGCATACGATTTACCCAATTTCTACAAAATAAATAAATAAATAATTGATCCTATTGAAACTTTCAAAATTATTTAGAAATTTCAAAACAGATTTTTATCTTTGAACCAGCGCCATTTGTATAATGCACGTAGGCCTAAAGAATTGTAATATTTTGGTGTCTAGTATCTATGCTTTAGAGTTTGCCCATTCGAAATGAATCACCCTGTATATCTGTATATAGGCTTGGAAGTGTTCAAAACTTTGTCAACTTATTCCCTTTCGTAAGTACCAACTTGTACTGGCTACAACTTAATTATGTAATTTCTTATTTGAAATATTTTCTTAATATATTAATCATGTAGATTTTGTGCTTAATCCAAACGGCGGTTAGCACTTAAGTGGATTTGAAACCATATCTTTATTAGAAAAAGCGATTCCCAGAAAATACGTCGCTTCTGATTTTTCGGCTTAGAGTCTTAGAAAAATGAACTTACCTTTCCTAAAATCCGACTTGATCCGGAACTCTGAGAGGCTTACTACAGTTTTGGTTTATCCTGGAACTTAAACCGTGGAAGTTCTAACAATGAAAATTGCAGGAAACATCCATACAGCTCTGAGTACACTTACAATCATTATAAAATTTTTCCTATTTTCATTTCAAATTCGTGCCTGCTTATCATATTTAATAATGTAAAAGTTTCCTACAACACGTGAGCAAGAATTTGTTATTTTCCTCATCTGTATAAATAGACATGCTTAGTATTTGTAGCATTTCTCAGCCACTTCGTTTCTAGAATCGAGATGGATTAGAAAATCGTAAAAGCATCGCACAGGCGAATAAATAGCAAGGTTTATTGAATATCGACCCTCTTCTTGTTTACCCAACTTTATCACTGTATTCTTTATTAAACGAAAATACAAAGTTAGGTTTAAATTTGATTATATGCAATACACGTAAAGAGGGGAACGTTTCATTTCGCACACCACTCTATTTAATTCAACCATCAAAGGACAAACTCTTTAGCGATACAATAGCGATTAATATTAAAATTGCTCTGAGGATAGCAAAATTGACTTTATTATCCCTTTAACTTTCTATTTTTTTAAAACTTTACCTCAAGATCGGGTTCTACTAACAAGAGTGCGTCGCATCGTTCTACATAAAACACGGAGAAAATCTCTTTTATAAATTCACTCTAACTCCAAGATGGGATTTTATCAAAGCATTTACTTGTCGTGACTCAACGTAAATGCTTAAAATATGGAAAATGTAATTTAAATGCTATTTTTTATACATCTGACATATTCTTTTTTAGTTTTCAGAACAGAACAATCAGAGCTTGAGTATATTAACTTTTGTGCCTGTGATCGATGACGACGGTAAATATTTGACCTGCCGTGCTGAAAACCCGTCCATACCTGACAGCGCCAAGGAAGACAAGTGGCGACTTAATGTCCATTGTAAGTACTTTTACCAATTGTCAAAATATGTTTAATTAAGAAAGCGAATCAGAAACATCCAGGCCCCCGGTTCTTGTCGCAACTGTTGAGGAAAAGCTTGCGTGCAAGCACAATTAGGGGTTTCTCCGTGCGTGTACATCGCAAACCTTATTAACAAGGGGCGATACACTTTTGTAAGAGGAAAATGCAAACATAAATAACAACTTTCAAAAGTGAATCCCCCATCTATGAATACATATCAAAGGACGTCATTTCTATAGCCTTAACTTCTTTGTTTTGCAGATATGCCTGTTGTAATGCTTAAAATGGGATCCAACTTAAATCCAGAAGATATCAAAGAAGGCGATGATGTTTACTTTGAGTGTAACATTCGTTCAAACCCAAAGGCCTACAAACTTTCGTGGTTTCACAACGTACGTAAAAAGTTCAACCTGATACTTTTGTTATTTATTTTGGAAGTTTTTTCGTTGCACTTCAACTGCTATGAATAAAAAAGTTCTATCAAAAGCTGATTTAAACTTATAAAAGGTTTATCTTGCAGGGGTTCGAGATTCATTACAATGTTTCTGCGGGAATAATTTTGAGTGATCAAAGTCTAGTTCTTCAAAGTGTGTCTCGTGCAACAGCAGGGGATTATACGTGTATGGCAGCAAATGTGGAAGGAAGAGGAACGAGCAATCCTGTAGCGCTAATAGTAAAATGTAAGTTTTAGAATTTCCTTATTTATTTATATATTGAAACACGTTGTCTCAACAAGGCAATATTATTATCTATCAGTGGCGGTTTATTAAAGATCAATGGAGCCATTACACCACCAACAAAATTAACAATAAAATAGAAAATAATATCTGAAAATGATGAAAGTATTTTAACTCAGTATCAAGATGTAACTACCATTATATAATGTATTATATATATTTAACCCTAGAAGTAGTAACGTACGTAAAATTTACGTGTAGTGTGTTAAACCGCCCATATTCCGTCCATGTCTTGAAGCTATGATCCCATCACTATAGTAGTGTTTCAGAGCATCTAATACCTAGTACATCGAGTCGCGAAGTAGCCTGCGCTAAGTTGTTTTCTTGTAATTAACAGTCAATACTTAAGATTTATATGTACATACTGCATCCTTATAAAAGCGTGGTGTACACTTTAAGTGTAAATACCGTATGCATATATAATTGTCTTGGCTATTGTTGTGCAATCATGTTTTTGGTCAAATATTATTGCTAGAAAGGGATTTTTGGACGAAGAAATTGAAATATAGTTGTACCAAGTACTAATAGTGAATAGAACAAAAGAGATTTGATTTTCTCTTTTCCTGCTTGCGATTTGATAATAAAAAAAATTAGAAATGAAAGAAGGGAAATAAGTAAGTTGGCACCAATATCTGAAATTTGTAAGGAGTTTGCAGTCTATCATACAAAGTAAGCTCATACGTGACGATAGATGAGCAGCAGCTGCAGGTGAGTTTTCGCGAAAGATTCCTAGTCGCCTTGAAATTTTACTTTGATTTTTATAACTATATTACCTTTTATTTGGAACACAAATAGTGTTCTCTGCCATTATTAATGATATTTCATTTCAGGGGGAACTTAAGTAACGATAGAAGTCCGAGTTCTTTTTAAGTAGTCGTTATTTTATGGTACATTTTGTGGTTCAAGGATTTATGCGTTTTCCGACTTTTTGCCTTTATGACGATTAAAGTTTTAAACGCCGTGGCGCCCTCTTTTATAGTTTTTATGTGAGACAAAACAAAATCGACCGCGATCCTTCCCATGCATCAGCAAGGAAATAGTATTTCAGATCTAGTAATATCAACCTTATAAGAGTTTTTTTTTCTACTTTTAGCCATTTTCTTTCGAGTTTATTTGGACTATATATTTTCATATAAGAACTCTAAAATGAACAGAAAGATTTGCTTTAATCATGGGCCCAAATCTACATATAAATCCATTTCTGGTTTCTACGGGGCTTTAAATATACGAGGGTGATTTGAAAAGTTCGCGAAATGGAGCACAGATGGTAGCATCAGTTCGAATAAAATATATACAATTGATGGATCCAACTATCTAGTGCGCAGATGTTAAATTTGACATTATTCTGTCAAGTAGTATTAATTTGGTGTTATTTAAAGTAAAGTTAGTTTTGTGAGTTTTTCAAAATGGATAAAACTGAAACGCGCACTGTTATCAAATATTTTGTAAAAAAGGGTTGGAAAGCAACAGAAATACATAAAGATATGCAGAATACATTAGGAGACTCCGCTCCATCATTTACAACTGTGCACAAGTGGGTAACAGAATTTAAACGTGGTCGTGAGAGCCTAGAAGATGACCCGCGCAGCGGACACAAGTGCAGTAGCCATGCAAAAGTTGAATGATCTGAAGTACGATTTGTTGCAACATCCACCTTATTCGCCTGATTTGGCTCATTCTGACTTCCACCTATTTCCACGACTAAAAGTTGTCCTTGGGGGAAAACGATTTTCCACGGACGAAGAAGTAAAAGCAACTGTCAACGTCTACTCTGGAGGCCTTAAAGAATCGCACCTTCGTGATGGCATAATGTGTTTGGAACATCGCTGGATGAAGTGTATTTAACTTGACGAAGATTATGTTAAAAAATAAACTATATTCCAAAAACAAATTTTTTCATTTTCTCCTTCCTTTCGCGAAATTTTCAAACCACCCTCGTATTTCTCTCAATTTCAGCTAGTATTATATGTATCAAGGTATGTTAAAAATGGAACACCTGCAAAAGGGATTCACAGTTTAGCTGCAAATGCTACCACGTTACTATAAGAGATCGATAAACGTATTGGTAACAATACTAGCAAACTTATAACTCAAACTTTTGATGGAGCTGTTATGATAAGCAGTTTTTACAATGTTCAACAATATCAATATGAGAGAAATGCAGATATGCCAATTTTTCTGTCTATAACTGACATAAGTCAAAAACTCGACACTGTCAGATATGATTGACAATAATGCTAAACGTAATTGAAACTTAAATTGATGTGTGGTTGTGTACGCGATTTAGATTTGTAAATTTTCCAATTGTCGTCATTGATCTCGGTGCGTAATTAAAAAACGCTTGGGCCCGTAAAGCTTAAGATACAGATTCAGGTCCTGTCTGGGGCCTTATATTTTCCTTCTTTCATTACTAGATCGATTTGAAATGATCATTTGGGTTTTGCATAAAAGTGAAAGTAATTATCAACTAACTTTGTGTAATTAATTAACATATATATATATATATATATATATATATATATATATATATATATATATAGTCAGCATAAATTACAATCTGACACGGTAGTTGTTATTTTACGAACGAGTGTATCCCAAAAAAACATAATAACTACATTTATATTACTTCCGTTACAGAAACTATATAAATTATATATATAATTCTGTGATATACGAGCCCCACAACTTGGGCGTCATAAATTATGCTGTGATATCTCTCAGCCCCTACGATTGGGTGCAATAAAATGCTGTGTTATTCCCTTTATATTAAGCCCCACGACTTGGGCAGACCATAAAATGCTGTGTTAACTCTCTTATACCACACAAACACTTGCGAAATTGTTAATTTATAATTTTCTTTTGCCTCGACTAGCTGATCCAATTAAATAAAGCACTTCTATAATACACAGTAGAATGATTGAATATATACAACCCCTTTAAATATCTTCTCCCTTTTTAAATCATATACATCTGTCAAATCATTAGAAAATCAAGCCAGCAAAACGAGCTTTTTATTACCTTAAAAGACCTGTTGAAACATTTCAAAAATGTCTATAGCTTTTCATAAAATTTTCAAGAAACCACCAATTTGTCGGCTTTTACACTTTAAATTATGATTGAGATAAAACAGGTTAAAATAAATCATATCAAAAATATTTGAGATAAAACAGTTTTAAAAATAAGTCATATCAAAATCTCTAACCTGAAGGATTTTCATAGGTGCTCCGAAGAATTGAAGTCGATATCCAAATCGTTATTGGTGCGTTTATTTCAATGAAAGGTTTTCCATTTCCGCAATATAATATTTACCATCAATTTGCTTGAGCAGGCAAAATTCTCCAAAATTGTATTTTTGATTGTAATGGCTCGTAATTTCAAGTTCTACAGGAATCGTAACATTATTTTAATTGTACTTTAAGATTGTAATTTATCATAATTGAGATGATCTTTCCGATGGACATTCAGATAGGAATTCAGATCGACATTTAGATCGACATTTAGATAGGAATTCAGATGGACATTCAGAGCCCTGTTTTATTTATTATTAGAAATGTTATAATTTCCTAAATCTTATTTACTTACGTCTCAGAAGTACGGCACAATTTTCACAAAGATACTCTCTAGAATTTCACTGTTAACAAATATTTATTATTCACGTAAATATTTGGCACTTTCAAGTATAGTTGCTGCCCAGTTTCAAAGTATACTAACTCGATATTCAATTCTCAAGAAATTTATAAGATTGTCCCACTTTTGTTTCTGATTCGCTGGCTTCACGTGCTAGGCGAGCTCAAGCATATTATCACTTGTTATTTTGGAAATATACCAATTGTATGTAATTTAATTGTATGACGCGGTGCTCTAAGTCACGTAATTCAAATGTTATACCTTATATCTACTTCAGGAATCCCAGGAATTTTCGTACATATCGATCACGTAGTCTTGTTTGTTGGCCTTATTCTAATCTAAATCGAATAAATTTGGCGTTTGTTTATTTCCTAATAAATTGGATTCTCCAACAACTGTGATTCTTTTAGATCACGTACGCTTTTAATTAATGCATAACTTCTGCGTGCGTTTACGATAATATCTTAACACACTTTATAAATGTTTATCTAGCCAATTCATTCAGGTTTTTCACTGATTTAATTTTAATGCGTTTCGTTACCTTTTTAAATTCTAATCTTTGATAGTAGCTACTCTTGGATATGTGTTTTAATTGTTTGTACTGCTATATACAGTGTGCTCGCAGCTAATAATTTTTATAATAACCCATTTACTCTTCTAATATCTATAATTATATGTTTCTGTTATTTGAGAGTTTCCTTTACTTATTCTACGACCCCAATGAATTAACCTACCCTTAAATTAACCCTATTTTATTTTTATTTTGTTTCACTATATACATAACTCCTGCATTATTCTTACATCCTTATTCCTATTTTAATATAACCTATTCTATAACTACACATGTATTCCTTCCGAATATTTTATGCTATTTTGTAAATGATTATTATTTACACACGCCTCTTTCTATCTTTATATGTCTATACAAAGCATTTCATCCCCCTAATTCCTATCCATCTATACTTTTCCCATTTTTCATTAATTCATACAACGTCTCATCTCTTCATATTTCTCCTGTTTATCTATCCCCACTTATCCATGCTCTATTGTTTTCTTCAAATATTACAATATGTACAATACATATTCCCTAATGTATCCTAATTTATGATGATATCCTAATTTAATTCTCCTATCCTAATGTATGATTGTCCTATCCTATGTTTTTCCTATTCTAATTTATTGTTAAACTATCCTATTTTATAATTATATCCCTATTTCCACTAGTTTATTTTACATTATGTACACTTTTCTCCATTATCAATAGTTTTCTCTCGGCAATAATCCTATCCTTCTTATTTCCCTTATTCACTATTTTTTCGAAATTGTTTTCTAAAGTTAAATTATTATCTGCATTATTTTTCACACTAATGTATCCTATTTCATCTCCCAAAAATTTTTGTTACCCCTTAAAAGAACCTACATTTCCTCTTGTTTGCATTTCTCCCAACAAAATTTTATTTCAACCAACTTCTTTCCAAGTCTTTTCTAAAATTTAACACATAACTCCCAAATTCTTCATACGGTTCCTATATCACATCCTTATTTCCTAACAAACCAAAAGGAACCACTTCACACTTATCATTTCGCCCTTTCATTTAAAAACCGATATACTTTCTGGATTTTCTTTCTGTTGAAGTTTCATTAAACGGCTCCATGTCTACAACTTCTGATTTATGCGCATAACCCGTTGCTATTCTGGATTTATTTATTATTAGTTCTGAATTCTTTATTAACAGTGCCTCTACCCTTTCTTTTACTTCTTCTGGACATTTTATATTATCATCAATATCCCCCTTTCTAGCAACTTCACCCTCAAATTTATTAATATTTATACAGTCTCTTTCGACTTCAATGCTCTCCTCATCATCCCATTTTATATATTCCCCCTTTATATCTATTGCCTTACCTTCGGCATTTATTTTTAAACCCAACTTATCTATTATGTCCATACCAAATATTGCATCTACTCCTAACCCTTGCACTACTATAAATTCATTCTCAAACTTTACCTTACCCATTTCGCATTCCAGAACTATTATTTTGTTCACACTTGCAAATCTTTTGCTATTTGGTGCTATTAAATTAAATTTCCTCATGGGCAACATGTTCCCTATTAATTTTTCCCGTTTAACAAAGTCCTCAGACACTAACGACGCTTCAGCTCCCGTATCAATGAGTGTTCCACCTCGACTATTTCCAATTCTTAATTTAATTATCGGTAATAAGCTTTTATTCATTTCCTATTCTATTTCATATTTTATGTATTCACGCTGTTGTTCGTATCCATTTATTTTTAAGGGCTTACTTGGTTTGTCCTCTTTCAAAAATCCTGATTCGACCTAGATGGTCTTGCCTGACTCGTAACTTCTGCATAGGTACGGTTCATTCTTGTAGGTTGTGCTGATTGTTCCTGCTGTTGTGTTTGTATCGTACACTGATTTATATTTCTGTCGTGATTCGTCCGCTCTGCTTCTCTTCTTGGAGCATCTCTCGTGTTCCAGTTCCTTCTAAAATTATTGTTATAGAAGTTATTGTGGTTGTTTCTATAAAATTGTCACCCATAATTTCCCCTATTGTTTGATCTATTGTTTTCTGTATTTCTTTGCAATCTGCTTAAACTCTCTTGTAGTCTTGGTGCCATCTTATCTTCCAATACACGACTTTGTCCTAACTCATCACAACGTTGTAAATATTCCAAGAACATCTCCCTATTAACTATATTTTGAATCAATACATAATGTCTGATTTCTTCGCCAAAATATCCCGCTAAGTATTTTATAATTTGTGTTTCTTCCATCGGCGGATCTAATTGCTTCGCTAGACTGAATTTTTGTATAGCGTATATTTCTCTGGTCATTCCTAGATTCCTCTGTAACTAAATTATCTCGCGTCTTGTATTGTTGATTATCCTCCCAAAATTTTCTCAAAAACCTACTTTCAAACTCTTGAAATGTCCCGATTTCATTTTCTATTAAATCAAACCATATCTCCGCGCTTCCTTTCAACATTGATCTGACGAAGTTTAAATTATACCTTTCATCCGTCGATCCCTGTATTAATTTTCTTATATTATTTAATAATACTTTTGGATTTATTTTGTTGTCTCCATAAAATTTGGAATATTGCTCTACTGAAATTTCCGGTCTATTTATCCTATTGTGTTGCAATCCCTGATTTCTACCCACATTTTCAAATTCTAATTTTAAACTACCTAACTCTATTTACATCATTAAGTCCTGATTCACAATTTCCCAGAATTTCACACATCTTTTTACCTAAGACTGTAATACGGTCATTTGTCTCTTTTTCAGATGTTTCGTGATCTAATTTTACTTTCCAGGCGTCGTTTCTAACTTTATCTACATCATCCATCTTTCTAGCGAATTTATTTTCAAAACGTACCTGCATTTCCGCAATTGTTTGGTTACTTTCCTTTAGTTCGTCACTTATAATTTTTATTTCGGCCCCTAACTTTTCTCCATTTTCTTTAATCGAGGTTTTAATGGCCTCCTCGGTTTCATCCATTTTCCTCGTTAACGCTAATAAAATTTGCATCATTTCCGATTGTTCCGACGTCTGTTGTTCCTCGCTTTGGCTCCGCGTCAATCGTTGTCCTTGTATTTCTATTGATGTATCTTGTAGAATTACACTTTCTTGTGACCCAATTTCAACCCCTTGGTTCCTTATTACCTCCCTGGTCTCCTTAATTCGTTTATCCATTTTTAAAATTTATAAATTATTATTAATATTTCAAATTTCTTTTGATTTTAAATTCCTAACCCTTCTAGATTAATTTTTACTCGTATTTTTACAAAATTAAATTTTTAAAATTCTCGTTTCTACAAATTTTTAAATTACTAATTTTCCTTTTCAATTTTTAATTTAGTTTTAGTGGTGTTATCGCCCCTAACTTTGGGTCGCCATAATTCTGCGATATGCGAGCCCCACAACTTGGGCGTCATAAATTATGCTGTAATATCTCTCAGCCCCTACGATTGGTGCAATAAAATGCTGTGTTATTCCCTTTATATTAAGCCCCACGACTTGGGCAGACCATAAAATGCTGTGTTAACACTCTTATACCACACAAACACTTGTGAAATTGTTAATTTATAATTTTCTTTTGCCTCGACTAGCTGATTCAATTAAATAAAGCACTTCTATAATACACAGTATAATGATTGAATGTTTACAACCTTTTTAAATATCTTCTCCCTTTTTAAATCATATACATCTGTCAAATCATTAGAAAATCAAGCCAGCAAAACGAGCTGTTTATTACCTTAAAAGACCTGTTGAAACATTTCAAAAATGTCTATAGCTTTTCATAAAATTTATACAAGAAACCCCCAATTTGTCGGCTTTTACACTTTAAATTATGATTGGGATAAAACAGTTTAAAATAAATATATCAAAAATATTTGAAATAAAACAGTTTTAAAAATAAGTCATATCAAAATCTGTAACCTGAAGGATTTTTATAGGTGCTTCAAAGAATTAAAGTCGATATCCAAATCGTTATTGGTGCGTTTATTTCAATGAAAGGTTTTCCATTTCCGCAATATAATATTTACCATCAATTTGCTTGAGAAGGCAGCATTCTCCAAAATTGTATTTCTGATCGAAATGGCTCGTAATTTAAAGTTCTACAGGAATCGTAACATTATTTTAATTGTACTTTAAGATTGTAATTTATCGTAATTGAGATGGTCATTCCGATGGACATTCAGATCGACACTCAGATAGGAATTCAGATCGACATTTAGATCGACATTTTCGACATTTAGATAGGAATTCAGATGGACATTCAGAGCCCTGTTTTATTTATTATTAGAAATGTTATAATTTCCTAAATCTTATTTACTTATGTCTCAGAAGTACGGCACAATTTTCACAAATATACACTCTAGAATTTCACTGTTAACAAATATTTATTATTCACGTAAATATTTGGCACTTTCAAGTATAGTCACTGCCCAGTTTCAAAGTATACTAACTCGATATTCAATTCTCAAGATATTTATAGGATCGTCCCACTTTTGTTTGTGATGCGCTGGCTTCACGTGCTAGGCGAGCTCAAGCATATTATCACTTGTTATTTTTGGAAATTTACCATTTGTATGTAGTTTAATTGTATGACGCGGTGCTCTAAGTCTCGTAATTCAAATGTTATACTTTATATTTACTTCAGCAATCCCAGGAATTTTCGTACATATCGATCACGTAGTCTTGTTTGTTGGCCTTATTCTAATCTAAATCGAATAAATTTGGCGTTTGTTTATTTCCTAATAAATTGGATTTTCGAACAACTGTTAAACAATTACTAAAATAGTTCTGTATGAAACATTCACTTCACATAATATATTAGAAGTGAATGTTTCATACAGGACTATTTTAGTAATTGTTTAACAAGTACTGTTTATCGCATATGTTTCGGTACTATCAAGAAATTTTGTCAGTCAATTGTAAACTCTAATATTGTTTGGTTAATATTGTTGACATTTGATAGTATAATTTAGTGTTCAATTTGGGTGTAACTGTAACTTTATATAATCATATAGGTATTTGTAATTTGCCAAAATTTTAAATATACTGAACATTTTATTTATTTGATCTATCTCGCGTTTGTGTAAGATTTAAATATTGTATTTTAAATGTGTTATTTAGTTATTTATATTTTAGTGTCCTGAAGAAGAAATTGTAGCTAATTTCGAAAGTTAGACATCACAAAAATAGAGAATGTTTAACTAAAATACTTGTTTGGGCTACCTTTCCCTTAATCTATAATATAAATATATATATATATATATATATATATATATTGCTGTGAAACCTCTAAAATCCGGGTACTCCGCTCTTCGAATCGAGCCCCTTCTATTGGATGCCAAAGAATGCTGTGAATCCTACAAAAAGCTATTCATTACCTTAACTGTGTTGGTCCATTGACTTTCTTCTGTTAATCGCCTCGGCTGCTCCTCTAGTTAAACCTTCATCCTCATTCATAAAAAAAGACAAACACATTCCTACCACAAACATCAACGTTAACTCTATTTACATCAATATTCACAATACATTAAAATTTCAAATTAAAAATTCAGCATAAATTTCAGTTTTAAAAAGAATTTCAAGATTAATTTTATTATCATTTAATGTGCATCCAGAATTAAAGTCCTTGTAGGATGCCTACTAATTAATATAACAATATATGCAGACCTGAGTCTGAGTACAAAGGGAGCATCTACCACCCCTTTACGTTAATTAACCAGGTTCGTCTAATTGTGCTCAAAGACATACCTAAAATTTCATCATAATCCAGAACATCAATACTAAATACCCCTTTCTACTTAAACAAGCAAAATTTCACCTTAAAATTAAAATTTTATTGTTAGTACAATTTCACTAATGTTCATTTACAGTAAATCAATTATAAAGTTATTCGACACACGCCAAAATATCAAAGTTCAAACAAAAAAGTATAATTTACATGAAGTTTACTGCACTCGTAGCTTCAATGTACATCGTCCCTTTTGTTAATCTCACCATTCCAACTGGATTATATTTACGGCTTCTGATTCTCAACGCTTTTAAAATTTTCTCCATCACCATTCATCTAAAGTTGTTTCTGGGCTTTTCCGGAACTCATCTGTATATATCTGACCCTTGTTTTGTGGATCCAGACACATTCATGAACCATTTAATTATTAACACCCCCGAAAAATAGCAAAGAAATTCATACTTCTTTCACCAATATACGCCAAAACTGCCTACTTTTGTGTATACATTTGTCGTTGTAAATTTTACTAATTGGAACAGTGATACTATATTTTATTACCTTGTATCTAAGTGCACTAAAGTATATTCATGTTAGCACGTAAAGAACAAACTATTTTGAATCACCAAAATATACGAGCAAACTTTAAATTATTTTATCAAACTAAAATGCACTGTTTAACGTATTGAATCAAGTCGCGGATGTAAGAGAGCTTGTTTATATTCACCTGGGTATATATAGAAGTTAGCCTGTCTGTCGGTCGAGTCCCCAAAATGGACAATTCTAAAGAATTTCGCTTGCTATGTTCCCATTCCGTAGCTCGCGCGTCGGTTTTTACGAATTTTGTACTCGCTCCAGTTAAATCTCAGAAATTTCAACACGGCACGCAACGTCTGGAAATTACTAATTACATTTTATACAGAAATCGTTGTTTCTACCTCTGATATTTGCATCCTACTTTCAACCAATTGTGACCCTCGTGACGTTGCTTAAATCACGCCTTTTACTATATGTGTCTCGGTCTTGTGCATATTATCTGTCTCTATCTAACCCGTTCTTATTGATGCAAATTGATATTCTTTATTATCGATTATTTTAGTCCATGTGGAGTGTGAAATATCCCACCTTTAGCATTTCTCGTAACTATTATGCGACGGTTTCTTATTTTCTTTGAAACCATTTGTTATCTACAAAATTTTCGCCGTACGTGACATTTAAACTACGCAGGTGTTCAAACATAATATTAATTCTCAGAGCCTTATTTCGTGGTGTTTTAATCTTGGATTTTCACAGGCTTTTATGCTTATTATTAATAATGGTTTAATTAACTCCAATTAAAATTGACTTCTATCCTTTCATTTTTAGTGAATACAAATTAAATATTAATTAATGCTGCACTTGACGTTGACAAACCATACGGTACTACCTTAAAATTATAGATTTTTCCTCTACGGAAAATCCTGTGTACCTTCTAGAATCTTTGTGTAATGGAATCAGCCAGAATGAATTCCTTAAATCTAATTTACTAAAAATAAACTTGCCACTTAATCTCGTCAAAAGTGTGTCCATGGATGGTGGACAATGGAATTGCGGTTTGGTCCGTTGATTAATTTTTCGTGCATCTAAACATAAACGAATGCTATCATCCTTTTCTTAACTACCACCAACGGATTTATGAAATGAGTGTTTGATACCTCTATTATGCCATCTTCCAACATTTTATTTAATTCTGCCTTCACCTGCTCCCGATATGCTGCTGGAATTGGATAAACCTTTGCGTTGAACGGTTCTGAATTATCCACTTCCAATCTGTGCTCATAGCCTAACGCTGTGCTTGCTCCTACCCCCACTAATTCTGCATGTTTTTGTAATAAAGCTTGAACCTCTACTCTCCTATCCTCTGGACATCTTATCGTGTTGATCTGTTTACCTTCATCATCCTCTACCTCTACTACATTAATACTAAACCCCGTGTCAGCCTCTGTGACTTCATAACTGCCCTTCCATTGCACTACCCTATCCTTAATCCTTATTACCTTCCTTTCCATATCTATCAAAACCCCTAACTGTATCATACAGTCAACACCTAAAATGCTCTGAAACTTCAGTCCAGGTACAATTACAAACTCCTGTTCACAGCTTAAACCTCCTATATCTATCCTAAGCACCACAACACTATTTACTACAGCAAACTTCTTTTTATTTGGAGCTACTAAATGGCTACGCTTTATAGGCATAATTCTATTACAAACCTTATCCCTAATTTTGCTGACGAATTCCTCCGATATTAAACTCGCCTCTGCCCTGTATCAAGTAATACTTCTACATTATTCTCAAAATCTCTATATTAATAATTGGCAAACATAATTTTTCCTCAGTTTCTGGCTCTACTTCCTCCTCAATTTTGAAAAATTCACGTGGATGTTCATATACATTTACACTGAAATCTAGTGGTCTGTCGCGTTCTAAAAATCCTGTCCAGGTCTGTTTTCCCTACTTGGTCCTGGTCTAGCCGTCACCTCAGCGTATGTCCTAGGCGTTTCCACTCGTTCCGTGTCTGTATTAGCAGTCCCGCTCATGTCTGGTGAACTATTCATTCTGGTAGGTCCCGGTCTCTGTGCAGGTCCCCTTCCTAAACTATTACTCCTAACATATGGTCGTCTCTGTTCCCAATTCTGTCGCTGGTATCCGTAACTATTCCCCATCTAGCGTAGTTGTCCCGTCTATTGTCAAACCTAACTGTGTTGATCTGTCTTTCCCTGTTATCCCGAGGTCGTCTACTACTTACGTCGTCGTACCTCTGCAAGTATTCTAGAAACATTTCTCTGTCCACTATGTTCTGTAGTGCTACGTGCTGTCTTATTTCTACCTCGAAGTGTCGTGATAAATATTTAATAATTTGTCGGTCCGTCAGTGGTGGGTTCAGTTGCTTTGCTATGCTATACTTGCGTATAGCATATTGCTCCCTACTTCCTGAAAATTCTCCCTGTGATTAAGTCGTCTCGTACCTGGTCTTGTCTGTGGTCACCCAGTAGTGCTTTAAAAATCTGTCCTCAAAGTCCGTGTAAGTGTTCATGTCCTGTCCTACTAAATTGTACCATGCTTCCTCGTTGTCCTTTAATAAAGCCTTTATCGTATTCAGTTTAGTCTGTTCGTCAAATAAATTTCCCACTAGATTTCTTACGCTATTAATAAAAATTTGTAGAATTTACCCTGTTAGCGCCATAAAACTTCATGTGTTGGTCCAATTATCAACACGATAAAATGTCCAGAGGATAGGAGAGTAGAGGTTCAAGCTTTATTATAAAAACATGCAGAATTAGTGGGGGTATGAGCAAGCACAGCGTTAGGCTATGAGCACAGATTGGAAGTGGATAATTCAGAACCGTTCAACGCAAAGGTTTATCCAATTCCAGCAGCATATCGGGAGCAGGTGAAGGCAGAATTAAATAAAATGTTGGAAGATGGCATAATAGAGGTATCAAACACTCATTTCATAAATCCGTTGGTGGTAGTTAAGAAAAAGGATAATAGCATTCGTTTATGTTTAGATGCACGAAAAATTAATCAACGGACCAAACCGCAATTCCATTGTCCACCATCCATGGACACGCTTTTGACGAGATTAAGTGGCAAGTTTATTTTTAGTAAATTAGATTTAAGGAATTCATTCTGGCTGATTCCATTACACAAAGATTCTAGAAGGTACACAGGATTTTCCGTAGAGGAAAAATCTCTAATTTTAAGGTAGTACCGTATGGTTTGTCAACGTCAAGTGCAGCATTAATTAAGGCAATGCAAGCAATTTTAGGAGCATATGAGCAATTCTGCATACACTATGTGGATGATATTTTAATTTTAGTGAAACTGAGGAACAACATTACTCTCATTTAGAACGGATATTATTAGAGCTTAAATTAGCAGGATTGAGGCTGAATATAGAAAATGTGAATTTTTTCAAAACCGTTAAATTTCTGGGGTATGTGGTGAACACTCAAGGTATGTGTATCGATAAAGAAAGATTGTCCGAACTTTTGACATATCCGAGACCTAATAACATTAGGAAATTAAGAGCTTTTTTGGGGGTCCTTAACTTTTATAAAAGTTTGTACCGGGATTTGCTGAAAAGCGAGTCCATTGTTTAAACTTCTAAAGAAGGGAGTAAGATGAAGTTGGACGGAAAGTCAAGAGGCAGCATATTTAACACTGTTGGAACAATTTCACGACCAACTAATTTTGAGGCATCCCAGATTTGATGTAGGTTTCGTACTGAGGACGGATGCATCGGATAGTGCATTAGCAGCAGAGTTGTACCAAGTACAAGAGGGGGAAGAGGTGCCCATATCTTTTGTTTCACGCACACTGAAGCCGCATGAAGTAAATTACACGATTAGTGAAAAGGAGATGGCTGCAGTGGTGTTTGGTGTTACGAAGTTAAAATTTTTTTTGATAGGAAGACATTTTGTAATCGAAACGGATCATTCGGCGTTGTGTGCGTTGATGAATACAAGATTTTCTAACAATCGAGTATATCGATGGGGTTGTTACTACAGGAGTTTGACTTTGAGATTAAATATATTAAGGAGAAAATAATTTTATAGCAGACGCGTTTAGTAGAAACAGAGACATGGATAACAAAAGACCGTGTGACATCATGATTGCCATGAACAGTCTACTACAAAATGATTCAGTATATGGAGAAGAGGAGATCTTGAGGAACCAGAGGCAGAGTGAGGAGCTACAGATTGTTAGAACGAAGTTAGAAAACGAACCGGAATTTAAAAACTTCCATATGATAAACGGCTTTTTGTGTAAAAAAATTCAAGAATTGGAAGTGTATGTAGTGGATAGGGTACAAGCAAAATTAATTATCAAAGATCTGCACTTAAGATATGGTCACATAGGGATCCGAAAGACATGGTTAATTTTTAGGGAAACGTTTTTTTCAACTAAAGACTTAGGGTTAGTAAAGTCAGTCATCAACACTTGTCACTTATGTACTTTAGGAAAGTACAAAAATAGTACGAGTCAAGATGTGGTACAAAGTATACACGTACAAAATCCCCTGGACTTAGTTGCGATTGATTATTTGAGTAATCTAGTCCGAAGTACAAAAGGACACAAACATGTGCTGATTGTGACTGATGTGTTTTCGAAATTTACCAAATTATGTCCCACTCGGGATTGTAATACAGTCGGAACAAACAAGAAATTGGAACAATTTGTAGGAAGTAGGAACTTTTAAACGAGTATTAGCTGACAATGCTACTTATTTTAATAATCAAAGATTTAGGATTATTGGGAGAGGCAAAACATTAAAGTGGTGTTTTGTAGCATAAGGCATCCTCAAGCTAATCCAGCTGAGCGATATATACAAGAGACGGTTAAGTTCTTGAGTTTGGCTTCACATAGGAATCATCGTTTATGGGAGGACAATTTGTCCAAGGTTGAATCTTTTATCAATGAAACCCTAGTACCGTGACAGAAACCAGTCCCATTATGCTGATCAAGCAACAGTATCCTGAAAGACCATGGCAAATTGTGCCTAGGGACGATCAATTTTAACAACTTTTGGTAGATGTGAGGGAGAGGTTAAGGAAGAGAGCTGAAAATATACAAGGAAGATGAACGCAAGAATTAGAAAGAGGGTAAAATTTAAAGTGGGAGACCAGGTAGTAGTAAAAGCTTGAGAGTAGGAAAGAGATAGGATGACATGTGCTAAACTACACTTGCCATATGAGAGACCTTTTGAGGTAGGTGAAGTAGTAGGAGTGCACGTATTTATTAAGGGAAGTAGGTACGGGAAATGAGAGGGACGGTTTCACGTTAACTTACTATTCCCTTATACCGGAGAACCAGCACCACAGGAGAAATAGGTGTAGAATAGAGTGAAATTTAAATATAGGGATAGCATAGGTGTAGATAGAAGAGTAGAAGTAAGTGTTTATAGAAAATAAAGCTAGGTATAGGATAAATATGGGAGATAATTAGAAATAGGTTTAGGATGAGAATAAAGAGTAAATGTAGGAAGAAAATAAGATAGGTTAAGTATAGATATTTCATATAAGATTAGTGGAGAGTTAGGAATAAAGTTAGGAATAGGATAGGTATATAGGATTAGGTAGGGGGAAGTAAAGTACAGTGAAGATTAGTTAAAAAGTTAGGAATAGGATAGATATATAGGATGTATATAGGATTAGATGGATAAGTAGGATGAAGTTAGGGATAATTTCAGTTTATAAAATTAAGTGAGAGTTAGAAGTAGGATAGGGATATAGGATAGGTGTAAATATTTTTTTTGATTGGAGGCAAAGTAGGTAAGTTAGATAGATAAGGATAGAGAAAGATAGGCAATTTTTTTTTATAATTTTTTTTTGTCTAAATGCTTTATATTTGCATTCAAATAAGTGGGATTATTTGTATTCAAATAGGGGGAAAATACTCATATTTAGACCAGGGTAGAAAATTAAATAATCACATCAAATAATTTTAATCACCGTGTATAATGAATATTATTAGATAATACGCGTTATTAAAACCGTGAAGCATAAAAATTTATTAGTTTCAGTAAAAATAAGAGATTTAAATCATGTACAAGACGCTTTATATCAAAAGAAACAGTATTAAAAAGCTCTACGTGTAATTTAATTATTCCTAATAAAGAAACAAATGGAAATTACGTGCAAAATTTATAATAATTAACCCTATTTTAAGTAACCGGTATTAAACAAAGTGTACACATAATAATTAATATTTAATTTGTATTCACTAAAATTAAAATATCATCCACATAGTGTATGCAGAATTGCTCATATGCTCCTAAAATTGCTTGCATTGCCTTAATTAATGCTGCACTTGACGTTGACAAACCATACGGTACTACCTTAAAATTATAGATTTTTCCTCTACGGAAAATCCTGTGTACCTTCTAGAATCTTTGTGTAATGGAATCAGCCAGAATGAATTCCTTAAATCTAATTTACTAAAAATAAACTTGCCACTTAATCTCGTCAAAAGCGTGTCCATGGATGGTGGACAATGGAATTGCGGTTTGGTCCGTTGATTAATTTTTCGTGCATCTAAACATAAACGAATGCTATCATCCTTTTCTTAACTACCACCAACGGATTTATGAAATGAGTGTTTGATACCTCTATTATGCCATCTTCCAACATTTTATTTAATTCTGCCTTCACCTGCTCCCGATATGCTGCTGGAATTGGATAAACCTTTGCGTTGAACGGTTCTGAATTATCCACTTCCAATCTGTGCTCATAGCCTAACGCTGTGCTTGCTCCTACCCCACTAATTCTGCATGTTTTTGTAATAAAGCTTGAACCTCTACTCTCCTATCCTCTGGACATCTTATCGTGTTGATCTGTTTACCTTCATCATCCTCTACCTCTACTACATTAATACTAAACCCCGTGTCAGCCTCTGTGACTTCATAACTGCCCTTCCATTGCACTACCCTATCCTTAATCCTTATTACCTTCCTTTCCATATCTATCAAAACCCCTAACTGTATCATACAGTCAACACCTAAAATGCTCTGAAACTTCAGTCCAGGTACAATTACAAACTCCTGTTCACAGCTTAAACCTCCTATATCTATCCTAAGCACCACAACACTATTTACTACAGCAAACTTCTTTTTATTTGGAGCTACTAAATGGCTACGCTTTATAGGCATAATTCTATTACAAACCTTATCCCTAATTTTGCTGACGAATTCCTCCGATATTAAACTCGCCTCTGCCCCTGTATCAAGTAATACTTCTACATTATTCTCAAAAATCTCTATATTAATAATTGGCAAACATAATTTTTCCTCAGTTTCTGGCTCTACTTCCTCCTCAATTTTGAAAAATTCACGTGGATGTTCATATACATTTACACTGAAATCTAGTGGTCTGTCGCGTTCTAAAAATCCTGTCCAGGTCTGTTTTCCCTACTTGGTCCTGGTCTAGCCGTCACCTCAGCGTATGTCCTAGGCGTTTCCACTCGTTCCGTGTCTGTATTAGCAGTCCCGCTCATGTCTGGTGAACTATTCATTCTGGTAGGTCCCGGTCTCTGTGCAGGTCCCCTTCCTAAACTATTACTCCTAACATATGGTCGTCTCTGTTCCCAATTCTGTCGCTGGTATCCGTAACTATTCCCCCATCTAGCGTAGTTGTCCCGTCTATTGTCAAACCTAACTGTGTTGATCTGTCTTTCCCTGTTATCCCGAGGTCGTCTACTACTTACGTCGTCGTACCTCTGCAAGTATTCTAGAAACATTTCTCTGTCCACTATGTTCTGTAGTGCTACGTGCTGTCTTATTTCTACCTCGAAGTGTCGTGATAAATATTTAATAATTTGTCGGTCCGTCAGTGGTGGGTTCAGTTGCTTTGCTATGCTATACTTGCGTATAGCATATTGCTCCCTACTTCCTGAAAATTCTCCCTGTGATTAAGTCGTCTCGTACCTGGTCTTGTCTGTGGTCACTCCAGTAGTGCTTTAAAAATCTGTCCTCAAAGTCCGTGTAAGTGTCTATGTCCTGTCCTACTAAATTGTACCATGCTTCCTCGTTGTCCTTTAATAAAGCCTTTATCGTATTCAGTTTAGTCTGTTCGTCAAATAAATTTCCCACTAGATTTCTTACGCTATTAATAAAAATTTGTAGAATTTACCCTGTTAGCGCCATAAAACTTCATGTGTTGGTCCAATTATCAACACGATAAAATGTCCAGAGGATAGGAGAGTAGAGGTTCAAGCTTTATTACAAAAACATGCAGAATTAGTGGGGGTATGAGCAAGCACAGCGTTAGGCTATGAGCACAGATTGGAAGTGGATAATTCAGAACCGTTCAACGCAAAGGTTTATCCAATTCCAGCAGCATATCGGGAGCAGGTGAAGGCAGAATTAAATAAAATGTTGGAAGATGGCATAATAGAGGTATCAAACACTCATTTCATAAATCCGTTGGTGGTAGTTAAGAAAAAGGATAATAGCATTCGTTTATGTTTAGATGCACGAAAAATTAATCAACGGACCAAACCGCAATTCCATTGTCCACCATCCATGGACACGCTTTTGACGAGATTAAGTGGCAAGTTTATTTTTAGTAAATTAGATTTAAGGAATTCATTCTGGCTGATTCCATTACACAAAGATTCTAGAAGGTACACAGGATTTTCCGTAGAGGGAAAAATCTCTAATTTTAAGGTAGTACCGTATGGTTTGTCAACGTCAAGTGCAGCATTAATTAAGGCAATGCAAGCAATTTTAGGAGCATATGAGCAATTCTGCATACACTATGTGGATGATATTTTAATTTTAGTGAAACTGAGGAACAACATTACTCTCATTTAGAACGGATATTATTAGAGCTTAAATTAGCAGGATTGAGGCTGAATATAGAAAATGTGAATTTTTTCAAAACCGTTAAATTTCTGGGGTATGTGGTGAACACTCAAGGTATGTGTATCGATAAAGAAAGATTGTCCGAACTTTTGACATATCCGAGACCTAATAACATTAGGAAATTAAGAGCTTTTTTGGGGGTCCTTAACTTTTATAAAAAGTTTGTACCGGGATTTGCTGAAAAAGCGAGTCCATTGTTTAAACTTCTAAAGAAGGGAGTAATTTTAGGTATGTCTTTGAGCTCAATTAGACGAACCTGGTTAATTAACGTAAAGGGGTGGTAGATGCTCCCTTTGTACTCAGACTCAGGTCTGCATATATTGTTATATTAATTAGTAGGCATCCTACAAGGACTTTAATTCTGGATGCACATTAAATGATAATAAAATTAATCTTGAAATTCTTTTTAAAACTGAAATTTATGCTGAATTTTTAATTTGAAATTTTAATGTATTGTGAATATTGATGTAAATAGAGTTAACGTTGATGTTTGTGGTAGGAATGTGTTTGTCTTTTTTTATGAATGAGGATGAAGGTTTAACTAGAGGAGCAGCCGAGGCGATTAACAGAAGAAAGTCAATGGACCAACACAGTTAAGGTAATGAATAGCTTTTTGTAGGATTCACAGCATTCTTTGGCATCCAATAGAAGGGGCTCGATTCGAAGAGCGGAGTACCCGGATTTTAGAGGTTTCACAGCAATATATATATATATATATATATATATATATATATATATATATTTATATTATAGATTAAGGGAAAGGTAGCCCAAACAAGTATTTTAGTTGAACATTCTCTTTTTTTTGTGATGTCTAACTTTCGAAATTAGCTACAATTTCTTCTTCAGGACACTAAAATATAAATAACTAAATAACACATTTAAAATACAATATTTAAATCTTACACAAACGCGAGATAGATCAAATAAATAAAATGTTCAGTATATTTAAAATTTTGGCAAATTACAAATACCTATATGATTATATAAAGTTACAGTTACACCCAAATTGAACACTAAATTATACTATCAAATGTCAACAATATTAACCAAACAATATTAGAGTTTACAATTGACTGACAAAATTTCTTGATAGTACCGAAACATATGCGATAAACAGTACTTGTTAAACAATTACTAAAATAGTCCTGTATGAAACATTCACTTCTAATATATTATGTGAAGTGAATGTTTCATACAGAACTATTTTAGTAATTGTTTAACAGTTGTTCAAAAATCCAATTTATTAGGAAATAAACAAACGCCAAATTTATTCGATTTAGATTAGAATAAGGCCAACAAACAAGACTACGTGATCGATACGTACGAAAATTCCTGGGATTGCTGAAGTAAATATAAAGTATAACATTTGAATTACGAGACTTAGAGCACCGCGTCATACAATTAAACTACATACAAATGGTAAATTTCCAAAATAACAAGTGATAATATGCTTGAGCTCGCCTAGCACGTGAAGCCAGCGCATCACAAACAAAAGTGGGACGATCCTATAAATATCTTGAGAATTGAATATCGAGTTAGTATACTTTGAAACTGGGCAGTGACTATACTTGAAAGTGCCAAATATTTAGGTGAATAATAAATATTTGTTAACAGTGAAATTCTAGAGTGTATATTTGTGAAAATTGTGCCGTACTTCTGAGACATAAGTAAATAAGATTTAGGAAATTATAACATTTCTAATAATAAATAAAACAGGGCTCTGAATGTCCATCTGAATTCCTATCTAAATGTCGAAAATGTCGATCTAAATGTCGATCTGAATTCCTATCTGAATGTCGATCTGAATGTCCATCGGAATGACCATCTCAATTACGATAAATTACAATCTTAAAGTACAATTAAAATAATGTTACGATTCCTGTAGAACTTTAAATTACGAGCCATTTCGATCAGAAATACAATTTTGGAGAATGCTGCCTTTTCAAGCAAATTGATGGTAAATATTATATTGCGGAAATGGAAAACCTTTCATTGAAATAAACGCACCAATAACGATTTGGATATCGACTTTAATTCTTTGAAGCACCTATAAAAATCCTTCAGGTTACAGATTTTGATATGACTTATTTTTAAAACTGTTTTATTTCAAATATTTTTGATATATTTAATTTAAAATGTTTTATCCCAATCATAATTTAAAGTGTAAAAGCCGACAAATTGGGGGTTTCTTGTATAAATTTTATGAAAAGCTATAGACATTTTTGAAATGTTTCAACAGGTCTTTTAAGGTAATAAACAGCTCGTTTTGCTGGCTTGATTTTCTAATGATTTGACAGATGTATATGATTTAAAAAGGGAGAAGATATTTAAAAAGGTTGTAAACATTCAATCATTATACTGTGTATTATAGAAGTGCTTTATTTAATTGAATCAGCTAGTCGAGGCAAAAGAAAATTATAAATTAACAATTTCACAAGTGTTTGTGTGGTATAAGAGTGTTAACACAGCATTTTATGGTCTGCCCAAGTCGTGGGGCTTAATATAAAGGGAATAACACAGCATTTTATTGCACCAATCGTAGGGGCTGAGAGATATTACAGCATAATTTATGACGCCCAAGTTGTGGGGCTCGCATATCGCAGAATTATGGCGACCCAAAGTTAGGGGCGATAACACCACTAAAACTAAATTAAAAATTGAAAAGGAAAATTAATAATTTAAAAATTTGTAGAAACGAGAATTTTAAAAATTTAATTTTGTAAAAATACGAGTAAAAATTAATCTAGAAGGGTTAGGAATTTAAAATCAAAAGAAATTTGAAATATTAATAATAATTTATAAGTTTTAAAAATGGATAAACGAATTAAGGAGACCAGGGAGGTATTAAGGAACCAAGGGGTTGAAATTGGGTCACAAGAAAGTGTAATTCTACAAGATACATCAATATAAATACAAGGACAACGATTGACGCGGAGCCAAAGCGAGGAACAACAGACGTCGGAACAATCGGAAATGATGCAAATTTTATTAGCGTTAACGAGGAAAATGGATGAAACCGAGGAGGCCATTAAAACCTCGATTAAAGAAAATGGAGAAAAGTTAGGGGCCGAAATAAAAATTATAAGTGACGAACTAAAGGAAAGTAACCAAGTAGTTTGAGAGTTAACTAATTGTTCTTTAATTAATTTCATATTAATAGATTTCCCGTTTTGATCCATCAAGTTTTTTAAGACGGTCATTTCAGCTTTTAAATTTCACTTACACCTAGTAAAACTGAGTATTGATTGTTTAACATTTGTGAACCTTCAAAATCAAATTGCATAAATTTGTCAATGGAGGATGCCAATGCTAGACTCTCTTGCGAAAATATTAGTTTTAAAAATCCAATTACAGCATCTAAAATTCTGTAATACTAATAAACTCGCCAATATTCTTTTGCTGTTAAGTCTGAACCATCAAAATCTTGTGTAGTAACAATAAAAGATGAAAGACTAGAAAGGACTTTTTTCTTTCTTTTGGAAGATTTAGATGGCGGATCCAGAGCAATATCATTGGCATCTGCAAAGACCGACACACCTTCAAAGAAGATGTTAAAGCTTTCGTCATTACGTTTCTTTTTTAACAAATCCGTAATGCTATTTATAATGCACACAGCGCTTCCCAAAGTGGCATTTTTTTACTGTAATTTATTACTTAAAATTTGCAAAATGCTCTAAACCTCGTCTAAAATATGTAAGCTTAAAACAAAAGATGGTTGTTTAATATTTGGAAAAATTCCTGAAGCAGTGACTGCGTTGATGTTATTACATTCTACAGCTTCAGTAGCCAAACATTTAATTAATGCGCCATACATTACTTTATCCGAGTTACAGCTTCGAGCGCGACATGACCATCTTGTATCACTCAATTGGTTCAATTCTCTATATCGCATATTTAAATTCTTCTGCATCTCTAGTAAATTTTGATGCAAAAAAGGTTCAGAAAAATGCACATATAGTGATTCCAGTGTGTTAAAGAAGCTTTGACACCTTGTACATCGCTGCAAGCATCAACAATTGATAAATTTAAGCGATTCGCCATACAGTGGATATAAATCGCATGTGGATACTTCTCTTTAATTTGTGCTTGAAGCCCTGATTTATATCCAGACATCACTGCGGCTCCATTATACGACTGACCGATTAAGTGCAGATTTTCTATATTTAACTTATTCAACAGACCAATAATAATTTCAATAAGGCAGATAGCATTTCTAGAACTTGAACCGTTCCTGTATTTCAAGCTTATTTGCGTATCTCACGCAGAAAGTTAGTTGTTCTCTATTTGCAATTCTAGCCTTATCGCACATGATTGAAAATATTCCACATTCTTTAATTTCAGTTATAATTTTTTGGGACTAGTGTAGTTTATAGGATTTTTGTAAATGCTTTCGAAATCAGAGTAATATTTTGCAAGAAATTGACATATTTCTTTAAAATTTCTTTTGTTTAAAAGATTGTCGTCTTCTTCATTTCCTCTGTATGCCAAACCTTGTCTTGCTAGAAGCAAAACAACGTCTGCAAGACACTTTAAATATTCTCTGTTTTTGTAAACTTGATTTTTGTAAGCAGTTGATAGTTACATTGAAACAGTATCTCCACCTGACTTTTGCGCTTGTTTTAAGTTTGACCACTTGACCATGTTTTCTAAATGGAGTTTGCAAACACTATGCTTATCTAATTTTTCTATAAGTTTTTTCCAATTTAAAAATGCGTCTGAAATAAATCCATCAGATTCGTGTGCAATTAAACTTCTTTTTCCAAAATTTCTGCAAGCGAACCAATAAACGACACTATATTCAAGCCAAGGAGTATTTTGGAAATACTTAGAAGAAAAAGGTTAATTTTGTTTTTAAAATCTTGTATGTGGATAGCACTTCAAAATTGGTTGTACTGGGCCACCAGTCCCTAAATCTAAATCTCCAGTAGCTGCTTTCGTAGTTGAAGTCTATTTTGCGCTTGAGGTGCTAGGCGAAAGCAATGAATTTTTTTATGGAGCAGTTTTGGCAGCTTTCTCTTTACGTTCAACGGCAATGGCATTAGTGTTATCATCGTTGATTGAAATTGGGATCTCGGTATTTTGAGACGAATGACTATCTAGAAAGGGTCATTGTCTTCTGAAAAACTTTCTGATGTCTTACATTATTATCTAAAAAATAAAAATCTTACAATACATGTAAAAAATAGTTCAGTGCTAATTCTTAAATTTTAGGATAACTAAGTGTTGAGAAATATAACGCAAAATAGCTATTGTGAAAAATATTCATATTTTTGATAACTGCTTAAATAAACCGAGTAAAAATAAAAACAAAGATCGCATACTTTAGTTTTTCAAAAATCTCTAAAACAGTTTTTTAGGGTTTGTCAATGGCATCTTGTTGGACGCACAAATTGCCTACTGTGCCAAATTTAAACTACCCACCTATCTCTCACCATTTCTGAAATCCCTATGGTCACCCTCGAATTTAAATCACCCTGTATACTGGTCATATTTTGCAAAAGCCCTATATCTTTTATTTACGTGTTAAACTTTATATTTTTTACTTGCCACTTTAATGTAAATATAAAAATTGTTATTACACACGACACACAGTGAGAAACACACTACACTAAGCAAAGCACTAATTTATTATCAAATAAACTGACTTTTACTACTAATACTAATAGAAATATTAAACACTGACAATCACTTCTTTGTATTCTGAATCGGAATAGAGGTCGAAGTAGACAAAACTAACATAAACACTAAACTAACAGAGAAGAACAGCAGCCTGCATCTGTGCAGAATATACCTACAACTTGTACTCTAGCGTTGCACTACACCACCCCTCCATCGTGCCTCTGACCATGCTTTGCCATTGCACCAGATGCAGACGGCGCCGCCTGCTGTCTGCTGTGTCACATCGACATGCCTTAATAGAAATCGCAAGAGTACTATACAGGGATAGAAGCCGACTTATATAAAAGGCTATTGCTTGACGCGAAAATTTTCGATTTCTTCAAATTGAACATCAGTGTAATGTATATTATATCACAAATTCATTTCTCGTAAAAATAAATATATATGATAAAAAGTTTTTATACGCATAAAGTGAACCGTTCTTGAAATATTGATACATGTCCAAATATTCAAAAAAATAGCTTACTAAAACATAAATTATTGTTAACTTAACTTAGGTGAGTTCCCATTTTTAATATAAATTAAAAAGAATACAAAAAAATAGACTTTTTTCAGTTTGAAAATTCAGTCGTATTTATTGAACTACAATCAAAATTTTTGTTCTATGAGACTTAATTCGGTATTATTTGGTAGCATAGACAGATTTTGCTTTAAAAAGAGTGGCAATGGTAATTTTCCTAGTACTCTCCGTTCTCTTTATTTTGTTTTTGTTTTTTTGATTATATTTGGTTTGGCCAAATTCTTTAGGGGGGAGGTATTGAATATTTTGGTGGCTAAGCCTTCCCAAGTCCCCCTAGTTACGTCCCTATTCTGCACAGCACCAGACATTCCAGGACCGATAAACGGATAATAATTACAGCGTGGGAGTAGCGTCAAAATTTTCAGCGGTAAACCAACATCAATTGAAAGGCGGTAATACTATTAGGTTAATACATATGCAGTATGCGGGAAAAATGCCTTATAGTAGTCCAAATATAGAATTGCTACTGAAAGCAGCAATATCACTTACCACAAGTGGTCTTGGAATAAATTTACAAATTTTTACACAATGTTGCCAATGCCGAATAGATTCTTAACGGGTGGCGATTTCTTTCTAACTGATAGCACCAGTTTTAGTTCGCAAAGCGACTTCAATTCTACAGTTATTCGAGATACTATCAAACTGTAGAAACTAACTAACGTAAATAAATGACCGAAATATCCTGAAGTCAAAAAGAGAATGTCTTTTAGACTTACAATTTTAACATAAATCTGCCATGATAACCGAGTTATTAAAAACAGTTGTAATTGAAAATAGGGGACTAAGAAATCTTCCAAAATTTTTATTTCGATTATTTTCAAAGTAATTGTTAAATAATAGAGCGAGATCATGAGTAGGTACCCGCTGGAGCTAAGAATCTATACTAAAAATATCATAGATAAATGAAATAGCTAAAACAGGGGTTATAAAATATAATATAATATAATATAATATAATATAATATAAAATATCTAGTTAAATAAGACGTTTTTATCAATACATACTAAATCATACTTTAAACGTTCTTGGTCTTTCACTAAAACTCCTTTCAAATGCTTTTAGCTGCGTTTTTATTTTAACAGTACATCAGCCACAATAGTTTGTGTTTATACACTTTTAATTTCGCAGCGTTCATGCCAGTATTCCTTTGATACATTTAGGTCTCGCAACAGGCGATTCTGAAGAAACCCTTAGTTAAAGGTACTGTTCCTTTTTCTGACACAGGCTCTCTATGTGTAAACTTCCGTGGACTTTATATCAGAAAACTCAGCTTTTCTTGCATTAAATTAATTTCTCAATCAAACCATTTCCTATTTAAACGCAATTAATTTGTCTATAACAGGAACCGTTTAAAATCTCTGCCAGGATGGAATTAAAAAAAAAATTAACCGCAAATTTATAATTACAATTAAAATTAAAATTGAAATTCCTTTAGCGCTTTTTATCACATCATAAGTAATTTAAAAAGTTCTTTGTCGTTAACAGTTTAGCCACTCTGCACTTGGCGGTTCCTTTTGGTAGAAAATATTCCAATTAGCACGAAAGGATAATTACAAAGAGGTGGAGATAACTGATCACCCATCCAAGGGCACTCGTATTGCAGAAATTGACTATAGCTTTAGTAACGTGGGATGCATCTACCGTTTGTTTTACACAAAACATTATTCAACTGCTTTTTATGGATGTTATCCCAAAAAGTAACCTAAAGGGGCTTAATATATTACACCACCGAGTGCGACACTCTCGGGTTTCAAAGACACTCTGTGGCCGCACAATTTTAATTATAACACACTTCGAAATACCGATATCTTAGTGATGGTTTTGTAAATAGCAAATACAATTGAGCTTTTATGTTCGGTGTCCTTTATAAATTGGTACAGAACAAGAATAAGATTGTACAATGTATGTGTCTGCAAGTTTCTAATGAGCTCGTTAGAGCAAAGCAAAGAACTTGCGTGCTGTGAGGAAAACCTTCACTGCAAAGCATTTTTATTTTTTACAGTGAACACCATAAAATCGAGAAAATAGTTTAAGCAGATTATTATCATTAGAACAAATTCTCCTTGAAAGTTGCAGATGCCAAACAAGTTCAGTAGCTGCCAAAAAGATGTACAAAATTTAATACGCAAAACTGTTATTTTAATCAACCAAAACAAAGGCAACAGCGTAGGGTGCCACTATCTAAACTGCTTTGCATATTCAGACTTGTGCATTAATATAATGCTCCGCAATTAAATTCTAATGTACCGTTTTAGTTACATTTTGGAAAGTAGTAGTTCTTGAATCCCGTATATGTGTAATAAGGTAGCATTAGTGATGTCTTTTTTACTACAACCTAGTGTTCCTCAACCGTTGGTCAGCGAAAAAGCGTTGTGCGCAAAAAATTTTAATAATCCTAAATTTTTTCAAATTTCTTAATCTTTTTTCGCGTTTTATCTTGAGCGCACTCTAAGGCGGAGGAACCATTCACACATTTTTAAAATACCTAATAGTTTTAAATTCCGATTACCAACTTTAACTTTAATTAAACAATTTAACCGTTTAATATGAAAATTGAGACCATTTCAGTGAGGCACTGTTTGTTATTAATAATTAATATATACCCCACTAGATCGTGTACTGACCTAAGAGTTTGAGGTGCACTGCTCTGTTCGTTCAACCAGGTTTGATAATCTTCCGATGTGAAGCTGCCATCAAATAGTACAATTTTACGTCTTCTATTTGGAACACGTGAAAACTAAACTATTATGGCAAATTCTAAGGAACGATAGTAGAAGATATGGATGGTGTTGGGAGAGATTCTCCGATCCTCCTCGATTCTCCTCCCAGGCTTTTACATGTAAATTCCCACTATAAAATCTTATTTTAAAGGTATTTCCTCCTTGCTCCCTCCTTGCTCCCCTCTTTGCTTGGACACCCCAATTACCCTTACTCCAAAAAATCGATAACCTAACTCTTAAATTTAAGACCAACCCTTACAACCACCATATAGGTAAAATCACCGCAACACCGTTATCTCGGTAACTAGTTTCGGCTACTTTTACAAGGTCGTGGTGACGTCATAGTCTATTAGAAATAAAGAGCAATGTAATACTATTCTAGAATTTTTATTCTGACATTATGCATAACAAAATTTAAAAATATATAATACCAAGCATGGAGTCATTTAAACTTAACTTTAATACAAAGTTATGCACAAAAAACAGTTCTTTCTTTATGTTTGTTTCGAGTGGTTTTAATTTTATCGAATTTTATTCGCAGCTTAAAATTTAAATCGACACCAAAGTCCTCTATTCCCTTTTCTAGCCAATAGTTTGATACATAGAGACCGTCTCGGTTTTCGAATTGCAAAATGTACCGAAGTTTGCCACTATATATAAAGCCTTTGATTCCACCGACAACCAGATCCATTCCTTCGTGTAATTCTTGCAGCGTGTGACAATCGTTTAATCGCGGCTCTCCCACTTTATCCTGCATGCGTATCTTGTTAGCTTGATCGACTTTTTCTTGTCGGTATTGGAGGGAATCCTTATTCTCCCACTCACTGTTGCGTAATTGCATGTCCCCCACTTTTGGGAATATATGATCGTTATAGGTTGTAAGACCCTTGGTTTTAAATGATCCGAAAGGTTCCTTACTAGGGAACCCCTTTGCGTGTGGTGCACCCTAAGGTTACCAAACCCGCATTCCTTAGTTTGTCTATGTTATTTGCCATTTTGATAAATACGTTTTTAGATTAACCTTTTAAAAGTATACGGATTTAGTACCATCCTTTTGCGCAAGGACGCCTACATAACTAAAAGGGTCTTTCTTACTAACCACAAATGCATACAGCTTGTAGAACCCGGATATATTTAACTCAGTCTATCGGCACATAAAATAATCTTTTTAATTCGCCCTCATTTTCTCTAATAAGATGTTCTTTGCCTAACATATCTTTGTATTGTTCGCGTATTGTCGCAGTGTTTTCCATTTACTCCAACTTTCGCCTTTTTGCATTCATGTCCACTAATTTCAGTTGTCCTTTTCTTCCACTTACAGCGTATTGCGTGCACAATGGGACAATTTCCTTTCAGAGATGAAATGGGTCATGGGTCAACTGGGTCACTGGGTCCAAGTGGGTCACTTTTTGTTTGGGTCATTGGGTCAGTGGGTCCCGTGTACTGGCCCGGATTGACCCAGTGACACACATTGACCCAGTGACCCACATTGACTCAGTGACCCACATTGACCCAGTGACCCACATTGACCCAGTGACCCAATTTGACCCGGTGACCCAAATTGGCCCGGTGACCCAAACTGACCCAATTGATTCTGTAACAAATTGAATTATTGAAGTCATAAAAATCTTTTTCCCATACTTTCAGCTCCATTTATTAACTATTTTCACAAATGCATTAGCTTATTGGTGCCGTTAGTTGCTAGCATTCGTTTTATATTTCAAGCAAACGCTAAAATGTTTTGTAATCAATACATCGCTTTTTATATAATATGAAACGCATTTTTACATGTTTTTTAAGAAACGTGCTGTGGCGCTGTGCCGCGAGAATGCAGTGTTATGAACGTATATAATTTTGTATGTTCAAATAATAGTATTCTTTCACATAAAAACTGAAATAATTTGTAGCAAAAATCTTAATATTATATACCCGGTTATTTTCAATGTCCATTATTTTGTAATTTGTATATCATTATCATTAAGCATGGATAAACATCACCTTAATTGAAATTTAAACCTTATACATAAGTGCTGACTTTTATAAATCTCCGTGAGACCGAGTTTCCTTGATAAGACTAATTAACTAAAAAAATGATGAAGATCATATAAAACAATGTTCCTGTATCAATCAACTCGATGTCAGAAAACGGGATTATTTAATTTATATTTTATTGCGTCTGTCATTGAAAAATATTTTGATCCTTAGTATATTTAATTGTTAAACATTCTCACACTACTTAAAATTGTCTCGGACAGCAGCTACTCTCTCTGCCAGATAGTTCTGAGATTTATTTTGTAACTGTAATTCGTAGAACAGCACATATTTATTAAAAATTAATAATAAAATTTCCAAATTTCATAATCGGTTATTCGATAAAACTCGCCCACTAATTGAAGACATCACAGAGGGCCAATTTGAGACAGTAAGAAAATTTTTGCGACTGCATCAATTTGGGTCAATTTAGGTAACTGGGTCAATTTGGGTCAATTTGGGTTACTGGGTCAATTTGGGTCACTGGGCCAATTTGGGTCATGGGTCACTGGGTAGTGGGTCACATCCTCATTTGGGTTACTGGGTCATGGGTCACATTTTAGATGACCCATTTCATCTATGTTTTCTTTAGCGTAAACGGATAGAGTTTACTACCAGTATTTACGCGTTGTCGTACAACCTCTGGGCGAATGTTAGGCGTATCTATCAATCTCAATCCAGAAATGACTATTTCTTTTGGAATTGTAGAATACGGTGTTGCGGAGTGTGTGAAATATGTACAACCTGCTTTAATATAGCACTTGTGTAAGTTTTTTATATTATCTTGGCTGTCTTCCTCCTCTACTATCTCCAAATAATTTACACGTAAATAGTTAAAACTTAAAGCCGAAAGTACATACCCAATCAATTTTTCCCTTTCCCCTGGTTTTTCGGACAACTTAATTTGCAAGCCAGTAAACTTCTTTGTATTGCTATTCCCCCAATTCACGTACTGTAGTAGGTTATCATACACTAAACAGAAGCTATTTTGTAGCTTGTCCGATGCCTAACTCTACATTTTGGCCCAAGTAGACGCGAATGTTTCCCTTAAACGTGCATCTGGACAACGTAAAAATCTAGTATGTGATTTCCAAGTTGTTTATTAACACCAGGACTTGTTATATGACACACAAATTTGTTGTATATCTTAATTCTTGCATTGGTTGTTAGCCATGTTAAACAATCGGTTCCCATAGTTTTAACGTTGTCAACTATAATATTGCACTTTTCTTCGTATTCGCCCTTGCAGCAAAAGTTATGATTTGTAGTTAAATAATTACACATCTCCATCTTGCTAAATATACCAGCAAAATCTGGGGTTACATCCATGTAAAAACGATAGTAATAATCTTTCTCCAGTCCGTCCAATATATCTGGTAGTTCTTCCAATAGAGTTTCCAACCTAACTTCTGCTAGTTCCACTTTGTACCGAACACATATAGGCTTTCGGAATTTCTTATTAATGCTTTCGAGGCCTTCTTTTCCGATAATTTATTTTACTCCCTGGCCCATCCTGTTAGTGCTTTCCAGAGAATACGAAAGCTTAGCTTTAACACCATGCCTAGCGGAAACAAATTGGTCGAACTTTTTTCGTAGATTGCTGTTAAATTCACCACAAATTTCTTTTTTTTAGGAGAAACATCCTTTTGTCCGCAGATGTTTGGTCGTCGTAAAAAGGGTCGCAAATTTTAATCAACTTTATATTGTCACAAAACGGTTCTGTAATTGATGTGTGTAGTTCACGAGTCAGCATCTGTTCGCCTTCGACATAACAAATATATAACAATATCTGTTACCAAATTATTGTTGCGCATATTTTCTGCCAGTAGCCACAATCCAAATCGCTCATTTCTTGGTTTTATTTTATTCCCAAGAAGTTGAGGAACGTTAGTCGCTTTGGAGACGCTCATGTTTACCGTTCAAGCTACTGCCGAATACTAAATTGAGTACAAAAAATTGCCTTTTAAGAACCCTACAGAGTGGGGGCGTACACTGCCGAAGACACCCGAATACACCCGACGAAGTGCACAACCGCTAATCCGACTTTGGTCGGATTTAATCCGACCTGGGTCGGACTGGGCAATGGTGCACATCTACATATGTCCGGATATATGTCGGATATATGTAGGATGTATACTGGACATACATCCAAACTATATCCGACACATGTCCAGTATACATCCTACAAATATCCGACATATATCCGGTCATATGTCGATGTGCACCCTTGCCGAGTCCGACCTAGGTAGGATTGAATCCGACTTAGGTAGGATTTAATCCGACCTAGGTGGGATTAGCAGTTGCTTATTTTGTCGGGTGTATTCGGGTATCTACGGCAATATAGGCCACCTCTCTGTAGGGTACATAAGAAGCAAATTTTCCTAGTTAATTTAGTATTCCGCAGTAGCTAGAACGGTAAACATGAGCGTCTCCAAGGTGATTAATGTTCCTCAACTTCTTGGGAATACAATGAAACCAACAAATAAACGTTTTGGATTGTAGCTGCTGGCAGAAAATATGTGCAACAATAATCTGGTGACAAATATTGATAATATTCGTTTTGTCGAAAGCGAACAAATGCTGACTAGTGGTCTACACGCACCAATTACAGAACCATTTTGTGACAATATAACGTTGCTTAAAATTTGCGACCTTTCTGACGCCGAGCAAACATCTGCAAACAAAAGGTTGTTTATCCTAATAAAAGAAATTTGTGGTGCATTTAACAGCTATCTACGAAAAAAGTTCGCTCGATTTGTTTCCGCTAGGCATGGTGTTAAAGCTAAGCTTCCGTTTTCTCTAAAATGCACTAACAAGATGGGCCAGGGAGTAAAAGAAATTATCGAAAAATATGGCCTCGAAAGCATTAATAAAAAATTCCAAAATCCTATATGTGTTCCGTACAAAGTGAAACTAGCAGCTGTTAACTTAGAAACTTTATTTGTAGAACCAATGCAAGAATTAAGATATACAACAAATTTGTGTTTCAAATAACAGGTACTGGTGTTAATAAACAACTTGGATGCACGTTTAAGGAAAACATTCGCGTCTACTTTGACCAAAGAACATGGTATTACGCGATTGTAAGATGCAATATACAACTGTACAATTGGAAGCTATGTCAGTGCGGAACGGGTGTATAAACCCATAAAAGACTGTTTAACCTTATTGGAAGATAGTAAGTTATACTTCCTAAAGGCGCCAATGTACTCGGTACCACTTGCCAAAATGTGGAGTAAGCTATCGGACAAGCTACAAAATAGCTGCTGTTTAGTGTATAATAACCTGCTACAGTACGTGTATTAGGGGAATGCCAATACAAAGAAATTGACTGGCTTGCAAATTAAGTTGTCCAAAAACCAGAGGAAAGGGAAAAATTGATAAAGTATGTGCTTTCGGCATTTAGTTTTAACTATTTACCTGTAAATTATTTGGCAATAGTAGAGGAGGAAGATAGCCAAGATAAAATAAAAATCTTACAAAAGTGCTACATTAAAGCAGGTAGTACATATTTTACACAATCTGCAACACAATATTCTACAATTCCAAAAGAAATAGTCATTTCGGAATTGGGGTTGATAGATACGCCTAACATTCGTCCAGAGGTTGTACGACAACGCGTAAATATTGGCAGTAAATTCTATCCGTTTACGCCAAAGGAAATTGCCCCATTATGCACGCCATACGCTTTAAGTGGAAGAAAAAGACTGGAATTAGAGGAAATGGATGCAAAAAAGCGAAAGTTGGACTACATGGAAAACACTGCGACAATACGCGAACAATACTAAGATGTGTTAGACAAAGAACATCTTATTAGAGAAAATGAGAAAGAATTAAAAGATTATTTTATGTGTCGATGGACTGACTTAAATACATCCGGGTTCTAGAAGCTGTATGCATTTGTGGTTGGTAAGTAAGACCCTTTTAGTTATGTAGGTGTCCTTGCGGAAAAGGATAGTACTAAATCCGTATACTTTTTAAAAGGTTATTCTAAAAATGTACTTATCAAAATGGCAGATTACACAGACGAACTAAGGAATGCGGGTTTCGTAAGCTTGGCGTTCAACACACGTAAAGGGGTCCCTAGCAAAAAATCTTTCGGATCATTTAAAACCGAGGGTCTTACAACCTATAACGATCATATATTCCAAAAAGTGAATAGTATTACATTGGTCTTTATTTATAAAAGGCTATGATGTCACCACGACCTTGGAAAAGTAGCCGACACTAGTTAACACAGAGCACGGTGTTGCGGTGGTATTACTTTAATGGTGGTTGTAAGGGATAGTCCTAAATTTAGGGGTTAGGTTATCGATTTTTTAGGTTAGGGGTGATTGTGGTGTCCGAGCAAGGAGGGGCGCAAGTAGGGAGCAAGGAGGAAATCCCTTTAAAATAAGATTTTTTATAGTACGAATTTACACGTAAAACCTGGGAGGAGGATCGAGGAGGATCGGAGGATCTGTCTCTGGACCATCTATAACCTCTACTATCGATATATTATACACGTGGGATTAGAAAAGAATTAATAATTGAATCTGATCAAAGATTAAAATAGATGGCGATAATTCCGATTCGGATGTCAAAAATTAGTGACCCAGATATGGTTTTTGACACAATTTTGGAAGATATATTGACAGAAAATAAAAAACCAGCTCCCAGTTTCACTTAGTTCTGTTTACTTAGGCAAAAATGGTTTTTCTAATTGATAAAAGTTTTCGGAAGACAATAAGAAGAAGATAAAAAGAACATAATATTGCGAGGAAAACTTCCGAACCAACATTAGTGAAAAAAAATCTAAATACAGGAATGATAACGTGGCACCCATTTTCCCCGATGACGGTATACAAAATATAGTGTGTAACACCAATAATTATAGAGAGAAAAAAAGTGGAATTTATGAACGTCACAGGGATGCTTAGTATGTTGATTTTGTAGAAATCAGTTACCTTATAGGTTTGTAGTATTTTGTCGACGTTATGCATTCACGTCTCGCAAACGTGACACTGTTGTGGTCTAAAGACGGAACTAGAGTAGAGCTTTAATTTTCACTATGGTAATAAACAGCTTTTTATTTTTGTTGCGAGCTCTCATGCTTGATGAAGTAAATACGAGGAACAGACGAAAGCAATGTGACAAATTGGCACCGGTGCGGTTTGTGATTTATTTAATGAATTTCGTAATAAATGTTTCGTAAATTACTAAGTATTTGAATATTTTACAATAAATGTAACGCTTTAACCATTTCGTGGAAGATGCTCATTTGGGCAGTACATAGGTACACTACCTTTGACTTTACAGTGTTACATCCAAAGGTACTACATTGACCAGGAAGCCAATTTTTGTTACATGGAGATTTTGATTTTGCCGAACTCTTGCTATTCCAATTAAGGTAAAGACATTTAACCTGCGTGGCTACACACAAACGGCACCTACATTTTACCTCTCATCTGAACAAGGGCGTATTTTCGTGAAAAATGCTCGTACAACATTTTTCAAGCGGTCTGTGGCGGAAATTGAACGCAGGACTTTGGACCCGGTAGTCACACGCAAACTAACTAAACGCTGGCACTGCCGGCAGTAAATACCGTCGAAGACGGCCAACTACGGTACAAAAATTTTTGCACTAGCCGATGCAACATGGTATTAAACACGTACAACATGGAAATCTTTACTGACAGTCAAAATAGAAGTGTGTATGATCTCAGATCTATAGATATTGTACTGCACCTTTCAAGGCCCATATGGGGATTTGGTAGAAATTTGATATTTGACAACTGCTTCTATTCTGATGCAATTACTGTCCAAAAAGTATCAACTGAAGAAACCATCAGAAAAAGTAAAAAATGTTCTCACCACTTTTTTGCAAGTAAAAATTTACCACGGTTTTCTGCCATATATGTTCTTCCGACCACATAGCTTTGCTCTCAAAAATGCAAGAAAATCAAAGTTGCATTTTTTGTGTTTACTATGCACTTCAATGGGTCTTTTGATGAACAGTGGCCCAAGAAACTACCAGAAATAGTCAGCTTTTACAACAATAAGGAATGTTGAATTGACTTTGTTGATCAGATAAAAGCTAATTACTCAGTTGCTCGTGTAAGTTGTTGTTGGTCATGAACAATTCTTTATGCATGTCTTAATATGACTGGTACACATACATGCTTTTATCATTCTAAGGGTAAACAAAGATATGCCTAATCTGTTAGAAAAATCTTTTTAATAACCTTGACAGAACAATTTGTGAATGATCATATTGTTCGTCAAAACACCCAGAAATTTGTCAAAAGCTACAAAACGAAAAATTTTCCTGATATTATGGACACAAGTCCCAAAGATAAAATCCGTATCAACATCAACTGGCCGGGACCAATTCTGCGATCGAAAGAAGAACGGCCCTACAAAGCCACAGTGCATAACCTGTCAAAAGTATATATGTGCAAACACACAAAGAAACTGTGCCCAGATTGCGACTCATAGGAAGAATATAATATCTGACGAATAAATTTTATATTCCGTATTTTGTAGCGTGTTTGAGTTATATTTGGAATATGAGGTTTTTTTATGTCACATAATGTGTATTCATGTTATTAAATTTTATTTTCAGAATTGTTAAATTGAATTGTTTATTGTACCCTAAATATCATTAAATTACAACTAGTTATTGCTTTTAAAATATTTCAAGGGGCTAAATCAATAATAGCAACATGCGTAGCTATCCTGCGTGTGCGTTTGCTCTCGCGCAAAACTAAAAAGCGTGTACTCAAGGGTTAAATGAAACTTTTCTAATGGTAACGTTAATGCAACGAACAAAAATCTGATAAGTTGCCTATTGTGCAGAGTCGTATGCACGTGAGTGAGTAACCTATACCTGCTTATGCATATTCACGATTTGCTTACACCTGATCATATCTATTCCACTCACTTGATCTGTGACTGTATTCAAGCTCATGCCCCTATACAAGAATGAACCACATTTGATTCACGCTTGCGCGAGTTATTATTGAGTTGATGTGCAAACTTTGATCTACTTAATGTTGTGAAATCAAAGAAAAGTTAAAAACAAGAGAGCTGGTAATATCAAAAGTGTTCCTCAATATGCTTACGCTGCTTCTACACAACTATTTTAGTTGCTATTATAAACCAAAATTTATATGCTAAAACAATTTATCTAAGTTAGCAGATGAAACTAACTTTGGTGTCTTTAACTGCAACTTTAGTCCAACCCCTTTCGAAATAACTTTAGAATTACGTCGCAACTGGAGAAAATGGTACATTGTTTTTGCTAGTTTAAATTCTAGTATATTTAATGAATGATATACAAGTATCCTCACTGACAGATGTCGAACGACAAATGGTTCGTTTTACATGAGGAATTTGTAGCAACACCGTACAGAACTTTCAACTTTTATTGTATTAAATAACAGTATCCTTCAAGCGCAATGACCGAAAAACACACGGTGGAGGTATAGGTATTTATTTAAAAGGCATTTTAAATTTTCAGATCCTACACTCTCAAAAATGCATCGAGCAATTATTGGTTACAATCTTTTACAACAATGAAATTATAGTGGTGGGAACAATTTATAACCCTCATCGACGTTTCACAACAGAATTTTTATGTTATCTTGAAGGCACTGTTTTAGAAGGTGGATATCTCACTATTAATGTCTTAATAACAGGATATTTTAATATCGATTTCTCCAAAATGTAGAACGAAACTAAACAACTGCTAAGTTTTTGCGATAATCTTAACTTAAAACAACATATATGCGAACTCACCAGAAATAACTCTACCGTAGGTCTCATATTCACTAATAACCCCATTCTAATTACCGCTAGTGACATATTCCCTTACAACAAAATATTGGATCACAAAATGATATTCTGTACTTTGAACATTACTAAACAAAAAATCAAACAAATTTTCAAAACTTATCGCTGTTTAAAAAAACTTCAACTACATTTTTTTTAAAACGGATTTGAAAAATATTAGTTGAAATAACTTCTACAAACTAACTGATATCGACGAGAAAATAAACGTTTTTAATTCCAAATTAGTACACTTATACAATACACATTGTACCGGGCATTTTTGTCGGTTAACATTTTACGCTATACTCAATTCTTAAAATACATCGTTTTTGGATCGCTGTTTGTATAAAGTAAATACGTTCGAATAGTTTTCAGATTTGTATGCAATTTAACTCGCGTGTATTAATTTTAAAAGATAATTTGAAGGTTGATTTTCATTAATAAATAAATTGCAACAAAGTTTTAAATTGGATTATTCGTAAATTGCATTCCGGCTTATCGAAAATGATAAACAACTGTAATTAGTTATGAGATATGATGGTGCATTCACATTGGATGTGCCTTATGTTATTAAGATAGTCGTCGACAAGAGTTCATGGTAACAACTAGTTTAAATAAACAGATTAGAGTGCAGAGTTGTAGTTTGCTCTGTTACAGGTTATTTTTGGCTTTAAGAAAATCATTTCAAACAATACAATTTTTGTATTAGTAATTTAATGCAAAGTCCTTGATGTTATCACTGGCTGATAAGTCGAAGAATACAATCAATTTCGTGCTTTATTTGTTGATAATCGTGAATGAAATTGGAGGTCATTCCTTAAAAATGTTGCCTAGTGTATTTTTGTTTTGAGTTGTGTATTCCGTATAATCGTGATTGTTATTAAATTTGAGCGATCTGACTAGAGCGTGTTAATTATTGATTGGTCATTTTTGAATGTTCTAGTTCGTGTTTCGGTAACCAGCCAACCTGGTGCGATCGTGGATGGTCGGTGGGACATTGGAAAGTTCGCTGTTGGACAAGAAGGTCGTGGTAGAAACGTGGTTTCAGGTATTTTTGAAAGCTGTGTTTGAGCTTTTCCAATTTGGGATTTTTATACTTGCAACTTTTACACGAGTTTCCGTTTCGTGTATGAAGACATCGTCTGGCTTGTGGTTTAGCCGTTGGAAACTTGGACCACCCGTTTATTGGGGATTTTACGAATCTACTTTGACCGCCATTTTTGGCAGCGACTAGAGGCCGTTATAAAAAACCTTTTCTGCAGAATTATTATAACGCTCACACTTCTCTGATCATTGCTTCAATCCAGAAAAGGTTTCGACCTTCGGGAAAAGATTTTAAGTTCAAGTCGCAATTAAAAGTAACCTTGCAATTGGAGTCTGTGCGTGCAGCCTGGGGGTGGCTACAAAATTCAACGCTCTCGTTGTATATTGATTGCTTGCAATTCCATTCTGTGCATCCGTATCCACCGAAGTATATTCAGGTCGCCAAGCTGAGCAGATCCTTTAGGCAAAGTAAGGTATATTATGTAATTATAAATAGGTTTGGATCATCTTGATAAGATTGTTTTACTGTGTTGCATTTTACAATATGTATAGATGCGTATATTGAATGTAAATTCTGTAGGTACTTATAAGAAACAAGTTCAGGCGTACACCAGCTGGTTATTAATAGATAAGGTAAGAATCTAACAAATTTGTTTTCTCCTAATGTTATACTGATTAAATATATTCGTTAAACCTGTAAGTGTTGTAAAACTTTTCTTGCGTCAACCCACTAACTTACCCCCCTTGTGTAGAGTTTTGTGCGGCCTCATATGAGCTAGTCGAGGGCACAACTTATAAGGGGAACTACCAAGATTATCCCCTCCCAGTTATTATTACATTGAAGGCAACTTATATATCAAAAGTAGCCGTAACAGCTCTTGGTTCCGATAAATTAATTACGTTGAAAAAGACTGTTTCTTTTTGCCTTTTTGAACAAGCGCGACGCGATATTAGTTCAGTTTCTTTTGGAATAAAAGTTGTATATTAACTGTAGCAGTGTAGTTCTGATTGCTTTGAAGGAAGGATGCTATATAGACAAACGTGTTTTACTCAACCACACGTGCTGTTACCGATTGTTTTCTTAGTTGAGTTTCTTTTTTGAAATAACGGGTGTGTACGGAACATTTGACGGACGGTTTTAGTGATACGCGTACTTTACTAATTTGTGGTTTTAGTTGTTTGTCTTGTGAAATAATAGTCGTAGAACTTGCTAAACTGACCGATTCCTTCTTTAGGATTAATGTGTGTGCGATCTAGTTCCGCGGTCCTTTTCTTCTCAGAGTAGCGCATACTTTGGATTATTTAAATACAGTGATACTGTAGTTTCTGAATTTTCTAACAACAAAGAATCTAAAATAGATCATTGCTTGCGCGAGTTTCGTTGTTTGCGGAATATAACAGATTGCCGGTTTGCAAAGGTATTGGTTGGGGTTTCTCACTGCTTTTTGGAGGTTTGTGAAGATAATATACATTTAATCCCAGTTGAAATTAAACTAGTGCTGCAAAATATTTCGAAATTATTGTCCCAGGAAATAGAATTAACACGAGGTTTGTCAGTGCTGCATGGTTCCGTCGCGTGATGGTGTCTGCTGCTAACCCCAGTGAAATACGTAGGTGTGATTAGTGTAACGTGTGATAAGTTCCATCAACACCCGCACAGTCAAGGGTGAAGTGCTTCGTTAGTGCAGGACCTCGTGAATCCCACACTTCAATTGTAAGGAAGTGTTGCTGAAGGACCTTTTGTAAGTTGAACTATTTTCTACTTGTTATTACTTTAAATATCTATCCGTTGCTTTGCCATATCTTTGTCGTTCTGATACCTTTTACAATAGACTTGCATGCTCTTTTAAAACATAAGAAAAAAAAAGGAACGGAAGAACAATCAATACTACGGAATTACTCATACCAATGGTGTCTTATCTATTTATCTTTTGTTAACATTTGGTCTGATTTATGTTTAATTGGTGTGTGAGGAAACGTTTATGCTACTCCCCAATATTACCTCACTTTGTGATAAAAATTTTTGTAATGCTTTTACCGTTATTATATTATATAGTTTATCTAAACAGTTTTATTTACATTCTACAAAGTACCGAATAACTTAGACTTTTCATTGCTGCTATGCTTATTCTTTTTTTTCAGGTTTGCTTAACTATTTTTCTTGCAGGTATTGTCACTAACTCCTTACCGCCGTATACATCTTATGTTAGTCTGCTTTCTACAACTCCCCCTAATCTCCGATTGAGCCCGGGTCATTCCTTGACTATCTTTGTGTTACGCACGGCTACGAGCTAACGTAGCATAAATTTGGCGCCCAACGTGGAGGCCACGAATTACGTAACATAACAACATATTCCCTTAAATCTAGCACGAATCTCTAAATCTCCTGCTCCATGGATAAATGGTAATATAAAATACCTTATATCTATGCGTGATAAAGCCTGGGCAATTTAAAAACCTAACAAAACGGATCTCCATCGGCAACAGTATAAGGCTCTACGGAACACCGTAAAATCGGCATTCAGAAGAGAAAAACGCAACTTTTTAACGAGCTTTCTAATACATATGATAAATTTGAAAACTGTAGGGCTGGCAAAGGAAAAAACAAGTGCCTCGCTACCGGATCACTTGACTGATTTGGACAAATTAAATGAGTACTTCATAGAATCGGCAATTCCGAACATAAATCAAAACTTCAATATTACCAACGCTATTAATTTATACAAAAATATCAACGGTAACAGAAACCACGGTTTAAGTTTTCATTGTATAATAGAGGATTCAGTTTTTAATATTATCACTAGTATAAAATCAAACGCAGCGGGCTATGATGGTTTTACGGTCGAAGTGAATAACTTATGTGTTCCGATGCTTCTGACTATAATAACCCATTTAATAGACTTTTGCATTTTGTATTCCCTGCGACTGGAAAAAAGCACATATAAGTCCACTAAATAAAATTAAATCACCTATGTCCTACAAAGGTCTTCGACCTATATCGATACTTCCAATCCTTTCCAAAGTTCTCGAAAAAGCCGTTGAAGCACAGATACGACAGTTTATACACGACAACAATATTTTGCTGAATATCCAATCGGGGTTTCGCCCTGGGCTTATTTGCACTACTGCACTGTTCAAAATTACGGGATGACATTTTAAAAGCTTTAGACAATAAGCTGGCAGACATATTAATACTTCTAGATTTTTCTAAAGCTTTTGACACCGTCAATCACCAGTTACTTCTTCACATCTTATCATTTATGGGTTTCTCAAATACAGCAGTACAATTTTTCGGAAATTATTTAACAAACAGGCAACAAGCGATGGTATACCAAAACAAGAAGTCAAAGTGCATACCATTGCACAGCGGGGTACCCCAGGGGTCTATATTAAGTCCACTTCTTTTCATACTTTACACATCTAATTTACACCTACATTTATCATACACCTGTACTCACTTCTATGCCGATGACACCCAATAATACCTCCAATTTCTACCTGTCGAAACAACTGATGCATGTTTTAAAATAAATCATTACCTAAATGAATTAGCCCGAGGAGCAAACTGCCATGCTTTACGTTTGAACCCTGAAAAAACCATAGCAATTTTATTTTGTAATAAATATTATTATGAACAAATTAGCAATAAATTAAATCTGCACTTACTTGGATCTCCAATAGAACTACAGAAACCAAAAATCTAGGACTCATTATGGACACTCAACTCAGGTTTAAATCACATGTAAACAAATGCACTAAAAATGCATTAAATGCGATTAATCTATTAGAATAGAAATATCTTAAACCAGCGTATCAAAAAACTACTGTGCGACAGTATTGTACTTTCACACTTAAACTACGGTGATGCAGTTTATGGCAGTTGCATAGATAAATTAGACTATCAAAGAATTCAGCGATTACAGAACGCGTGCTTGCGATTAATTTATGGTATACCAAGGACCATATATCCCATCTCTGATAAACTGATTTGCGCTAATTGGTTAAATATGTCGAACCGTCGAATCATACATTTTCTCACACTAGTGCATAAAATTATAACTACAAAAACACCGCCGTATTTATTTGACAAAATTAGCTATCGGACGGTAGTGGAAAATCTAAACCTTTGTTGTAGAGGTCTGTTAACAATCCCAATACATAGAACAACTCTTTTTAAGCAATTATTTACGTACAATGCGACTAAATTATGGAATCAAGTGCCTCATACATTTAAATCACTAAATCCCGCACAGTTTAAAAAGGCCCTCAACAAACTGCTTATAGAACAGCCATTATTTTTTAAATAGATATATGACTGCCTTATATAATTGTAAAAATTTTGATACTTATTGCAACTCTCAACTGTTGAACCATTTAGACCACTTACCCCTATGAAACTTGGATATCAATTAAAAATTTATTTTGTATTCTATTCTACTTGCTAGCGAATTAAGAGGTTGAGTGGAAGAGCAGCGCATAAACTACGTTTCTGAGCTGAACTTCGCCTCGAATAATTATTATATGTTAATTTAAGTTGTATATTAATACGATAATAAAGGCATTTATTATTATTATTATTATTATTAGTTCTTGGTGTTCATTTGCTTACTGTTGCCAGCACTTCATTACTACATTTAATATCCCCTTAAACTTAAAGCGAATGGCTTTTAGTGCGAAAACTAAAGTCTTTCCTCTTTTCTTATAATAGAGATTTCATAAAGTAGTAACATGCATTTACTTTTTTAAGTAAAATTAAGATATATAGTATAACTTTTTTTAAAATATATTCAAATATATTTTATACAATTTATTTAATAATTTAGTGTTACTTTGTTTCCAAAATACCAAATAGTTTAATTAAATAGGATTTAAAATTGTTTATCAAACTTAGTAGTTCATTCAGAGGAACATTCTTATACAGAACTAGGATCGCTAAGTCATTTGTAGTAATGACTTTCCATATTAACCAGCATTCGCTCCTGACCTAACCATATTTAAATACGTGCATCATTGTGCCAAAAACATGTTGTGAGTAAAATGATGGTGCGGGAACTCCGTAACAATATAAAGGTGCGTCGGCTAACTGCAGTGGTGCGGGAATTAGTTTTTATAAAAACAAATACACAAGGAAATAGAAACGCAGTTTCTGCGGTATTATACCTACACGAAAGACGGTTATTTCGCATAGGTTTCCGTTGCTTCGGTTCTCTGCACTATTCCTATTATACTATACCGTTCTCTAAAATGCCTAAAAATGCTTATTAAATTGTCGTCAAATCAAACAAAATTGAAAAATGACACGCCTTTTTTAAAAAAGGTGGTATCACTGGGGCAGCTAGATATCCTGTACAGATGTGTATGTTTACCCAGTTTTTAGATATATTCAAATAAAATTCAATCTAAACTTAAAGGCCAATAATATGAAATAATTTCAATATAGATACAAATAGACTTTCCTTAAAGTAAAAGCCTAAATTCTTTCATATCACTCTGGTCAGATATTGCTAACACAAATCCTAAAAAGACCTTATATCTAATTTATTAGTAACCCTATCATCACTCCAAATTTTTCCGTTTCCCATATTAAATTACATGACATCTATAAATCTCAATTTTTGGAAATGTTCATCACAAGACACACAGAAATATAAGCTTGCTCATTAAGTATTTGATTGTTCTTTCCAAAATACTAAATTTTTATGGGTTAACTAAGACTGAATTTCACCAATAAAATTTGCATTAAAAATCGATATACGCCCCTTATATACCACTTGTTTAATCCAATAAAACTATTGCTATTACATTGTGAATTTTCCTATTACATAACTATAATACATTAATCATTTCAGTTCACAAGTACAAAATTAATAAAGCTTACATATTACTCACCGTTTTAATTCCAAATACATCCTTATCTTTTAGGATTTTCAAAAACCATCAGTACATCCAATTCCTACTTGCTTTCTAAAAACACACAGCTTTCTCAACACACATAATCAACTTGTTTATCTTTCAATGACAACACACTTACTTTACCTAATTACCATTGAACTAGTAACATTCAGAAAATCCCTCGTTAATAAATATACATGCCTAGATAATGGACCAGAAAGAACATAAACAAGTAAACTGGTGAATTAAATACATGTCGAGCAGCGTTGGTTACCTGAGGGAGCTCACTTGAACTATAAATAATGGACCAGCACAGTTGGCTGCGTAACTGAGGCCGCTTAAAATAATACAAGTGTAGCAGCATGTATATGCAAATAGGTAGACGCTGAAATGTTTTATAAAGTAAGGAGGCAGTAAAATTACAAATACGAAATTGATCGTAACAACATGCACCGTCATTGTTTAAGAAAATTTTAAAGATATTGATTTTGCGTTACTATGGAGAATTATTTAAAATGATACTATTCTTTACTAATAGATTGTGTAAAGCCTTTGCATTATTTTATTGATCCAAGATAGTAAATATTAAAATTCATACACGTACTATTATTATGATAGTCTTAGAGAGATATTTGATAATTTGAAGGCGCTTGAATATTTTCAAATATATTGCGCAGCTTTGTCGGTAAAGTGCCCTTCGTTTACATTTTCATGTTTGTTCGGACACAAATTTCATTTTAAATAATACGCATATTTACCTCGAGTAAATGCATAAAAAAGGATATATCTTAGTAAGGTAAACCAACTTGTTAGAATACGTAAAAGTGTGTGTACTATCATCTTGTATTAATAAGCTAGTTCTGAAATTTATAGCAATGCCGACTTAAATGTCACATTGTGCAGAGATGAAATGGGTCATGGGTTAAGTGGGTCAGTGGGTCTAAGTGGTCACTTTTTGTTTGGGTCAGCAGGTCAATGGGTTATGTGTATGGACCCAAATTGACCCGGCGACCCAAATTGATCCGGCTACCCAAATTGATCCGGTAACCTAAATTGACCCGATGACCGAAATTGATCCAGTGACCCAAATTAATTAAGTAACAGATTGGCTTTCTCTAGGTAAAGCCGTAGTTTAGTGAACTTTCAGGTCAGTTTATTAAGTACATTCACAAGATTATATATAAAGTTACTGATTCAGTTAGTGACTTTCTACACCCACTTTAGATTTTAAACAGCAGACCGAGGAAGAGCTGCGGAATTTTATAACCAACGAAGAACGCACTTATAAAAGTTTAATTGGTCTTTTTAATGGCGATAACGATAATGATGAAGCACGATTTGATCCATTAAAATGGTGGGGTGTTAGCAAAAAGAAGTACCCACTTCTAAGCAAAATTGCCAAAAAATCCTAGTAATTCCAGCTTCATTTGCTGAGCCAGAGAGACATTTTTCTTGTGCTGTAAAAATAACACTCAAAGATAGGGCACGACTCAAGGCTGATGCCGTAGAAAATCAACTTATTGTTTCAGAATCTTTAAAAAACGGAATTTTAAGAATATAGCCTGGGCATCATAAATTCATAAGTGATGTAACCTTCTTTTATTACGTAGGTTTATAAGATAATTTGTATTTATATATTATAATTCTTTCTTATTTTTAGTGCTTTTGTTTACATTTTATGTGATTATTTAAAATAAATAAAGTATTTTGTTGATGACAATATTTAATAAGCGTAGACGTAAATTATCTTGGGTCCATGGGTCAATTTGGGTCACCGGGCCAATTTGGGTCACCCGATCAATTTGGGTCACCGGGCCAATTTGGGTCAGTGGGTCACTGGGTCGCCGGTCACACACCTATTTGGGTCACTGGGTTATGGGTCACTTTTTCGGTGATCCATTTCATCTCTGACATTGTGAGCTATTCGATTACGTTAAAAAAGATCCAACTTTGAGTACCTTTTGTGACTACTTCGGTCGAGTGCCGACGTCAAAATTGATGTACCCAATAGGTATTGAAGTGGGTTGCTTAAAGACCGCGCCACTGTTGCACTCCTACATCAAGTATGAAATACCAACCTCGTTGCAACGTTAACGTGCTGCTTGTGAGCGCTCCCATTGCGTTTTTTTTTGCGCTATATTAACGAATCAATAAACTTGTTAGCACACTTAATAGAGAAAAATCTTTAATGTATGTAATCGAATCATTTTTTGTTCCCACCTTTAATCGATTTAGAAACAGATTAAAAGTTTATATGTAAAGTACCTTTATTGCTGTTTGCGTGAAATTCTTTACAAACACTCGGTCACTATGCCACATAATCCCAATTTTTATCATTCCGAGACTGATATAAACAGCAATGTACTAGTGTACACTGCATACCAAATTTTTGCAAAATAATAAATTTAGCGTAACTAAAATACAAAACGAGTACCCTGCATTCGTTAACAACTGTGAACAATAATACATCGCCGCCTATCTATGGTGGAATAAAATTTGCAACCAAACCTAAACTGTGTAGTCCTTTATGTGTAGTCGTATATTCAGATAAAGGTGCGCCTTTATCTTTTTGGAATGAAAAGTACAGATAGAAGGACGTCAAAGGGTAAAACTAGAGGGCTGCTAAAATTTAATTTGCCATACAATGCAGTGTACTTTGTTAAAAGCTCTTGTGCTTTGCATGACCACTAACATCATTTTACAACCGTCAAGGGTTTTTAATTTCACACAGCCTGCCTCGGTAAAGTTACTTTCTAAATTGTGCTGAAAACTCGTTCGTGTTAAATAAATCTGAATATATATAGAAGTTGGTTTGCTTTCATGCAAATTAAATTACTGCCATTAATCAAACAGAATATATAGAACAATAATTAAATAAATGTTATTTGTTCAAATGGCTTTCTCATTTAGGATTCTGTAACGGTTGTATGAGTATGACTATTATTTATAGAAATAATATGAAACTCATTTTATTTCCTGTTACAATATTTACCGAAAAATCACTTGCGGTTATATTTCCTTTTCTAAAATAATCATTGTATAAAGTACATAGTTTATATGTAGTAAAAAGCAAACTTTATTTGCATCTCTGAGTTCATTAAGAACTTTTTAGTACTGGGGTCACTCAAAGTAGCTTTTCGATTTTGTCCAAATCAACATTATATTTATTCATGTATTCTGAATTGCACTTTAATAAGCTTATATGTATATATTCTTGTGCTTTTTCTGCTCTGCAAAATTACAATATTAGACGTCACCGCCTAGTATATACTTCTGTCAGAATTCTCATTTGTGTGCCAATATCTGCTATGATACAAATTCAACTACTAAATATACCCTGCAACTAGCTCATCAAATACCAGAATATCCAACATCTAAAACCCTCATGAGACAAATACAAATATAATGACTCTACAATGTTTTTCTCAAAATAACATTTTAAATGAACAATTCACCACTACTTTCTCATCATCATTAGGTCTTCAGTCCTAGAACTGGTTAGACGAGTACCATCATTGTTCCCTATTCTGAACTAACCTACAGATTTCCCTGAAATATGCACAGTTTGCATCTATAACTGTCTGATCTAGGTCTACATCTACCTTTTTTTTTCCTATTTCTGCTTGTAATATATCACATACTATTCCCCAAAAATGCCTTAGAACGTATTCCACCCTACTATTTCTCTTTTTCCCCAGATATCCCTGTTCCGCCAATATTTCTGTAACTTATGTGTTATTATCTTTGTCTGTCCATGCTATCGTCCTCATACATCTGAAGCACAGCATTTCAAAAGGCTGCTACCGTCTTTCTGTCTGCGTTTCAGACTGCCCGTATTCCATAGGCATACTGTGCTATGCTCCACACATATGCTTTCAACAATTTGCTTCTTATTCTATGTTTGTTGTCTTTTCTCATAGGCGCTGTTCTTTCTTGTTAGATGCAGTTCGATTACTTTCTATTATTTTACAGTTATATGCTTTATTTCTCCGACCTTCAATGGTTGTGAAGGGAAGTAAGCAGCCTGTGACTGCAAAGTTCCCCCAACACTTAACCATTTGGCGATTTAATATATTTTCCAATTTATCTTTTCGCACAGTCAACATTAGTTGCAGGTATTTCGCAACCAACAACTAGTTGTTTATTCTAATCATCAGATTTATCTGCGCTTATTTTTTCGTCATTAGGTTTTCTGGTTGGACACGTACCTGCATTTATTTATATTCTGAGCTAGCCTACATAGTTCAATGAAATTCTCACACAGCGTGTGTATTCAGCTCGTTCCCTTTCTATTGTTTTCTAATTTTATACCCTATTTTACCGAGATTCAGTGAAGGAGGTTAAGCAACCAGTGGCTACCAAGATCCCCCAACACTTAGACATTTGCCGAAATAATGGTTTTCCAGTAAATCCTTTCACGCACTTAACATTATTCGAGAATATTGCCCAACCAATTCTTGTAGTTACTTATAATAATCATCATGTTTAAGCACAGTTATCTTTTCGTCATTAGTTTATCCATCTTGGGATTGGTTGGATGCGTACCTCCATTGATTTCTATTTTGGGCTAGTCTACACATCTCCCTGAAACCCCTACAGCCTACATCTTTTACTATCTGTGTGCAGTAGTCTAATCTAGGTCTGTATCTTCTTCTCTTTTTTCCTATCTCCGCTTCTAATATATTCCGCACTATTCCCTCATGCCGTAGTATGTGGCCTATCATCCTATCTCTCCTATTTTTTACCGTTTTCCACATATTTCTTTCTTCCCCTACCATTTTTAGTACCTCTTCGTTCTTAATTTTATTTGTCCATGATATCTTCATCATACGCCTGTAGCACCACATTTCAAAGGCTTCTACATTTTCTTGTCCGCTTCTCCTACTGTCCAGGCTTCACAGCCATACAGTGCTGTGCTCCACACATATGTTTTAAGCAATCTTTTCCTTGTTTCTATGTTTGTGGTCTTTGAGCACAGTAGTTGCTTTTTCTTGTTAAATATAGCACGACCTTGTGCTAATCGTTGTTTTATATCTTTTGTGCTTTTCCCTTCTTGCGTTATTTGGCTTCCTAGGTAGCAGAAATCCTTAACCTCTTGTAAGTTCGTGTTAAATACTTGTATTCTTGTTTTTGATTTATTTTCCCCACCTTTGCAAACTAGAACTTTAGTTTTAGTTTTGTTAATTTTCATACCGTATCTCTCTGTTAGCACCGTTTCCATTTCATTAAGAGCAGCTTCTAACTCTTCCTTTCTACACGCTAATACCGCTATATCATCTGCAAATCTAAGCATATTAATTTTGTGTCCCTGCATAGTAATTCCAAATGTCTTCCTGCATTTGACAGTATTCATTGCCTCTTCTATGTACAAGTTAAAAATCTATGGGGATAGGGCACATCCCTGTCTCACCCCTTTCCTAATGTTTACTTCTCTACGTTCCTGCTCTAATTCTATTACTGCTGTTTGCTCTTTGTATAAGCTATGTACTATTCGTCTATCCCTATAACTCATTCCAATCTTTTTGAGTATTTCAAACATTTTTTTCCAATTTACATTGTCGAATGCTTTTTCCAGATCTACAAACCCTATTTACATGCTTTCCCCTTTTTCTATTGTTTTCTCCATTATCACTCTCAGAGCTAAAATAGCTTCCCGTGTTCCCCTGTTTCGCCTAAACCCAAATTGGTCTTCTTTTAGTATTTCTTCAGCTCGTTTTTCCATTCGTCTTTGCACAATTCTAGTTAATATTTTTGACACGTGTGCTGTCAAACTTATTGTTCGAAAATTTTCACATCTATCCGCGCCTTTCTTTTTGGTATAGTTACTATGATGCTACGTTTGAAATCTTTGGGTATCTCGCCTGTCTCATACATATAGCTTACAAGTTGGAAGAGTCGTTCTGTTACTGCTTGTCCAGCGGCTTTTAGAGTTTCTGCTTGCACCTTATCTGTACCCGGCGCCTTACCATTTTTCAGACTCTTTAATGCTAATTCAAACTCGTCTCGAAGTATAGGATATCCCAAGTCATCATTTTCAATGTCTGATTCCTGTTCTAATGCAGTTAGTTCCTCTCCTGCATATAAATTCCCTATATATTCTTGCCATCTACTCACTTTCTCTACGTTTTCTATAATGACGTTTCCTTGTGCGTCCCTTATATTTTTGCTTTACGGATTTATATCCCTAAAATTCATTTTAATTAATTTGTATGCTTCGTCTGTCTTTCCTATTTCCATCTTAGTTTGTACCTCTTTGCACTTTTCATCAATCCATTGTTCTTTAGCTTTCCTGCATTTTCGAATAATTTCCCATTTTATGGCTTTGTATCTCTGTTTTCCTGTTTCGTCCGATTTATTTTTGTATTTTCGTCTTTCTTCTATTAAATTCACGATATCCTTTGTTATCCATGGTTTTTTATTTTCTTTTTGTGTATACCCCAGAATATCTCTGGCCGCCATGTCTAGGCTGGATTTAATGTTATTCCATTCTGTTTCTACTTCCTTAGTTTCAGATATTTTCCCGATATCATTCAGCAGTTCATTTGACTTTTTTTCGAATCTTACTTGAATATCTTTATCTTTTAGTTTCTCTAAGTCCAAGTGCCTTTTTCCATTCCTTTTTTTTAGATTTTTAAATTTAAGTGCGACCTTCATAATTACGATGTTGTGGTCAGTATGTATATCTGCTTCTGGGTAGCTTCTAGTCTTTTACTTGATTCCTAAACCGTTGTCTAACAAGAATGTAATCTATTTGATATCTTCCTATATCTCCTGGCATCTTCCACGTATATCGTCTTCTAGCATGATGTTGAAATAATGTGTTTGTGATGATTAAATTGTTCTTGTCGCAAAATTCTACCAGCCTATTTCTCCTGTCGTTTCTCGAGCCTAAACCAAATAAACCTACTACCGCTCCTTCCCACCCTCACCTACCACAGCATTAAAATCCCCCGTAATTATTAAATTTTCAGGTCCTTTTACGTATCTTAATATGTCTTCGATATCTTTGTAGATGGCTTCTACCTCTTCGTCACTGTAGCTAGAGGTGGGCATGTATACTTGTATAATTACTGTGTTTACCGGTTTAGCTTCTAATCTAACCATGAGTACTCTTTCGTTCTTTTGTAAGTAATTTTCTACACAGTATCCTATCTTTTTCCGCATAACTATCCCCACACCCAAATTTCCTTCCTCTGCTCCTGTATGAATTACCCTGAAGGCTCCACTCCAAAAATCCCCCGCCTATGGCCACCGAACTTTGCTGATCCCTACTATGTCTAGTGATAACCTATTCATTTCGATTTTTAGGTTCTCTAGTTTACCTACTTGCTTCATACTTCTAACATTCCACGCTCCGACTCGCAGAATGTTCCCGACTCTTATTTTTAACTTTCCGATCGCATCCTCCGAAGTAGTCCCCTCCCGGAGATCCGAATGGGGGACTATTTTAACTCCGGAATCTTTTACCCCAGAGAATGCCATCATGTTTGTAACAATTTAAGTACGCTGTGTACTTGGGAGATAATGTGGTGGTTTACCGTTGCCTCCCACATCGCGGTAGTGTGTCTTAGACTGCCATACCAACCCCTATGGTCTCTGCCAATCTAAGTACCGAAAGAACCGCTGCCCTCTTTCGGGGACCTGTCTTAGTCTGGTTCCTCACTAACGACCCTACTACTTTGGTTGGACCTGTAGTTTGGCTCTTTAGCTCATTAGAACACGCAAGCCATTTCACCTGTTCTAGTAATTTAGAACTTCGGCAAGGTGCAGGTCCATTCGAAATGGCACTACTTTCTACGCTACTCTAATTTTAAACACATGAGAATCTTTTACTAATCAATCCCTAATTAAATATTTTCCTTAGAATTACTATTTATTTTCCATGTACACCCCTTGAGAATAATGTCGTATCGAAATTCATCTAATTTAATAACGCTCTTTCAATACCGTATCAAACTTGCTAAATACCGTGCGCTTATTCTCTTCTATATTATCGCAAGCCTTTTACGTAAATTTGCAATTATAACTATTGGCTATGAAAAAAGGCAGTTCAGCCGGAACACCTCAGTGCCGACTGTTGCTAAAACCTGCGATGTCAGGTGAAACGACACGAAGACACAAATTGTGAGCTAGGTGATGTAATTCTCAAAATGTGTCTGTATTAGTTATTACAACTTTGCTACTCCTGTCTTGATGAGCCCCAATTAGGGCAAAACGCGGCGACAGGATGCCCTTGTTGCTGAATTTGAGTCACTTGCCATTAATTCCTTTTTGATTTGTATGTATATAATGATGTGGTAAGGCCTGTTTTGAGAGTGTCGCTGAAAGAGTGATGCGACAAGGGAGCCACGTTGGGAGCCACTAAAAGAGTACTGTAACAATGCCCCGTGTTGGGAACCTCTAAAAGGGTGACATGAAAATAGCGGCACGTTGTGGTGGCGGTAAAAAAGTGATGTGATAACGCTTCGCTTTGGGGCGTTGTTAAAAGGGTGCTGTGATACAGTTACAGCAATTTGTCTAACTTGAAATTTTTCACTTACCTTCCTTTTTAAATTTTTCTGGCTAGCTCAACGGAATTTTCAAAATGAAATAAAACGCAGCAATATCACAAAACATTTATACAATATGAATTATTTTCTTTTATACAAAAGCATTTGCAACATCGTTTTTTTCAAACATGTAATTTCTAAGAAGTAATTGATAGAAAAAAAATATTGTTTCTTACCTTGTTTTAAATTTACAGAATTAAAATTACTCTTTTGCAGATCGCTTACCTAGTTATAAATTATTTCCACGCTTGTAAGATTTGTTTTGGCCAGAAAAAATTCTTGACATATAATTTATTAAAAGGTCAGAGTATTTTATAGGACGTAAACATGAATTTACGAAAAATTCCATTTTTTGAACTTTTTAACTTTTGCGGACGTCCAGCAAATTCTGAATCCTCTGGCAATATCAGTGCTAGCTTTCCAAAATTAAGCATTTCTTTTTTTCTGGGGTGTTTACTTATTTCCCCATTTACCTCGTAATTTTTACCGCTTTGGTACACAACAATCTAAACTTGACGGATATCGAATCATTTTAACACTTGTAAAGCATTCTAAAGGCTCCAGCTAGTGGGTTAACAGCTAGCATCATGCCAACTGTGAATCATATCGCATTGCCTTTGGCATACTTCGTCAGAGGTACGAAAATCCCAAACTGATAATACAAAACTACATAACGGCAACCTTTGATTTGAAACCTATTTCCAATATTCTTCTTAATCTTCTTTGGGGATTAAACCACTCATAGTTTTTAAAATTATCTTTATTAACGTTTCGATCCATGACCTAGAATCGTTTTCAAAATAATAAAAAAAAAAGTTTTTATTATTTTGAAAACGATCCTAGGTCATGGATCGAAACGTTAATAAAGATAATTTTAAAAACTATGAGTGGTTTAATCCCCAAAGAAGATTAAGAAGAATACTAAACAATCCACAACAAACATACAGGGAGTATTTACCTATTTCCAAGTCTAATGCTTCTGAGCTTCGCAGTTTGCACGACAATCTTTTTAAACATGTGCTTGTGTTACAAACACTAGAAACTCCTATCGATCACGCAAAAATGTTTGTATCACATATTTTTATATCAAAACGTAACGAATTATCAAAATACAAGTCAAACTCTATATTGGCTGAAATTGATGTATTTCAAACGGCGTTGGCAACTACTTCAAAAAATTGAAAATGATTGTTATCCCAATGCTTCTAAAAATCCAAATTTTAAGCCAAAATAAGCTGTAAACAACCGTTTGTGTCTACTAGCAATAATAATGTCTGTCCTCTCTCTTTTTTGATGATCCGATAAATTTTTCAAATGATCGCAAGCAACCTTACACGATTCAGCTGCAATTTGTATAGTTTTCGGCAGGGGAACACCAGGTTAATTAGCGACCCTCCGATCCCTTACAATCTACAAGTTGAATGTCATATCCTTGCATTTACAGTGAGCATCTTGTTAATCTCGAATTTAACATATCACACGACTTAATAGAAGTTAGCACCTAGCACCTTGTGACCGCTGACCACAGTAATTTTTCGTCCAACACAAAACTCCTCAATTTCCATAAAGTTACAATAACGAACAACACCTCCTTCCCTGTAATAGTCAATTTGATTTCCGGCTTACTCAAACTTTTATTATGAAAAGCCACTATTTCCTGTCGCCTGACTCATACTTTTGATATAAACAGGCCCCTAACACGTAATCCGGAGAGTTCGATTCAATAAGAACACCTTACTCGTATCCGGGTGTACTAACAGAGTTACCTCGAGAAAACACATTCTAACCCCTTCTAGGCACATAGTTTGCTCCTCTCCCCAGCACCAAAAAACTCCATTTTTCAACAATTTTAAAAGAGGAACTGTTATAAGCGAAAACTGATTAACAAAACGACTGTCGTAATTAACCAGTTTCAAGAAAAATTTTAATTGTTTCACGTTCTTAAGAACAGGAATATTGTGAATCGCCCCAATCCGGTCCGGATCCATTTGTACACACTTTACAGAAATTAAGTGTCCCAAAAGAAGAGCAGCAAATCTGGTAAACAAGCACTTCTTTAATTTTACGGTAATGCCGGTATTCTAAAATATCGCCGACATTAGCAATTGTACATTCTTTAAACGTGAATCCCAAAACGGCAATTAAAGCCCTTATAAAACTACCCATCGAAGTACTAGGTGCGAAGGGCAGCACACTAAAAACGTAGGTCTGGCTTTTAGAACCTAACCCCGTATATATACAATGCTAGGTTTACTCACCACTTGCAAGTACAAAGCGGTTAAGTATATCGTGCTTTCACCCGGCTTAAAATCATAAAATAATTCCGACGGATTTGGTAGAATCCCATGACCTTTCACTATTGTTGAATTTAAATCTGTCGCATCTAGACAAATCCGGATAGAACTTTCAGCTTTTTTACCAATAACAAGCAGACTCACATATTCCGCTTGGCATTTTTCAATTCAAAAATTAATAACAACCTTATACCCCATCACCAATTTAAACCCAGAAGCATATTCTGGTTAAAGCCTACAATTACCAAAAATAGGTAATCAAAACTAGTACTCCGCATTACAACATTCACATATACTTGCTTCTTAGCTTTAAAATTCTTTTGTCCCTATGCTCCTACCAAAATAGCACTTGCTGTAGAAATTATAGTAATGCCCCTCTTACTTGATCCGCAAACCCTTCAAGAATACCCGTAACTTGAGATCCGCAGTCTACTAATGTTTGGGTGACTACACAAGCCTCTACAACTACTGTAAGCATAGGAAGTTTTGCTGACAACTTCCTCAATATCCGTGTAACCTGTTCCACCAATTCTCGTCTCTGATAAAATTTGCTCCCTCAGATTCCACCTGGTCTCGTGACGCAGTATTTTCCATAGTCTCATATCTACCCAAGTTTTCTTACCCTCCAGTTACCCTAGCTTCTGCCAAACGACAACAATCGAAACCTTGATTTTCACTGTTTTCATTTCTATTGTCTCTTCTGTCTCGTGCTCCCCAATTTCCAGAGAATTGGCTCGGTTGTGCATTACTCCGGTTTTCACGTTCAAATGTTTGGCCCAATCTTCTTAAAAACAACTCCTCCTCATCTACTGACCATATACCTGAATTCAATACACCTTGCTGCGAATCCGGCGATAAACGCCGCAATATCATTCTAAAAAGTTCAGAATTTGAAGGAGGTTGAAACAAATAACCCGCTTCTTTAACAATTTTTTAAAAATAGTCAGTCCTACATCCCCATTGTTGCACTCCGTATTTAATATCTGATAAGATTTTCCTCTCCTCCTCGAGGTTCCAATAACGATTCATTGACGCATTTTGAAACTCTGAATAATTACTAATCTCCTTAATGTCAGGCCAGTCTTGCGCTGAATCCTTTAAGCAACCTATTGCAGAAAACAAATTTTTTTGTTCAGACACATCTATCTGCCTTGTTTAACAGACTATTTAATTTTCCCTTAAATAACACCGTGACGTTTTCGAAAAGTGGAAATTTGGTCCGCCTACATCTTTCTACATTGCATTATAATTTCTTAGTGCTTTTACGTGCTTTATTTACTTTCAAATTAAAATAATCACCCTCCTTACCTAATTTTGTATCAATTTTATTAGATATCTGAGTCACCTCACCCCTGCCAGGTTTGCATTTAAATTGCTCATAGCTGAACTTAAAGCTTCCCCTAATCTATAACGAAAATTTCTGCTAATTTCAACATTAAAATATTTAACCCAAAACGTATGTTTGGGTTTGCAGTCATTTTACTCATAGAAGTGACCGCTGAGTCATTGGAAACCTCTCCTTTCTTTGATTTACGCATCGTCATTTCAATATTATTACCTTTATTATTACTTATTATTACCTTTTTTTTTAATTATTAACTATAGTGCCCTATTTAAAACTAAACTATGCTCAACCTCTTTGTAATTTTAATACACCAATCTTGCATACGTATATTATACATTACATGTGATTTTCCAATGCTCCACCCGAAGGTACTACATTGGCCAGGAAGCAAGTTTTTTTTACCTGGAAAATTTTGAATTTTGCCGAATCCTTGCTGTTCCAAGCAAGGTAGGGATCTTTAACGTGCGTGACAACACTCACACACGGGACCTCCATTTTACCTCTCATCCGAACGAGGGTGTATTTTTGCGAAAAATGCTCACCTAACATTTTTCAAGCGGACCGTATCGGGATTCGAACCCGGGACCTTGGGCGTAGTAGTCACACACATACCACTACGCCACGGAGCCGACTCGTATATTATACAACAATTCCCTTGCACTTAATTAAGCAACATTAATTATAGTAATTTATAGATAATACAATTGCCACTAGTTGGGGTTCAAGTATGCGACCGCCTCCCTTCCCAGACATTTAATGTAGTGTATAATATTTCATTAAGTTGAGCACCTTTACCAGAAACTTATCTCAGGCTTTTATACCTTCTAATTTACTGAATAAAGAGATGGTATGTACTTTCTAACGAACTGTTTATTTAATCACTAATATTTATCAGACAGAAACACTTTTGTTATTAATCAAAATTGTCCTTTAAGCAACTCTAACATCCTATCAAACGAACTACTTTGTAACCCTAATTGTAAGTAACAAACCATTTCTGTTCCTAATTAAACAATCCTTCAACCTAATATTACAATCCTTACCACACACTATATTAATAACTCAACTGATATGGTACAAACAATCAGCTGCAGCTTGATGCATTTGCGGTGCGCGACAACTGTTGGTTTGCATTCAAGAACACTATTTGCCAATATCTGGTTTAAACACAGCAGTAGAGGGGGTATGAGATTACAAGCGCAAAACCACCCATTTCTACATGTAAATCTGCATAAGAAAATCCAAGGTCCATTCTGGTCATTTTTGTACCCACCATAAAAATCCCCATAAGGAGGAAATCAATGCCAAATCCCCATAGAGCCATTCCTCATTTTTAATACCCATAACAAAATATATGTATGTTTCCCAACACCACTGGATAGTGATAGCAATAAACTTAATAAAAATAATAAATAATTTAAAAATTTATTAAATAATGTTAACAAAATAGTAATATGTTTTTCTATTTATACATTTACAATAATAGTACTATTATATAATTTTACAGCTGTACCTATATATTAATTACATAACTAATTATAATGACAAATATTATTTTATATACAACTATATTCAAAGTACCTTTTAACGGCATCTTATGATGAATGTACGATTTACACAACTTATATCCTATCAGTATATAGAGTTATACCACAACAACTATATGTGTAACTGATCCACTAATATATATCACAATACATAACTGATGTATTATTAGTATGGACTATAACAGCTTAATCAATGTTCATGATAGAATAGTGACCAATGGGTAATGTAGTGTATGTACCAGGAATCAAGCAACGTTTGTTATCGTGTGGACTTAAAGCAATCTCTATTGAACAATAGTATGAACGCAATGCATAGTCGACTGAATTAAGTTCTGCGTTACAGATACATCTTTAAGCTCTTCCAGGCATCTAACATAATCCTCAAACGTGATTCTGCTTTTTACAACAGATTTTTTAACACCCTTGATCTTCTTCCTAACACCAAAATTTGGGATAGCAAGTGATCGTGGTGATTCATCTTCTTCCATCAATTGTGAGAATTCGGCCCCCTCTGCGGTATTATAAATCTTCGTCACATACATCTTAGATCGTAATCCAATAAAGTCGCTCATAATGCGCCCATTATTCTCATCTTTCATCATTCCCAATACCTTCTTGTTAACCAAAAGAATTCCATAAATGTTGTTTGGAGGATAGTCCGAGGTATCAAAATAACTAATACAGTCCTGTTTCATTGTTTCATAAGGGTTATTAGTCATAATTTTATAAATTAAACTGTCTGTGCCTGTATATAGAAGGCAACAATCATCACCAAAGGTTGAGGTCATATATCCATAATGAAAATCCTAAATGGTTAACTTGGCTATCGCAAGAGTACACATACCGACATATATAGGTTTATTAAAATATATTTCTGATTTAAGAAGTTCTACTGCTACAAGGTTTTTATCAAAAATCATTATATTTTTGTATAGGGGATTGGACATTCTAGCTTCAGCATCATACTGCCTTCCCAGTTTTGTACAAGTTTTACATTACAATGTTTCCGGATATTTTCCATTGTTTTCCGAAGACAGCATTATTCATTAACTTACACAAATTCTTCTCAAATTCATTCTTGGCATTTTTCCGAAGTTCAGTATTTAGATCGATATATGACTTAAGCCAGAAGCTTTGTTTAAATTTGAGCACTCGATGGATTCCTGATAGTTTAAGTCCATTCGCTAAAGCTTGTTTAAGATTTCTATAACGCAAAACATATCTTCTTTTAGAATTTAATGTAGCCATTAACTTGCTGCTTTGAGTTTTTAATTCAAGTAATTTTCCAGTTTTAGGATCGATATGCTCAGAACAGAAAGGTATATAATAATAATAATAATAATAATAATAATAATAATAATAATAATAATAATAATAATAATAATAATAATAATAATAAACGTTTATTTCCAACAGGAATACACCCAATTACAGGAAATAATTTAAAAATTATTTAACACACATTCACAAGGTATAATAATTGTGTACAAAAATAAACCTAATAGAAAAACAAAAGATTGACATATCAAAAATTAATTAATATGTTTTATAAGGTCTTCAAATCTATCGTTAAAAATATCCGAACCATTGAAGTATTTGTTGTAAGTTAGACACACTACTGTGGCTGGAGAGTGCAACAATAAATTTGTTCTACTCATTTGAAGATAAAAAGTATTGCTAAAACGCGCATGTTGACGAGGCACTACCAATGAAATCTTTCCTAGTAGATAAGGGCAATCTATTTCATTGTTTAATAATTTATATAAGAATCTTATGTTTATACTTTTTCGTCTGCATTGGAGTGACCGACAATTAAATCTTTTAAGTAAAGCCTCATGGTCAGACCCAATAGGTGGATAGAATCCGTCACAGGTGAAAGATACATATTTTAAAAATTTCCTTTGAACTGCTTCTAAGCTATCGCTATGAACTTTATAAAGTGGTTGCCATATCAGAGATCCGTATTCAAGTTTAGATCTAACAAGAGTGTTAAATAGTAGTAGTAATGTATTGACAGAGAAGTTGCTGCAATTTCTGTATATTAGACCATAAGATTTATATGCATTTGAAATACATTTATTACTATGTTCAACGAAGTGGAATTTTTCATCAAATAGGATACCTAAATCTTGGAAGCTAGATAATCTTTGAACAAGGGTTTCTTGTATGAAGTACGAGAAATTTATCATGTCATGCTTTCGACCATACGAAATTACACAGCATTTTTGTATATTTAGATTCAACCGATTACTTAAGCACCAAGTAGTCAAACTTTCAATATCGTTTTGTAAAAGTATGCAGCCGTCAATAGAAGTCATAGTTTTGAAAATTTTTAAATCGTCTGCGAACAGTAATTTTTCTGCTTTGATAGAATCCACAATATCATTAATAAATATTAGAAAAAACAAAGGGCCAAGATTTGACCCTTGCGGGACACCCGATGTTGGAGTAAATGTTTGAGAGTGATAGTTCGAATAAGCTACGTGCATTTGTCTATTTAAGAGGTAAGACTGAGTAAGGTCCAAAAGTGCTTGTGAGAATCCAATAGCATTTAGTTTACTCAAAAGAATGTAATGATCGATTTGGTCAAAGGCTTTCTGAAAATCAGTGTAGATAACATCAACATGTTTGTTGCTCTCGAGTGATTCACAAACAAATTGGCTGAATGTAGCTAAGTTGGTAATTGTTGATTTCCTTTCCATAAAGCCGTGTTGCGCAGGTGTAATATAAAGTTTTATTTGAGCATATATATATATATATATATATATATATATATATATATATATATATATATGCTTGTATAATAACGACTCAAAAACTTTGGCAATATTCGATATAATGGAAATAGGACGATAGTTAGTAACATCGGAGGTGGAGCCCTTCTTAAGTACTGGTGTAATCATTGACATCTTCCATATATTCGGAAAAGACCGCTGTCTAAGAGAAAGATTGTATAGGTAGCATAAAGGTTTGGCTAATACATTTGCGCAGTCTTTAACAAAGAAAGGCGGCACAGCGTCGACACCAGCAGTATTTTTGTTTTTTAGTTTCCTTATAGCTTCCAACACTTCCACCGCAGTAAAACTTGTTACCAAAATAAAGCGAGTGTTAAGAAATAGAAGAAATAGAGTGGGGCTCGATGAATTTGACTTAACGTAAACACTTCTGAAGTGTAAAGCAAATGCATCTACAATTTCTTGTTGAGTAGTGATAGTTTTATCATTGTATTTCATTGTACCAGGTATTCTAGTAGAGCCTTTCTTGTTATTTACAAATTTCCAAAAATACTTCGGTTCCGAAGAAATGTTCACCTGAATCTTGAGAATAAACATTTTGTACGCTTTATCAATTAATATTTTACATAAGGATCTTATGGATTTAAATTTAACGTAATTATTAATGCTGTGACTTTGTTTATAGTTCTTTCAAAGTTTATGTTTTAGTTTCAATTGATTAATTATAATTGAATAAAACCACGGCGGATATGTACGGGAATACTTAATACGATAGCGTGGCACTGTCGATTTAAATAACTTATATAAAGTATTGTAGAATTCCAAAATTGGAGAGTTAATGTCCTTGGTTTGATATACAGGAGCCCAGTCTACTGACCAAAGGTAATCGTACAGTAGCGGAAAATTAGCTTTTTTGAAATTCCACCTTACATCTTCATTATTTATTGAGAAATTGATGTCTAATTTATATTCAATATAAGTTGAGATATCTAAAGATGGATGATAGCCGTCTTCAGGAACTATTGGAAAAGCACATTTAGACACTTTTGTGGCGGTGTTACAGAGAACTAAGTCAAGTAAACGATCAGATACATTCAGTATTTCATTATATTGTGTTAGGTTATTGAAAGCACAAAAGTTGTTGACTACAGTGGCAGCTGCATGTGTAAGTCGTGGATATGCTCTGGATACTCCAAATCAACCTCCAAGATATAGCCTTCCGAAGCATCATCGGGAACTGATGTCACATCGATGTTGGGTCTGTCCATTCAAAACTTCCATAGGGTAGAGGTTGACTCATCGCCCATCTATACTGATTATTAACATCAAAGTACATAAGGTATACATCGGGTTTAGAGGGGTCATAAGTTGGTAAATACTTATTGTTCGCAGAAGCACGTCGTTCTGAGCAGACTTGACTAAGACCTCCACGAATTCCCTTTTCTATAAACAATAACTGATCAATATCGGTCAACAACTCGAGTTCCTGTCCTGTTTGCTTTAAGATTGACTGCCACGTGTAACCAGGCAACGTATAATAATGGGCGGAGTCTAGTCCATATGTCGTATGAGAGCTTGTGCGGAATTGCTCAAAAACTTCTGCCAGTAACATCACATCTGTTTTTAGATATAAATCCAAATATTCCCCTATGTTTTGAATGCCAATTGCCTCCCATACTTTCTGGGCATGTGCGTAGAACTTTTTTGTAATTCCTTCTAGCTTATTGTAAAAGTCCTGATAGCTAGGTAAAGCAGGGTAATTTAGCTTTTCAAAAGAATTAACAAAATTATATGGATATATGCCTTTTCGAGTTAATAACTTAAACTGCTCATCGCTCAAGTCAACAAATTCACTTTTTAGCAATGGATATTCATTCAAATAGGACCTCAATGTCTCTAAGGATGAGCTCATAAAACGGAAGCTATCAACGAATCTATAGTTGACCAGGTTATTAGAAATATGTTTTGTAAAGGAGATATATTTCTCCTTCGTACAGGCAACACATCTACACAGCCATCCAAATCAATAGCGATGCTTTTAATAATGAAGTGACTGTCATATCCGCTCAGGTTGTGAAACACTACAGGAATTGTATGACAGTCCTGGCATTTAATATTACAACTTTCATGCGCAGGTCCTCTGTAGTTGTTGGTAGGTATCAGATGGTCATGGTCACGTACTTTTATATCCCCCAAACCAAACGGTTTTTCACAAATATGGCAATGAGTTGCACTCTCAAAGTCAGTTTGCTGCTTAAATGTTAATGGGGTCATATCATATGGGCACAGAAATACAGATTTGACCTCTTCAGCAAATCGCTGAATCTCCGCAGTAAACCACTTTATACAGTCTTCACCCCGATAAGATTGATAAAATGATAATGAGTCATCATAGTCACATTCCACATAATATCCGACACTATACGGTACATGTTCCTGATACTTCTTCTTATCCTCAGTAGACTTCAGTATACACCCCAAATCTGCATATATGATAAATGGCGCTTTCACTTTATTCTTAGAATCCTTGAAATGAAGCATTCGATCTTCTTCTGTAGGCAGTCGAGGTAAACGCGCTTGCTTTGTTTTACAATCAACAATATGGTTCTCTAATTTATCTTCTGTGGTAAAGTAATGTAAACAGCGATCACAAATATATTTCTTTCCATAATGAGAACTCAGTTGAGGAGAAACCAGCCGGCTTAAGTCTTTTATCCACACATAATGTGAATTAAATGGTTCAATTTTACCAGCATATTTGAAGTTTTCCATATCCTCGGTATCGAACTGGTTGTGTATCATTAAAAGATTCACATGCCTAGTTTTTTTATTTTCTGATATTAATATAGGAACAGTAGTATATTTACTTTTGTTTAGTTTTAACGTGTAGACATTGATGGAGACATTATTCTGAGCTTCCAAGTGATTAATTTGATTTAGCGTCATTGGAAACTGGATACCTTTTAGATTTAATATTTCGGAGTAATGTGGATATTTATGGAAAGTCTTTGAGGGTCTCGATCTGTAGGATGTAGCGCAGCCATTATACTCCATGCAAAACAAGCTTGATCATCATTCCTCACATTGACACACGCCTGTTTCGCTTGATCTCTGGGGGTAAATCAATATATGAAGACCCACGCATAGGGTTATATTTATTAATGTCAATGCCCAAGTTGACAATATTCCTTAGACCCCACCCACTACCTCGCTGTTGAAACTCTTCTAATTCAATCATAATCCGTTTCATAACAGTTTCTTTAAACCATTTGTCAAGATCGGTGTCCTTGAAGATGGCCGCATTAGACGTTGTGAAATATTTATACTCGTTCTGAAGCTTGGAACCAGATGCAAGTTCAAACTCTCCACAAAACGCCGTATTGACTGTAATAGCCTTATCCATTTTAAGCGCGTTTTGAATTCTTCTCTTGAATAGACTTTTACAGTCCGTCAGGAACGCCTTCACATCCTTGTGCTTAAGGTTTTTAATTACTCCAGTGCACACACGTTTCTTGAAAGCTGAGACAAAGTACTCCCAATGCACTCGCCCTTTAGCCGTTTCCTTTCTGGTTGCATGCCCCGCCCCCTTCTTCTGGGCTATTTTAAGTTGCGATCGCATAGTCTTGATACTTCCTAATGATGCCAATAAGTTTTGCTTCTCACCAGCAGACTTTGCTTTTCCAATCGCTTTATTTATACGTCGAATTCCAATTCTTCACTCACGCAGACCATCCACAATCACACTGTCATCACTTGAACTTCTTATTAATCCAAGAAGAGCAGCAATATGCTGTACCAAATCACCGAAGAAAGACACGTTGCTCGTTCAATATTCTACAATAGAATGATAAAATTAGCGCGTACACCTATATTTATAGTATACCCCCACTCCAATTTTTATATTAAATTTAGGGTCATTTATTTAAGATCACATGACATATTCACACATGAAATTTAATCCTATACTTTACAGTCACATTCTCTTTTCGACCAATGGCATAGCATAAAAAGTACAAAGATCACTTATTCATATTCGGCTCTTGTACGTTATAGGCCGATAGCGGACCCATGCCTTACATCTTATAGGCCCATGACAGACCCAGGCGCCATTTTTCACACCGATCTAAACTATAAATAAAGCCCTACGGGGCTATATTTAGTCGATGCACGTATAAATTCCTGCTTTTCATAATTGCATGTTGAAGGAAGCTGGCGTCATTAGTACTTTCATACCCCCTCTACTCACAGCCAAACAAACTTGCCGTGAATGTATTAGGTGCTTTCCGGTAAAAACATATTAGTTCTAATCCCTTAATGGGTAACTTACTTTCTAAAGGACTGGAAATCGATACTCCCGTGCTTCACAAAGTCAACATTGGCCATGCCGGAATGTTACTGATTAAGGACCGCAACATTCGTGGCGCTAAATCTATAAGTCCTCCATTTGTTTGTTCATTTGTATAGTGACAAACGCCGTACACTTAGATTTAGTTATGGATTTTCTACTAATGCGTTTTCTTGCCATACTGAAGGGATTTATAGCTCGCAGGTGCAAACCTAAAATAATTTATTCTTACAATGCTACGAACTTTGCCGGCCCAAACACAGAATTACGACTTTTGAATTTTTAAATACCAAGGATAACAATATCCAGTTTCTTAAGTAATCAAGATATTAGTTGAGAATTTACTACCCCTCGTGCTCATCAAGGATGCGTGTGGGAAAGCTGGAAAAAAATACTCAAATTTCATAAACGAGTCTTTGGTACCGTAGATTTAAATTACGAGGATCTGAAAACTGCCATAGTGCAAATTGTGAATAATTTAAATTTAAATTCGCGTTCATTTTCATCACTGTCTGACAATCCTTCCGACTTTTGTCCTCTGACACCTCGTCACCCTATAATTGGGAGATCTTTATGTGCCTCACCCGAACCTAACCTACTAATTAAAATAGATTAACGCTTTACCGCCGAGTTTAAAAATTGGTAAAGCATTTTGGAGAAGCTGGCATCGTCAAGTTGTACCTAAAATGTACCGCAGGTTGAAATGGTTCAAAATAATTCCGTAATTGTTACGAATTGGATCTTTAATGCTAATTACGGATGAAAACCTCCACTTACGATTGTTTTTAGGTAGGGTCGTGGAACTGCGTTCTGCTCCTGACGGCATCTTTAGAAACATCATTCTGCGTCTTCCAAATGGGCACACATGCATGCGTTTAGTGCACCGGCTGCGTGTGTTTCCAGAAGTGAACCAGCGCTTCTTGTGCTTAGCCGTATTTTATAACTTTCTTGTTTAATTTGGATTGATCTTCATCAACATTTTTTGTTATTTTAGTTTTTGATTTCAGTTGATTTTAATATCAGCACTTAAGATTATTTAATTTACATTTTCTATCTTGTTCCTTGAAATCTTGGAGGTTTCAAGGAGGCCGGTGTGTTAAGTTTTTCTTGAAAATGTAAACATCACTCAATTGTATTTATTAAGAACTTACTTCTATGCGCTCTCCCCTCTTACGTTGTTTTGTGAAGTGATTTGGTTCAGGGAGTACACATCAGATGTTTAAGAGGGTAAATGTTCGAGTGTTGTGTTTTGTTTTAGACCGTCTTGGATGATTTCGCTTGGTATTGCCAAAATGCACCCTTTATATTATTTATTGATAATTGACCAAATGTTCCACAAAATTCACTATTTTCTGATTTATTTAACAACTGAAAAAATGAAAAACTAATTGTTAATTGTATGTAGCGTGTAACTTGAGGGGTTGGTGTCTATATTACGAACGACAGGGATGCATTTATTTAAAATTAATCAAAAAAAAATTAATTCATTCTCTTAAAAAAGGTTTTTGTTAAAAGGCGTCAAAAAGGTTGTGGAAGGTTGCGTAAAAGTTTTGAAGTTCACGACTTTTAGAATTCCACTTTTGGACCTTAGATATTTTTTTGAGAAAACGCATGATGAACGATTTGTATACGGACACCCTTACAGCTTATCGCTGTTGTGTAAATGTTCTATAATAGTGGCACTGAGAAAGCTAAAGATAATAGATTTCTATTAAAATCCCACTTTAATTACATACCATCAATTAAGGGTGGGCTGAGCTAGTACTTTAAACATTTGCACTAAATAGTGCCACCCTTAAGTCGCTTGAGATAATTCTAAACGTTCCAACTATACCCAAGCCTTGAGGTAATAACGCTTAGACATGACATTAAGTATATCTATAGCACTTTCAAGTATATGAGTAAAAGTTCTTTAGAATCAGGTTATCACGAAATTTTTCAGCTACAATTTTAGTCTGGCATTTTAATGAAGTTTATCTAAGAAATAACTTGTATGCTATATTGCTAGCTACCAATAAAAAATAAATCTCTTGGTGTGCGCTCAGTCAGTGGTATCAAATTACACATATCTTAAAATGCAATTCCATAAAGCTCATAAGGGACCTTTCAAATTTGCAAAGACTTCAGCGTATAACTAAATCTTGAAGTGGTTTCGTGTCTCAAGGTTAATTGAGGTTGAAGAATTATGCCCTAAATATAGAAACATTGTAGGTAGTCGGATTAATAAATAAACTTAAGTACGAAAAATAGTATCCTAAAATAGAGTATCTGTAAATCATTCAGCTGCAAATAGCAGGTTGTAGAATTATAATTGACAGTTTCCTTGTTTAGGTATTAATAGCTAACAAACGCAGGGTTTACGTAATTCGCGTTCATTTATAGAATCTGCTGAATCTAATGCAATAAGCTTAAATATCCCAAAACGTATAATCAAAAAAATCAATAAGCTGTCATTATGTTTGCTTTCAGCTTAGTTTAGAACATATTTATTTATAGCTAAATAACAGAATCGAAAAGCAATTACTTTTCTGAATATCGTTTAACTAAACTTGGTTTTATCCACGAATGTAATGACTTCGTTTAATTCGAGAGGAAGCATAGAATATGCCCGAATAAGCAAAACAATTATAGAATGAAAAGGGGCTTTAGGGCTTAGTAGTTTAAAACAGTGTATGTGCATACCATTCTAGTATTTTAGGATAAGATTGTATCCTTGTACGTACTTTGACACGATATCGGTGCTTAATTCCTCTGTTACATAATAGACTACAAAAGGCACAAATGACTGGAAACAGTTAATCACGACAGGTATATCTAAAAGAATCAGCAATTGTTATGCATTGTGAGCGCAATTTTGATTCTGGCAAGCTGTTGAGATGACTGGTGACTGTATTAGATTTCCAATAATTTTCCAATTTCCATGTGGCGATTCTAATTATAATGTAAGTTAAGGTATCATAGGAAAGATATTCGCTGATATGTAATACTTCAACACAATTTTCTAAAATTTTGAAGCGCAGAAAAGGTGTTTTATCGTTTTTAGGGTTCCGTATCTTATAAGGTATAACGAACCCTTTATAAGATGACTCTCGAGCCCGTCTGTCCGTCTGTCAGAGAGATTTTTCTCGAGAACTATGTAACGTAAGAGTTTGAAATTTGGCACAGTGCTAGGTTTTTGTGGCGCGGACATATATCGACAGTACGAAAATAGAAAAAAAATATTTTTGGATTGAAGTGGCGGGGGTTAATTCGGTCAAAAGAAAAAAAGTTGTAATAAATATATCGTGTGAGGTATCATTTGAAAGAGGATTCTAAAAGGCTTCTTAAATTTTTTTTTAATTTTCGGTCCAGTAGTCTTCATGATATAGCTCAAAATGTAACAAAAATTACCGCTCCCCCCTCTCTGTTCTCTTACATTTCCAAAGCTATAATTTTGATTACAGTAGTGATAGTACCTATTGAGTCATAGATTATCAGAAAACTGCAGGGTTTTTGACAGTGTAATAGTTGCTGGGAAAATTTTTTTAAATACGGTAATAGACAACGTATTTAGTAATGTATCAGTATAATATGGGACAATATATTCATTTTTCAGTTATCACAATCAAATTTGGATAAGATTTAAATATTCATAAAAAATAAAAACAGCTTAATCTAGTTTATTGATTGCTCACTGTAGTATTGGTACGGAACCCTAATAGTGCGAGCTTGTCTCGTTCTTGGCTAACTTTGATATTATACACGAATTATACTCTTTTGCACGGACAATGCATCAGGCATATTTACAAGGTAAAAGGAGTTATTGGCATTTATATTTGTTGCGTCTAGAATACAGCTTAGTCCTAAGTAAAACAATTTGTTAATGTTAAGAATAGATGAATTATAAAAGAATTAAATGCAGGTTTACTAGCAGGCATACAAACTCGATGAACATTTAGCTTTAAAAACACATCTCCGCATTGTTGTGCTTGATCTAATGCGGCAAAGCTCTCTCTTTTAAGAGAAACTAACTTAACCCTAATAGGTAGCTCTCTTTGGTATGGGTCGGCAGCAAGGGAGGTGGGTTCCTCAAAGTACTTTACATCTGCGGTACAACGAACTTACTTTCGTTGTATGAAAAACGTCTGCTTATTTCCAGAACAATCAATATTGACAGGAAATTATAAATCCAATATAACAGAACGAAAAGACGAACACCCATACTAATAATTCTGATTACGAATAATATATTGTAATTCGTAATGCGAATTAATCGCAAAATAAAAGTTGGTTGCTCACTTTTTCTTCGTAGGTCTTTCCTGTTTACCTCTAACTAGGCAAAACCAACATAAAATTATCTGAAATTACAGAAAGTTTAGACTAACATCAAGGCTTATTCTCACACAAAACCCTATATAACAATGACAATTTGACCTGTTCAAAAGTTGAAAACAAGATGGACCAGGTCTACTCCAACCGATCAGAAAATTCGACGGCTTGAAATCAAAACCGCGGCAGATCGCTAGCAAATGAATTATCTGCAATACACAACACGTCTGCTATATAAATAACGGGTTTTTCATCGGAGTCTTGCTTCCTTGTTTTAATTTCATTTAATAATTCTTCATCGAAATCAGAAGGTAGAAAATTTTGTTTAAGTTTATCCTCTAGTTCTTCCCAAGTAGTTTTTTTATTTTTAATTGAGCGTAACCATATTAATGCTTGGACGTCAAAAATGTCAATTGAGTTTTGAATTAGTTGCTGTTTACTAAGACCTCGTGCTACTCGTAATTCTTCAATTCCAAGACTAAATTTACTCCCATTTGTTGTAAGTCACCTGTGAATTTAATATTCCACATAGACAGAGGTACAAATGTTCTTTGGTTTATATGAGAATTCGAAGTAGATGTATTAGCTTGTGCTGAACTTTTCTTAGCTATGTTTTCTTCAATGTTAATTAAGCGAAACTCCAAGTCTTTTATTATATTTTTCTCCGTTGATACAATTTCTGATGTATTTAAATCTATAGTTCTTGATTGTAATGCTATAGGACTAGATTCTTATTGTGGATCAGCTGATATAGTATCTATATCTTTTGAAGGTGATTTATGCTCTTCACCTCTTGAATGCGTAAAAGTATCTAAGTCATTTTGGAACATAACTTCCAAATCAATTTCTTGTATTGTATCTATATATTCCAAACATTTACTACTTAATGTATTATGCAATACTTTGCATTCGCCGGTACTCTCCCTATATTCTAAACGCCTTCATAAATGTAATAATTTAACCGTTTAGCTGCAAGCTTCGATGGTTTTTCTAAAAATTGTTTTATAGGGTCATCAACCAATTTTAACGTTTTTTCACAAACATCCAAATCTTCTAAGAAATTTGATTGGAGTACCGCGTATTTGTGCACTCTTGATGGATCTATTTTTTCTCTAAAAATTAAAGTCCGAAGTATTTTTCTTTTAATTTCGCTGATAAATCATCTGAAGTTCTTCCTCGTATAGCTAATTCCCAAGCCAACTCTTGACTAGATAAATAATTAATCCAAGATATAATGTTTTTAGAATGTCAAATTCTTATAAAAATAATCCGGGTTTAAATCTCAATATATTCCAAATTATTATGTCTTTTAGAAAAATATAAAAAATTTTTCAATTCCTAACATATTTTTAAATCAATTAATTTGATTTAATTTTTTGAATCCAAGTGCCGCATTCAAAAATATTATAGAAAATTTTCAAATAACCGTATGATTTCAACCATTAGAAAAATCGACTACCAAAAAAATTATTTGTGATTTATCTATCTCCACTAATTGGATATCGAAGCTATCTTTCTAAGTTATTTTAAAAAGAATAGCCCTTTCATAAAACTAAAAATCCAGTGGAAGATAGATATACGGACCAAAGTTCCATCAAATCCTTTTGAAATACTTAAAAAAGAATTTCATACCGAGTTTTAGTTTTATAAGGACTATCATCAATCTTTCAGCAGAAGGATTCATGGTGACTTATAGAAACGCTAAAAGCAATCACGCTCTCTACACAGCTTGTACAGCGAAAAAAGTAATAATTACATACAATAAAATTGTAAATAATGAAAAAAATCAGTAGCATTAAATGTATCACTGTATCTTTTCAATTCTTTTGTTGATCAGATCAAAATATTTGAATTAAATTTTGTAGTGTTTCTACTACTTAATGTACGTTTGCAGTTGCAATGTGTATGTCAACTTTGTAAATGCTAAATGCTGCATTCCCATTTCAGCTAATGCAAAAGTAAAAAAAGATAACACGAATTGGGCGCCAGGTGTGACCTTTGTACACGTAAAACCATCTAAGTGTAGTTATTAGACCTTCTTATTAATCTCTATAGTTAATATTTATTCATCCATTTATAAATAAATAATTATTAACAATAATTCTAACATTTAATGAGAAAAAAATGCCTCTTTTAAGAGAAACTAACTTAACCCTTGTAGCTATCTCGCATTGGTATGGGTCGGAAGCAATTGAGGTGGGTTCCTCAAAGTACTTTACAGTAGCTGTAATAGGGATGCACAAAACTAGCATAAGTTATATGATAGTAAGCACACGACAAACAAGCTAAAAAAAATGGAATCAAGTAAAAATCTATATAATTCATTTAAATTAGAAACAATAATTACAATGGAGCGCTTAATCCGCGCATGTAGTTTATATTGTCATAAATTATTAAGTGTTTCAAATTAAATTACTCCTACAATTCTACAACGAGCTGGTAATAAAATTGTACTAACACTTTTAGTATAAAATTCAACAATTATCAACTAATTATTAGAAAATACCTTATTAGCTAAAGTATATTTCTTGGTTATGGTAGAAAACATTATTGCATCAGCTTGAATTGAAAATCAACCCAGTTGAATTTTATAGATTTATTAAATTTTAAAAATAAGTAGAAAACTATTAAAGATCTGACCTTTAGACTAACATTAGGGCTTGTTCTCACACAAAACCCGATATAACAATGACAATTTTTCTTGTCCAAAAGGTTGAAAACAAAATTAAATATGGTGGACAGGTCTACTCCAACCGATCAGAAAATTCGACGGCTTTGAAATCAAAACCGCGGCAAATCGCTAACAAATGAATTATCGTAATAAACAAAACGACTGGGAATATGGCCACCCAAACAACATATTGCAAATAGAAATGCCTATTTCACAAGAACATTAAATGCAATAGGAATATACAGTGAGATTATTTAGTAACAGAAATAAAATCTGTTACAAACGTTATAAACAAAGTAAGTTTTATACTATTAATATCACACGCAACATAAAGCAAATTGCTTTTTATTGTATTATTTTGCTCAAGAACGCTTTATTGCGTTCGGATATTTAAATCTCAAGCATTAAAAATAAATAAACCGTTAAAAATTCATTTGATATAGGCGGAACCTCGCGATTAGCTTGTGCCAAGCCCAATGGTATTAAGTTATTTTAAACTCCCTTTCCTCTATCAATTTGTGACCAGGATGTACCCCAATGTGTCACAAACTCAAAACTCTAACAACTTAAACACGACAAAAGTATTAACAACTTGGTAAGTGCATGCTAACCGCAAACCATGACCTAATTTTTGTTTAGTTTTCAATTTACGGCTTCATCGCTCATATTACCCTATATCGGTTCCTTTAAATTATAATAGTAGTCAAAAATCAAAGTCATTGTCACTTAACGCCTTATATCAAACATGTTGAAATACACTTGTGGCTTCTTTTAAATTTTATTGCAATCTTGTATTCTACAAAATGCTTTTGGATTTGCCTTAACACTTCAACCTGTAATCTGTCGAACAAACGCCTGAAGCTTTGCTAAATTTATGCCAGAGTTTCTTTTTATAAATAACTGAAGTTTGAAACTATTATATTAGTTCACAATTAAAATGTTTTATATTGACAATATTTCCACAGTGCAACTATCATGTATTGGCAAATAATAACACAACTGACGCAGCTCTAACCGATTAGTGTAATAAACATTTATTAATATTTGAAAGTACAATTACTCACAAATAATATAATATAATATAAAAAAATTAAAATTTTTATAGAACTAGATATAATAAAAACAACAATAATAAAAAAGCCCAATGTTTCAACTTACACCAAGAATAATTTTAGGTTGCACTTACAGCATTTCAGTAAACTTACACAACTGCTATTACTCTTTCACAGATGCCGCTTTGTTTCCCAATACATGTAATTTGCCTTTTGTTGTAGAAATAATTCATATCCTAAATTACAATCGTAAAATTCACATTTAAATTGATAAAAGTTTTTATCTCTAACAATAAAAATTGTTAAATTCCAAAACACTATACAAATTTCAGATTGAAATACCCTCATAAAGTCTCTTATAATAAATCACAAAGCTTAACAGCTATTCTAACGATAATTTGCAGATGCCTTGAAACAACTCCAATACCTTTAACCCCAAACAATACAAATATTAATGCTTACTAAATAAGGATTTCCTCTTCTACCATGCTTTGCAAAGCGATTGTTTAACTTAGACTAAATTGTACAGGACTTCTACCACCACTAAGCCGAGAAAGCTAATCAAGAAATCAAATAGCATAAAATAAAATCGATTAAATTTAAACTGAATCGAATCGAATTGAATTGAAGCACTAAAAATAATCCATCCTTTCTTAAACTAATTAAAAAAATGTAAATATATTTGCAATATTCCAAAATTGGCAAAAGTAAACTATTTGATAGCCATTTATAAAAATCGTAGATACTTTAACTTTGCACAGAGTTTTATTAATCACTGAATTAGTTTTAATAACCTTGTTTGTCAGCAAAATAACAGGAAAAGAACCCTTAAAACTGCACTGTCCTATTTATAACTTAACATCCAGATTGAAAGCCACAACATAGTTTAGGAAATTTTGTTTCTGTTCACGCTAAGTTTATGATAAAGTTCGATTTGCAAAGATAAACAAATCTAAATCTTGTACGCAATTGCGTTTGGCATTTTTGTCAATCATATCTAGCATTGTCAAATTTTTTACTTATGTCAGATATATACTGGAGGAGAAACTCAAATTTAGGGCTTGTACAATTACTTAAACTCTCAATAGAAATACGTAATAATAATGTTCATATAAAATAAAAGCAGTAAAATATCCTATTAAGATTTTCGTACCCCTGGTTTACATAGCTTTTACAAATTTTTTCAATGTATTTTTGCTGCCACTAGACATTGAATTGATGTTAACGATAGTTGGTGTAATCCGTTTTGAGCTTAGTGTCAATTTTAGGCAGATATTAGTTAGTTTTAGCTTGCTTTGGAAAGTTCAGCACTTGCCGCAGTCGCATGTATAATAATAAATACTTAAAGGGCAACAAAAACTTCAGTTTGTCACTTTAGAGGTTAGTGAACTTTTTCAGTAATTTTTTGAAATATTGGTTAATATTCACCACATAAGTTCGAAATCATTTAACCAAAGAAGTTAGTTTGATTATTTTTGCGGAATTACCAAGGAGAACGCTTCAATAAAGTAGTATATATCAACACCGTTGAAAAATGCTAAAAACATAGTCCAATACTGAAATTTACCAAATGTTATCCTATATACTTGATACAATTTTCGTAGCACTTCGGTAACTTTATTAGTAAATTACGCTGGCCTGATATACAATCCGAAAACGGTCCGCTTGAAAAATGTTAGGCGAGCATTTTTCACAAAATACACCCTCGTTCAGATGACAGGTAAAATGGAGGTCCCGTGTGTGGGTGTTGTCATGCACGTTAAAGATTCCTACCTTGCTTGAAACAGCAAGGGTTCGGCAAAATTCCAAATTTTCCAGGTAAAAAAATCTCGCATCCTGGCCAATGTAGTACCTTCGCGTGGAGCATTGGAAAAAAAATAAATGTAATGGCATGACATACAGAGTGTCCGGAGAACAGAAGTGTTCCGGCAGGGCAGAAGTCTATTTGGGAAAAAAACATTAACTAGAATTAAACCTATGAAATTTTATGGAACAGTCGATCTATAGTGTTCGAGCTCGAGATCTTAAATTTTTGATATGAATAAAATGTCACATAGGACCTATATAGTTTTTAATAATGGAAAAACCTCTACTTTCACTTAATAATAGTATCCAATTATTAAATAAAAACCCATAAATAATTTTAGTTGTTACATTTTTGAGCTAAAGTGTGTTTATATAGAAAAAATTCTGAGTGTAGTGTGAGTAAAAGACGACGTCTCTATCCAATGATCGTCGCGCTTGCTTCAGGTGGTGCTGAAACTATAATTCTCAAACGACAATATACCACTAAGAACTACTGTTCACCATATTCACGTTATAAACTTTTCAGAACATAATAATAAGGTTACAATTAACATGTTCTATGTGCTTGATTAGGTCGAAAAACGTTTCAATTTCGATTAATAAGAATAAATACTTCACACTAAATAAATGATATGCCCAAGAATAAAATGTAACAAATAATAAGTCTGCACCTACTGACGAAAAATAGTATACTCTGCAACTTGCAAATCACGCGAATCAGTGCGTAGAGTCACGCAACTTTAGAGAGATCGATTATGAAATATCAATACATTGTACGCGATACAAAATAGTAACTATTTCAGACGGGAAAATAAAAATGCATTGATATAAAGCACATACTTGGTTAGATTAAGACCGTATAGGGTGGGGCACCTAGCGGTTTTTTTTAAATAACAGGTTATTTTGACACTGACAGCTGTTTCCTGCTCAAAGTATTAACAAGAACACAGGATGATATCTGCGTAGTCGAATCGCTCACGTTCACGTTTGATAAACATTGAAAAACATTAAAAATTTATTTCCGAAGCAAATGCTGTGTTGCAAATACAGCGCGTATTTTGAAAATAAATTTCGCTCGAAATGAAGCACCAACCGCGTTTGTTGTACGCAAATTCGTGAAAAGAAGATAGTTTGTGACATGGGCATATTAGTGAACAACAGAACCGGTCCCGTGCTCGTACTGTGCACATAATCTTAACTCGCCGCAGATCGCGGGAACTTAACATTAGCCGTGCCGACCTGATGAAACTTATGCGTAAAGATCTCGGTTTGTTCACTTACAGGGTCCAATTGACTAACGATTTAGAGGCTAACGACCACTCACTTCCCTATCGCTTTGAGCTATACAGTACCTCCAAATTGGCGACAAATTTGCTCGAAAAGTTATCTTTTCGAACGAGTCGCATTTCCATCTCAACGGCTATGTAAACGCGTAAAATTACCAAATTTGATGTATTAAAAACCAACACATCGTACAGAAGCCAATGCATCCACGACGCATAACGATATGGTGTGCTTTGTGGAGTGACGGCCGGTTTTTCTTTCGAAAATAATGCTGTCGACACCTATACCGTCAAGGATAAGCTCTACAGAGCAATGATAACCGATTTTTTGCGGTTTCAGCAGAATGGTGTAATATACCTTACTAACCAACCAACAATTGATGTTTTGGGCACTAAATCTTGTGATAAAGTAATCAACCGTTTTGGTGTCCGTTGGCTTTGGTGCAGCTGCGATTTGACGCCGTTAGACACTTTGTGCCATGAAAAATCAATGTTATGTGGTCAATGCGCAAACAATTCAAATCCTTCACAAAATTGCTGGAGATATTTGCAAAATAGAGCCAAATTTTTATTGAAAATGTATTGAAAAATTGGGTTGAGAGGATGGACTATTGTTAAGCTAGTCGGGACATCGACAACATGAGGTTATACAGGGTGAGTCACGGGGAACGCCACGTAGTTTTATAGCAAAACGGTGTAAGTCCGAAACAGCTATATTTTAAAATTATTTTGATATATACAGGGTGCCCCAAGGAAAGTTACATATCAAAGTTGTATTTTTTCTTTGCATTACTCTCAAAATATGTAAAAGTATTTGTTTATAGTATTATTCTCTACTGAATGGTTGTAGTATTGTCCTATAACTGGTACATTGTACTGTTGGACAAAATTCTGATAAATAAATAAATAAATAAATATCGATAACATTTGGAAAATATTGATTCATATTCGTATTACTGCATTCTTTGAATGAGCACCCCCTTAGTTTATTAATCAGTTGAATTTAGAGAGTGTATTTTATTTTATATTGTTCTAAAGAATAGTTTTTATTCAACAGTGGTCTATTCATTGCGACTGTATCCAAAAATAATTAGGTGCTAAAAAACTGCACAAATTTTGTTACGGGTAAAATCAGCGTTAGGTTATAAACTTGGATTTGCCCTGAAGGGGCGAGGACCCTCAACCAATTTGGACGTTTGGGAACAGGTTAATTCTGCATATGAAGAACTGGTCTGAGAACTGATTGCAGGTTTAAGTACCCAACTATATGCTTCGACTTCAGATAGATTCGTCGAGCAAAAATAGCAATCTGTAACATGATGTTTAGATACTCTCCACACCATAAGCACTGCAAAAGCATTGACTTACGGGTACCGTTGAGCCATTCTGTTAAATTCATAGCACACGTTACCCAAATAATATGTGGGTCTCCTTAGTTTACATAAAAAGTAAAACTCATAAGCTTTTTGATTAACATAGTTATTGTCTATTTGTGTAATTTAATCGTAAATAAACCATATGCCTAACAAAACATATCCATTTGATGTACAAACCTTGGCAACCTTGTATAAAGTCTATCAGCATTATATACTCTGTAGTAAAATATTATTTCTTTATTTATATTTTATATTTATTTATTTATAGACGCGTTTAAGATCAACTGCGGCTCCTCCTGTTCTCGACACTTATATATCTTAAGCCGGCCTTTTCACCGATTTCGAGAACCTTTGCCAGACATTATAATGTCGTTTACATACCAACGAGTTACCCGCCGGGTTACGTGTGTTACAGTGTGTTATACAATATAAGCCGTCTTTAACAAATATCTTAATAGCTGAAAGTAATAGAAAAATTCCGAGTTCAGATTCTTTTCCAGCGCTCAACGATACATAAAAAACGCCTATCAGATATCAGGAAACAAAGATAGTGTTGGTTTGGATTACTAAAGACCGCATATCGTATAATAACTTTGAATCTGTTTAAGTAACTTTACAACAACAACAACAACACCAATGACGGTATTCCCTTTCGGGGTAACCAATCCTAGCATCACTTTCTTGAAGGAAATGCACTCTATAACTTTAAACTACCACATTACTTTTACTGCAAGCGCCATTCACAATATTTCTCCACATCCTTCGGTCCATAACCACTTCCTTTGCCTCTGTAACATTCATACGTTGCTTTTGACATGCTCTTTTGTTTCTAATACTTCTCACATGTCGTTCTTTCAGAACCTCCTTTACTACATCCAACCATCTTCTACGCGGTCTGCCCCTTGCTGCTCTACCAGTCATCTTGCTTGCATATATACGTTTGCTAAGTCTATCCTCGTTGATTCTTTCCAAATGTCCAAACCATCTAAGCGCACTTTGTTCGCTTAACTCCTTAAGGGTTACTTGCACCCCATACTCTGCTCTTATCCATTCGTTAGGCACTTTGTCTCTCAACGTTTTTTTGCAGCATTTATACCACTAACATGCTTCTTCTGCTAGACCCATGTTTCACTTTCATACAGAACAGTTGGCCCAAACACACTGTTTTAAATGACCAGCTTTGGGTTTATATTGAATCCTGCATTCCTGTTCACTGCCCATATACTCCCAGTTACCTTTCTTCCATCATTCGCCTTCCTTTTTATTTCTTCATTTTACTTCCTGATTTTCAAAAACTTTCTACCGAGGTACACGGAGTCATTCAGTTTCTCTATCGTGTCGTTATCCATTCTAAATACAAAGTCATCAATTCCTCTATCTTTGTCAAAAATCATTATTTTCGTCTTATTTACATTCACTTTCAATTGCATATTTCAACAAGTTTCCAACAGTCTGTTAAGCATTCGTTGCAAATCTCGTGACGATTCGGCTAACAATACTGCATCATCCGCATACGACAGCACACTGACATTTGTTTCATCAATTTCCGCCCCTTTCGTTACTACGCAAGCCTGCCTGATACATTTATCCATAAATACATCGAACAGCCATGGTAGCATCACACAGCCTTGTCTGACACCTACCGCAATGTCAAAATGTTGCCCCATGTAACCATTCACATACTCTACTGCCTTCGTACATCGTTCCGATGGATATTATCAAGCACTTGCTTACACCGTATTTACGCAGCGCCTTCCATAATTCACTTCTGTTCACAGAGTCACACGCCTTTTCCACATCTACAAATGCTGCATACATTTTCTTTCTGGTATGCATATACTTTTCAACAATTTGTTGTATTGCGAACATCAAATCTACACATACTCTTCCAGGCATAAAACCACATTAAACGTCGCATATCACGCTCTGCATTCTCTTACGAACTCCCTCGATCACAACTTTTTTATACATTTTACTGGGTATACTCAACAGACTTATCCCATGATAATTTTTGAATTCATACTTGCTGCCTTTACCTTTGTGCAAAGGGATACTGATTGCATACTTTCAATCTTCAGGCGCCTTCGCTTGTTCTATACACAACTCTATCAGTTTGCACAAAAATTCAATCAGCACCGTATACCCATACTTAAGCATATCACTTATTACTCCATCTACACCCGCCGCTTTGCCATTCTTTAGAGTTCGCACCGCTGCCATACCTCATTTACGCTGCATACAAACTTTATACTATTATCTACGTTTTCGATCAGTATATGACTGCTTTCTTCATCATCCATACAGCTATCTGTATCCTTCTTGCCACCATCATGCAGCGTCTTAAAATACTTTTTCAAACAGTTTCTATCACTTTCTCTTTAAACACTTCCTGAAGTTGCGGTCTTAACTCAACATCTTTTTCTGCAATCATTCTCTTTTCATCGACAACTTTTTTGACCTCATCGTTCCACCATGTATTTCTATTACATGTACCAATCATTGTCGTCCCATATACTTCCAAAGCACATATATTTACACTGTTTTTTAAGCAATCCCCAGCTTTTTCCACATCTTCAAACTTCATAGCATTATCCCATTCCTGTTTGCAGTTATACAACTATCTCTCTCTCCTCTCTCTCTCTCTCTCGCTCTCTCTCTCTCTCGCTAACATAGTAGCGTACTTTCTTTGTGTTGATTCTTCCAATATGCATTGTACTTAGACTCAAGTTTTTTCCACACCCACTTTCGGTTAACATCAATTCTGGACATTTAGTTAAATCTGACAACATAATATAGAGGTATTGTGAATGGGAATATAGATATTTAAGCATAACGAAGCCCTATACACACATCAAGCGGGCGAAGAGTCAATTTTGTTTGGGTTAAATGCCATGGGACTGATCAGCCTATCCTCTCTTGTACTACTTGCTGAGGCTGCTTGTGTATGAGTATTAAGAGTGGCTTCTTTTTGCCTTAAGGTGTGTGAAAATGATATACGTGTGGTATAGGGAAAATATTTTGTATTACATGAGAATAGCCACGCTATATATAAATGTATACAAAGTTATTCTTAATGTACGTAATCGTAAAATTTGGCGGCACACTTTAAAAATTGCACGTCACACTGAAGTGCTACGGCACCAGTGGTCGAAAATCACTGGTTTACCGTATACAGGAACTAACAGAACTTACAATTGTGTAATAAGTATGCAATTCAAGATCAGAATCTTTATGTTTCAGGTTCGCCTTGTCTAAAATTTTCTTAATCTCCAATAATTAATTAGATTAATTTAGCGAGCAAATATTTAGTATATAAAACAGCTACGGATGCTTTTACAAATGTCAGTTGTCTGAACTCCTCAATTTACAAAGCATTAGCAGCGATGTTCATTTCTATACAACTTTGGAATTGTTTCTGGAAGTTGAGCAGCACGATACGACAATAACTTTAGTTTGCCGTAGAGATTACACTTGTTAAATAATTACTCTATCTTTTCAAGCACGTCCCCTGCTTAAAAATACAGCTCCAGAAGCTACATCAATTACTTCGCCTAAAGTTGATAAAGAAATGAAATTATCTGTTACCATGAAACAAAAAATATGGAGGCTTCTAGTACATTATATGATTACCTTACAAACTGCGAGAATAACTTGCAAAGGGTTAGTTGACTTTTACACATCAATCAGTTGCTTGAATAGTAATTCTTCCTTTTATATCATTAACTCACTATTTACTTGACATACTAGAAATTTTTCGAGTCATTTTAGATATCTCTTTGTTACTTATTGTCTTTCATACCGGTACAAAAATCTTTATTTTAAATTCAAATCGGCTATTTCCGTGGTTAGAGAATTTTAATTTACTTGGAAAGCTTCGAGTGATTATAGGAAGTAAAAAATTTAATTTAGCTGAAGAGAAAAACAACCGTGTATAATAATGTAATACTGTAATTCTATAAAAGGGGGCTGGCGAACTCTGCGGTACACTTAGTCTGCTCGAAGAAGTCATTAATTGAGGTTCTAGAAGTGTGGGGAAAATTAAATTATAAAATTAGTTAAAAAGTGCGGATTATTAACTGCAGAGCGAACGCTGAGCAGCTTTATTATAATTAACAACTTTTTCGTATAATTGGTATAACTTGACCACCATACAAGTTTGCAACCACAAAATGTTACTGTTCCCCTTCATAAAATTAGATGTACACTTAAAGTTTTCCAACAAGGTCGACGTAGAAAGTAAAATACAAAACTTCTTTATGTTATTGTCGTTGTTTCACAAACCGCACCATTTAGCGTCAAAAACTAAAATTATTAAGATGTTACCCGGAAATAATAAAACACAACTATCATGAAGTTTGAAAAGTTAACTTATGGTTATTCTCTTTTGTTTAGATGCCCCAATTTGTCTGCAAGAACGAGAAGAATTATTTGGGGCGTTAAAACAGGAAACCGTAATGTTAAAGTGTCATGTTGATGCAAACCCCGCTATTGTGACCTTCCACTGGACATTTAATAACTCTGGGGATTTGACTGAAGTTCCGGCTAGTAGATTTACCAATGAACTTACGACTTCCAGACTGAATTACACGCCAATTTCAGACATGGAATATGGGACCCTTTCGTGCTGGGGTGAAAATGAGGTCGGTTATCAACGCAGCCCTTGTGTCTTCCAAATTGTAGCGGCGGGTAAGTACAACTTAGTCAGTATAATTCATAATTGTCTGCTTGAAACATTACTTTAAACGATATAATATAATGCAGTTCCTATACATATAAACGTTTTCTTTTAAAATAGAATCGATAGGTTCAAAGCCGCAATAGAATCACTTTTAAGTCAATTGAACTTATGATTCTAATGTCACTATTACACTGGGAAGTTTAAAGTTATGTACCTCAAGGTATATGAAAATGGATAAAATGATTCTAAGATTATTGTAGTTTAGTACTCTATTAAAGATATGATTAATTCCGTCGACAGCATGCTTTAAACATCTGAGTATGACTTAGTTTTAAAAACGCATAGGTACGATTCAATATCAAACACTAAGGAATTGCTTGTCAGTTTACCACATTGAACACTTAAGTTCGGAGTACAATGCTTTTAGCTCAGTCTGAGTGTTGTACATAACGAAGCAGTTCTTTACTGTATTTGAGTGAACTAATTTTTAGACTCGATGTATTTAGCAACTGGCGTTAATGTGAGTCAGATGGTTGAGACGTTTAACTTAAAACGCATTTGAAAATATATAAACAAAGGATTGCGGAATTCTGAAAAAATAATTATCGTGTAGATATCCTAACTCGGTAAATCCACATAGAATATAATTCTAAACGAACTTTTGCTCAGTGCTCCTAATATATGATGTAGCTGCTAAATTTATTCATATGAAAATTTTAATATAAGGAAAGTAAAGTTCTAAAGTGGTGGCAAGTGACTAGATGAGTAGGTGACTGAGGAATGGATAAATAAGTGCATGCGGGCGCGCGTACGTGCCTGTTAGCGGGCGTGGGCGTGTGTGTTTGGCGTGTGACTATGTGTGTGTGATTGGTGTGTGCGAGTAGTACATTATCAGGGTTTTCACCCCCACATTTCCACCAGCATCCACATTTCCACACACATCTGGACCAAATTTACATGTAAATTCGAACTATAAAGTCTTATTTTTTAAGAATCTCCACCTGCTCTCTCCCTGTGGAGATGAATCTCCTCCTTGTGGAATTTTTTACCCCAACCATTTTGATTACATCACACACGCATTCTTTCCACCCGCGAGATAAATCTTTCTCCACATTTCCACCCACGAGATAAACCTATCTTGTTTGGTATCAATTAATATTAGAATTTTCTCAGCTACCTGAATCTCTAGGAATTTTTAGATTGCATCATCCCCAAGGAGCTACCCTCATTTTAAGATTTCTTACCTGTAGCGACTTTTGAGCGTTCTTATAAATTTTTTATACATGCGATACATCTTGTTAGTCTAAAATTTTACACAGAATTCAAATCTGTAAACAGATTTGAAATCGGACCATGCCCTGCAAAGTTATACCCCTTTAAATTCCTGATCTTCTAAATTTTGCTCTTTGCTTTATAAGCAAACCTAACAAATAGTTTTCTTCGTCTATCCATTGCATCTTTCGAGATAAACCAATCTTGTTTGGTATTAATCAATATTAGAATTTTCTCAGCTACCCAAATCTCTAGGAATTTTTCAGATTGCACCATCCCCAAGGAGCTACCTAATTTTAAGATTTCTTACCTGTAGCGACTTTTGAGCGTTCTTATAAATTTTTTTATACATGCAATACATTAAATTAGTCTACAATTTTACGCACAGCCCGAATCTGCAAACAGATTTGAAATCGGACCACGACCTGCAAAGTTACACATATACCCTCTGCGAGATAAATCTTTCTCCACATTTCCACCCACGAGATAAACCTACCTTGTTTGGTATCAATCAATATTAGAATTTTCTAAGCTACCCAAATCTCTTTAAATTTTTCACATAGCACCATCCCCCAGAGAGCTACCCCCATTTTAAGATTTCTTACCTGTAGCGACTTTTGAGCGTTCTCATAAATTTTTATACATGTAGCACATCTTGTTAGTCTAGAATTTTATACACAATCCGAATCTCTAAATAGATTTAAAATCGAACGACCCCTTACCATTTTACACACACCCTCTAAATTATAAATTTCCTGCGGCTCATACCTAAAAGAAAATCTAGAAACAATTCTTAAAACTTTTTATTACAAACAATTTTTACTAATACAGTTTAAATTTGTAAACCACATTTCTAAATACATATTTACAATTTTTTATTCTTAACCTAGAGCTCATATCGGCTTATACTTATTAATATTTATTTCTAAATAGAGCACCTTTTCCAAAGACCAACCGGACCCGCATGTTTCAAATTCCTCTGATTTTGTTCTTATGGTTTCGCTTAAGACCTCGTACATATTTTCCAGATTACTAGAAGACGTTATAACCACATTTTTTGTGTTAAAGGATTTCACATCGGTTGTCTCTTCCCCCATTTTGGTGTAAACGCCGTAGAGTTCGCAATAGACTTTTACTGCTGTATGTTGTATTCTTTTTTCATTAATTAATCGAATAAATCGCTCTTTCTGCTTCCAAAGAAACTCGGGCACTCCATCGTCGACACTGGCGTTCTTTATGCGATAGCTAGCCATACGGTTGTTAAACGCTGTGCTAACCATTTCTACACCATCGTCGCTAGTAGCGGTAACTGATGCATTTTTATGTCTGTTGCTCCTTAAGAGTGCGGCATACGTAGTTTTTTCCATTTCGAAATCGCATACTTTACACATAATTTGTGGTTGTTTCGTACAAGGCCCTTTAACAGCTGGCGGAGCTGAACGTTTACGGCTTAATGACATACCGTGTTGTTTTTCCTGTGTCGCTGTAAGTTGTCCATTCTCGTAAAAGCGATACCGCAAGTCCCACAGTTTAAGTACTTTGCTGCAGACGGATGTATAAGCAACCTGGACGATGTTACACCACAACATTTGTTCTGGTGCCGTTTGAGAGCATCCTCCTGGTAAAGTAGACGTGACACAGCTCGCATTTAAAACGTTTGCAGATACCATTTTAGTACAAAACAAAATCCGCACTATAGCACTTTGGTTAAACTTGTAAGCGAACTAACTTATAACTAAAGAGTTTACTCTTGCGCACCTGCTTTATGTACCCTATAGAATGCAAACCGAAGGTTTCCGAAGACGCCCGAACGGAGTTGAGGATTCAGCGGGAACTAAATGACGTCATAATCCTTGCTTCTGCTTGTCCAATACATTTAGCGCCAATGCATGCACCTGGTTCGCATCGTCGATGGTGCGAATGACGTCAGTAGAAACATCGGAAACGTCTTCCATGTTATACGGATCGCGTGCATATTAAAAATCCAAAAGGGTGATAGCACACGCACACAAATTGTGTGCAAGTCGTGCTGTAGAAGATGCAGTGCTACTATAACCAAAAACTTAATAAAAACACTTTAAACCATTACTAAGGAAATACCAACTTGTTGTCTACAGGATACTTACTAATAAAGTAATTTAATTTTAAATAACTTCTACGTCATATTTTAGGAAATGGTGGGCTTGAATATTTTCTAAATGAATCACCGAGCGAAAGTATATGCTTAGCAGTATTAAAATTAACCATTAATTTCCCATTTTACAACCGTGGTTAATTATAGATTAAAATTTAATTTGTGCACGTTCGAGCTTCTCGTAAACTAACATATTTTATAGCAACAATGCGCTGTATAATACATGCATACCCCTTCGCCGCGCTACTGCTATTCTTGTAATTGCTAGAAAAGTCACTCTCCTTTTACTGTTAGGACCGATGCAAGCACCATTTTTTTTATACTTTCTATAGCACATCGCGCACTTTTTCGTCTGATGATTAAATTTTGCTTCTGTAGGCTTTTACACTTTCGCATAGCGGTCGGCCGCACGTAAAGATTTCTAGAACCGGTAAGTACTTGATATCGTCCAAATAGAGAATTAGATGCTCGATGTCTGTCAACTTCCAATTCCCTCGTAAAAGGTAGAAAAAACTCGGTCAATCATCCATCTAACTTAAACTTCGACCCGCTCCTGTTCTGATAATTTACAAACATTTTTCAAACGACAATAGGCCGAGAATTTTTAAACCTCCGAGGGATCTTTAAGTCGTGATCAATTACACATCCGAGCTACGCGTAAACTAACATATTTTGTAGCAACTGTATAATACATGCATACCCCTTCTCGGCGCTACTGCTATTCTTGTAGTTGCTTGAAAAAGTCAGTCGCCCTTTTACGGGTAGGACCGCTAAAAGCACCATTCCATACTTTCTTTATAAGTGTAGCACATCGCGCACTTTTGTCGGATAATTAAATTTTTGTTTATGTAGGCCTTTACACTTTCGCTTATTTAAACATCTAATACAATTGATTAACCACTTTCGATTATTCTAACGGAGACCACCATACATCCCGCCGCACCGTTCTTTTTGAATCCAACGATCCTATGGGCTTCCACGCACTAACACCTGATGTATCTTTCCTACTAATTGTTAAACAAAAACTACCGGCATCGCCATGTTCGTATACGAACGTAAGCAGATGTTTGTGGATATGTACGAGAATATGTAGTCATATACATTAACCAGTCTAAGCTATTTTATTTAGTCCACGAAAACTACTATTTTTCTAAACCATAATTAATAATCGTCTTTATAGCTTCCACATTTCTACCGTTACCCAATGACTGGTGCTACGTACATGGAAACTTTAATTTCTTATTGGAGAGAATTTTTATTCTCCCGCGCACTGCTGCGTAGTTGCATGCCTACCCCTTTTGGAGGTATATGCTCGTTATAGGTTGTAAGACCCTCGGTTTTACTTAACTACAATTCGTGAGACCCTTTAATCTTTTTAATCGTATCTTTCTCGCCTACAATACAGTAGGACTTAACATTACTACCAACAAATTCTAATACTGGACCCCATTAAATACGTCTTTAATTTTCCTACAACTTTTTGTTGACAAGTGTTATATTGTATTTATTATACGCAGGGTAGTCACTCTTTTAAGATAAATATATTTTGATAGGTATCAACTAATATTAAATTTTTCTAGGGACCCCAAATCTGTAAATAGATTTTAAATAGGACCACCCATACAAAGTTATGCGTTTTAAAGACCCAAATCACTAATTTTGCTCATCTATATTTAACTCCATTTTAAAACCTTTTCCGCTACCCAAGACATATGCCTTAGCCAACCATCTCCCGAGAAATCTAAAACCGCCGTGTCCCGCGAATACCACGTGGAGATAACACGTATACTCTGTCAACCAGGATAGAAGCCGGAAGGATTTGGAAGGTGGGAGAAGAACTTAAAATTATGGAATCTTAAAACTAATATATACAATAGATTTACAAAATCCATACAAATATAAACAACTATCTTATACCTTTACGCCCCATGCGTAGATTGTTGTACTATTAGGAATGATGTACCTTTTGTCATCTTCCCTCGATAAACTAATTTTATTAATAAGCTGCGTATGCAAATCGTATTCTTTTACTCCGGATACATACGCAGACAAGTACTCGATACCATCCAAATAAAGAATTGGATGCTTGGTGACTGTTAACATCCGCTTCCCTAGTGTACGCCCAGGGACATCCCAGCCCATGAGCACCCCTGCGCATGCACAACCCTACCCATGCGCACCCCTGCGCGTACGCACCCCTGCCCATGCTCGCTGCCCATGCGCACCACTCTCTGTGCGAGTGCTATTTCGGGATAACGTCACAGCCTTTTATAAATAAAGGACAATGTTATATACTATTATAAAATGTTTATTCTGACATTATACATAACAAATTTAAAAATATTTAATGCCAAGCATGGAGCCATTTAAACTTAATTTTAATACAAAGTTATACACAGAAGACAGTCCTTTCTTTATGTTTGTTTGCAGTGGTTTTAATTTGATCTAATTTTATTCGCAGCTTAAAATTTAAATCGACACCCAAGTCTTCTATCTCCTTTTCTAACCAATAGTTTGATACATAAAGACCGTCTAGGTTTTCGAATTGTAAAATGTACCGAAATTTGCCTCTATATTTAAAGTCTTTGATTCCGCCGACAACCAGATCCATTCCTTCGTGTAATTCTTGCAGCTTGTGACAATCTTTTAATCGCAGCTTTTCCACTATATCCTGCATACGTATCTTGTTAGCTTGATCGACTTCTTCTTGTCGGTATTGGAGGAAATCCTTTTTCTCCCACACACCGTTGTGTAGTTGCATATCCACCACTTTTGGGAATATATGGTTGTTATAGGTTGTAAGACCCTCGGTTTTAAATGATCCGAAAGGTTCTTTACTAGGTAAATACACAATGTTTAGCGGAACCCCTTTGCGTGTGGTGTACGCCAAGGTTACGAAACCCGCATTCCTTAGTTCGTCTTTGTTATCTGCCATTTTGATAAATACGTTTTTAGAATAACCTTTTAAAAAGTATACGGATTTAGTACCATCCTTTTCTGCAAGAACGCCTACATAACTAAAGAGTCTTTCTTACTAACCGCAAATGCATACAGCTTGTACAACCCGGATGTATCTAAGTCAGTCCATCGACACATAAAATAATCTTTTAATTCTTCCTCATTTTCTCTTATAAGATGTTCTTTGTCTAACACATCTTTGTATTGTTCGCGTATTGTCGCAGTGTTTTCCATGTAGTCCAATTTTCGCCTTTTTGTATCCATTTCCTCTAATTCCAGTTGTCTTTTCCTTCCACTTACAGCGTATGGCATGCATAATGGGACAATTTACTTTAGCGTAAACGGATAGAGTTTACTACCAATATTTGCGCGTTGTCGTACAACCTCTGGGCGAATGTTAGGTGTATTTATCAATCCCAATTCCGAAATGGCTATTTCTTTTGGAATTGTAGAATATGGTGTTGCAGATTGTGTAAAATATGTACTACCTGCTTTAATGTAGCACTTGTGTATGATTTTTATTTTATCTTGGCTATCTTTCTCTACTATCTCCAAATAATTTATGGGTAAATAGTTAAAACTAAAAGCCGAAAGCACATACTTTATCAATTTTTCCCTTTCTTTTGGTTTTTCGGGCAACTTAATTTGCAAGCCCGTCAATTTCTTTGTATTGCCATTACCCCAATACACGTACTGTAGCAGGTTATTATACACTAAACAGCAGCTATTTTGTAGCTTGTCCGATAGCTTACTCCACATTTTGGCAAGTGGTACCGAGTACATCTTTTTCGACTTCGTCTAATATATCTGGTAGTTCCTCCAATAAAGTTTCCAACTTAACATCTGCTAGTTCCACTTTGTATGGAACACATATAGGATTTTGGAATTTTTTATTAATGTATTCGAGTTCTTCTTTTTCCGATAATTTCTTTTACTCTCTGGCCCATCTTGTTAGTGCTTTCCAGAGAAAACGGGAGCTTAGCTTTAACACCATGCCTAGCGGAAACAAATCGATCAAACTTTCTTCGTAGATAGCTGTTAAATGCACCACAAATTTCTTTTTTTAGAATAAACATCCTTTTGCTTGCAGATGTTTGCTCGGCGTCAGAAAAGTCGCAAATTTTAACCAACATTATATTGTCACAAAATGGTTCTGTAATTGGTGTGTGTAGTCCACCAGTCAGCATCTGTTCGCCTTCGACATAACAAATATTACCAATATCTTTTACCAGATTATTGTTGCACATATTTTCTGTCAACAGCCGCGGCGCTGACCTAACCTATTAATTTTTCCTTTTATCTAACCTAGGTCCACCCTTGGTTTTTAATGGAAAAACTCATTAAAAAGCAATTAGTGCTAGAGGCAATTTCACCCTATGGGGTAATTTTACCCTATGGGGTAATTTCACCCTATGGGGCAATTTCACCCTATGGGGTAATCTCACCCTAACTTAACATCCTACATATATATCCGGATATGTGTCGATGCGCACCCCTGCCGACCTAGGTCGGATAACAAAACAGTTCCTAAACCAGAGAATGTAAGCGATATGGCGGTGTCCGACATATTCGACTATTTTCGGTAATATACGCCCCACTCTGTAGGATACACAAGGGAACAAATTTTCGTATTCAATTTAGTATTTGACGGTAGCTAGAACGGTAAACATGAGCGTCTCCAAGGTGATTAACGTTTCTCAACTTCTTGGGAATAAAGTGAAACCGACAAATGAGCGATTTGGATTATGGCTGTTGACAGAAAATATGTGCAACAATAATCTGGTAAAAGATATTGGTAATATTTGTTATGTCGAAGGCGAACAGATGCTGACTGGTAGACTACACACACCAATTACAGAACCATTTTGTGACAATATAATGTTGGTTAAAATTTGCGACTTTTCTGACGCCGAGCAAACATCTGCAAGCAAAAGGATGTTTATTCTAAAAAAAGAAATTTGTGGTGCATTTAACAGCTATCTACGAAGAAAGTTTGATCGATTTGTTTCCGCTAGGCATGGTGTTAAAGCTAAGCTCCCGTTTTCTCTGGAAAGCAATAACAAGATGGGTCAGAGAGTAAAAGAAATTATCGGAAAAGAAGACCTCGAATGCATTAATAAAAAATTCCAAAATCCTATATGTGTTCCATACAAAGTGGAACTAGCAGATGTTAAGTTGGAAACTTTATTGGAGGAACTACCAGATATATTAGACGAACTCGAAAAAGATTATTTCTATCTTTTTGACATGGATGTAACCCAAGATTTTGCGGGTATATTTAGCAAGATGGAGATGTGTAATTATTTAAATACAAACCATAACTTTTGCTATAAGGGCGAATACGAAGAAAAGTGTAATATTATAGTTGACAACGATAAAACTGTAGGAATTGATTGTTTAACATGGCTAACAACCAATGCGAGAATTAAGATATACAACAAATTTGTGTGTCAGATAACAAGTCCTGGTGTTAATAAACAACTTGGCAATCATATACTACATTTTTTACGTTGTCCAGATGTACGTTTAAGGGAAACATTTGCGTCTACTTTGGCTAAAGAACATGGTATTACGCGATTGGAAGCGACAATATACAATTGTGCAATTGGAACCTATGTCAGTGCGGAACGGGTGTATAATCCCTTAAAAGATTGTTTAACGTTATTGGAAGATAGTAAGTTATACTTCCTAAAGGCGCCAATGTACTCGGTACCACTTGCCAAAATGTGGAGTAAGCTATCGGACAAGCTACAAAATAGCTGCTGTTTAGTGTATAATAACCTGCTACAGTACGTGTATTGGGGTAATGGCAATACAAAGAAATTGACGGGCTTGCAAATTAAGTTGCCCGAAAAACCAAAAGAAAGGGAAAAATTGATAAAGTATGTGCTTTCGGCTTTTAGTTTTAACTATTTACCCATAAATTATTTGGAGATAGTAGAGAAAGATAGCCAAGATAAAATAAAAATCATACACAAGTGCTACATTAAAGCAGGTAGTACATATTTTACACAATCTGCAACACCATATTCTACAATTCCAAAAGAAATAGCCATTTCGGAATTCGGATTGATAAATACACCTAACATTCGCCCAGAGGTTGTACGACAACGCGCAAATATTGGTAGTAAACTCTATCCGTTTACGCTAAAGGAAATTGTCCCATTATGCATGCCATACGCTGTAAGTGGAAGGAAAAGACAACTGGAATTAGAGGAAATGGATGCAAAAAGGCGAAAATTGGACTACATGGAAAACACTGCGACAATACGCGAACAATACAAAGATGTGTTAGACAAAGAACATCTTATTAGAGAAAATGAGGAAGAATTAAAAGATTATTTTATGTGTCGATGGACTGACTTAGATACATCCGGGTTGTACAAGCTGTATGCATTTGCGGTTAGTAAGAAAGACTCTTTTAGTTATGTAGGCGTTCTTGCAGAAAAGGATGGTACTAAATCCGTATACTTTTAAAAGGTTATTCTAAAACGTATTTATCAAAATGGCAGATAACAAAGACGAACTAAGGAATGCGGGTTTCGTAACCTTGGCGTACACCACACGCAAAGGGTTCCGCTAAACATTGTGTATTTACCTAGTAAAGAACCTTTCGGATCATTTAAAACCGAGGGTCTTACAACCTATAACAACCATATATTCCCAAAAGTGGTGGATATGCAACTACACAACGGTGTGTGGGAGAAAAGGATTTCCTCAATACCGACAAGAAGAAGTCGATCAAGCTAACAAGATACGTATGCAGGATATAGTGGGAAAGCTGCGATTAAAAGATTGTCACAAGCTGCAAGAATTACACGAAGAAATGGATCTGGTTGTCGGCGGAATCAAAGACTTTAAATATAGAGGCAAATTTCGGTACATTTTACAATTCGAAAACCTAGACGGTCTTTATGTATCAAACTATTGGTTAGAAAAGGAGATAGAAGACTTGGGTGTCGATTTAAATTTTAAGCTGCGAATAAAATTAGATCAAATTAAAACCACTGCAAACAAACATAAAGAAAGGACTGTCTTCTGTGTATAACTTTGTATTAAAATTAAGTTTAAATGGCTCCATGCTTGGCATTAAATATTTTTAAATTTGTTATGTATAATGTCAGAATAAACATTTTATAATAGTATATAACATTGTTCTTTATTTATAAAAGGCTGCGACGTTTCCCCGAAATAGCACTCGCACAGAGAGTGGTGCGCATGGGCAGCGAGCATGGGCAGGGGTGCGTACGCGCAGGGGTGCGCATGGGTAGGGTTGTGCATGCGCAGTGGTGCTCATGGGCTGGGATGTGCCTGGGCGTACACTAGGGAAGCGGATGTTAACAGTCACCAAGCATCCAATTCTTTATTTGGATGGTATCGAGTACTTGACTGCGTATGTATCCGGAGTAAAAGAATACGATTTGCATACGCAGCTTATTAATAAAATTAGTTTATCGAGGGAAGATGACAAAAGGTACATCATTCCTAATAGTACAACAATCTACGCATGGGGGCGTAAAGGTATAAGATAGTTGTTTATATTTGTATGGATTTTGTAAATCTATTGTATATATTAGTTTTAAGATTCCATAATTTTTAAGTTCTTCTCCCACCTTCCAAATCCTTCCGGCTTCTATCCTGGTTGACAGAGTATACGTGTTATCTCCACGTGGTATTCGCGGGACACGGCGGTTTTAGATTTCTCGGGAGATGGTTGGCTAAGGCATATGTCTTAGGTAGCGAAAAAGGTTTTAAAAATGGAGTTAAATATATAGATGAGCAAAAATTAGTGATTTGGGTCTTTAAAACGCATAACTTTGAATGGGGTGGTACTATTTAAAATCTATTTACAGATTTGGGGTCCCTAGAAAAATTTAATATTAGTTGATACCTATCAAAATATATTTATCTTAAAAGAGTGACTACCCTGCGTATAATAAATACAATATAACACTTGTCAACAAAAAGTTGTAGGAAAATTAAAGACGTATTTAATGGGGTCCAGTATTAGAATTTGTTGGTAGTAATGTTAAGTCCTACTGTATTGTAGGCGAGAAAGATACGATTAAAAAGATTAAAGGGTCTCACGAATTGTAGTTAAGTAAAACCGAGGGTCTTACAACCTATAACGAGCATATACCTCCAAAAGGGTAGGCATGCAACTACGCAGCAGTGCGCGGAGAATAAAATTCTCCAATAAGAAATTAAAGTTTCCATGTACGTAGCACCAGTCATTGGGTAACGGTAGAAATGTGGAAGCTATAAAGACGATTATTAATTATGGTTTAGAAAATAGTAGTTTTCGTGGACTAAATAAAATAGCTTAGACTGGTTAATGTATATGACTACATATTCTCGTACATATCCACAAACATCTGCTTACGTTCGTATACGAACATGGCGATGCCGGTAGTTTTTGTTTAACAATTAGTAGGAAAGATACATCAGGTGTTAGTGCGTGGAAGCCCATAGGATCGTTGGATTCAAAAGAACGGTGCGGCGGGATGTATGGTGGTCTCCGTTAGAATAATCGAAAGTGGTTAATCAATTGTATTAGATGTTTAAATAAGCGAAAGTGTAAAGGCCTACATAAACAAAAATTTAATTATCCGACAAAAAGTGCGCGATGTACTACACTTATAAAGAAAGTATGGAATGGTGCTTTTTAGCGGCCCTACCCGTAAAAAGGGCGACTGACTTTTTCAAGCAACTACAAGAATAGCAGTAGCGCCGAGAAGGGTATGCATGTATTATACAGTTGCTACAAAATATGTTAGTTTACGCGTAGCTCGGATGTGTAATTGATCACGACTTAAAGATCCTCGGAGGTTTAAAATTCTCGGCCTATTGTCGTTTGAAAAATGTTTGTAAATTATCAGAACAGGAGCGGGTCGAAGTTTAAGTTAGATGGATGATTGACCGAGTTTTTTCTACCTTTTACGAGGGAATTGGAAGTTGACAGACATCGAGCATCTAATTCTCTATTTGGACGATATCAAGTACTTACCGGTTCTAGAAATCTTTACGTGCGGCCGACCGCTATGCGAAAGTGTAAAAGCCTACAGAAGCAAAATTTAATTATCCGACAAAAAGTGCGCGATGTGCTACACTTATAAAGAAAGTATGGAATGGTGCTTTGCATCGGTCCTACCCGTAAAAAGGGCGACTGACTTTTTCAAGCAACTACAAGAATAGCAGTAGCGCAGAGAAGGGGTATGCAGGTATTATACAGCGCATTGTTAGTTTACGAGAAGCTCGAACGTGCACAAATTAAATTTAATCTATAATTAACCACGGTCGTAAAAATGGGAAATTAATGGTTAACTTTAATACTGTTAAGCATATACTTTCGCTTGGTGATTCATTTAGAAAATATTCAAGCCCTCCATTTCCTAAAATATGACGTAGAAGTTATTTAAAATTAAATTGCTTTATTAGTAAGTATCCTGTAGACAACAAGTTGGTATTTTCTTAGTAATGGTTTAAAGTGTTTTTGGTTATAGTAGCACTGCATCTTCTACAGCACGACTTGCAGACAACTTGTGTGCGTGTGCTACCACCCTTTTGGATTTTTAATATGCATGCGATCCGTATAACATGGAAGACGTTTCCGATGTTTTTACTAACGGCATTCTCACCATCGACGAAGCGAACCAGGTGCATGCATTGGCGCTAAATGTATTGGACGAGCAGCGAGGATTATGACGTCATTTAGTTCCCCGCTGAATCCTCAACATCGTTCGGTCGTCTTCGGAAACCTTCGGTATGCATTCTATAAGGAACATAAATCAGGTACGCTCGAGTAAGCTTTTTAGTTAGTTCGCTTACAAGTTTAACCAAAGTGCTATAGTGCGGGTTTTGTTTTGTACTAAACCTTTTGAAATGCGAGCCCTGTCACGTCTACTTTACCAGAAGGGATGCTCTCAAACGGCTCTAGAACAAATCTCGTGGTGTAACATCGTCCACGGTTAAGCTTATACATCCGTCGGCAGCAAAGTACTTAAGCTCTGGGTCTTGCAGTTTCGCTTTTACGAGAATGGACAACTTACTGCGACACAAGGAAAAACAGCACGGTATGTCATTAAGCCTTAAACGTTCAGCTCCGCCAGCTGTTAAAGGGACTTGTACGAAACAACCACGAATTATGTGTAAAGTATGCGATTTCGAAATGGAAAAGACTACCTATGCTGCACACTTAAGGAGCAACAGACATAAAAATGCATCAGTTACCGCTACTAACGACGATGGTGTAGAAATGGTTAGTACAGCGTTTAACAACCGTATGGCTAGCTATCGCATAAAGAACACCAGTGTCGACGATGGAGTGCCCGAGTTTCTTTGGAAGCAGAAAGAGCGATTTATTCGATTAATAAATGAAAAAAGAATACAACATACAGCAATAAAAGTCTACTGCGAACTCTACGGCGTTTACACCAAAATGGGGAAGAGACTACCGATGTGAAATCCTTTAACACAAAAATGTTGTTATAACGTCTTCTAGTAATCTGGAAAATATGTACGAGGTCCTAAGCGAAACCATAAGAACAAAATCAGAGGAATTTGAAACATGCGGGTCCGGTTGGTCTTTGGAAAAGGTGCTCTATTTAGAAATAAATATTAATAAGTATAAGCCGATATGAGAAGTTCTAGGTTAAAATAAAAATTGTAAATATGTATTTAGATATGTGGTTTTACAAAATTTAAACTGTATTAGTAAAATTGTCTGTAATAAAAAAGTTTTAAGAATTGTTTTTAGATCTTCTTTTATGTATGAGCCGCAGGAAATTTATAATTTAAAGGGTGTGTGTAAAATGGTAAGGGATCGTTCGATTTTAAATCTATTTAGAGATTCGGATTGTGCATAAAATTCTAGACTAACAAGATGTGCTACATGTATAAAAAATTTATAAGAACGCTCAAAAGTCGCTACAGGTAAGAAATCTTAAAATGGGGGTAGCTCTCTGGGGGATGGTGCTATGTAAAAAATTTTAAGAGATTTGGGTAGCTAAGAAAATTCTAATATTAATTGATACCAAACAAGATAGGTTTATCTCGTGGGTAGAAATGTGGAGAAAGATTTATCTCGCAGAGGGTATATGTGTAACTTTGCAGGGCGTGGTCCGATTTCAAATCTGTTTGCAGATTCGGGATGTGCATAAAATTCTAAGCTAATTTAATGTATCGCATGTATAAAAAAATTTATAAGAACGCTCAAAAGTCGCTACAGGTAAGAAATCTTAAAATGAGGGTAGCTCCCTGGAGGATGATGCAATCTAAAAAATTCCTAGATTCGGGTAGCTAAGAAAATTCTAATATTAATTGATACCAAACAAGATAGGTTTATCTCGTGGGTGGAAATGTGGAGAAAGATTTATCTCGCGGGTGGAAAGAATGCGGGTGTGATGTAATCAAAATGGTTGTGCGGGTGTCCGAGCAAGGAGGAGAGCAAGGAGGAGTCAGGAGGAGATTCATCTCCCTCATTTGCTCCTTATGGGAATTTACATGTAAATTTGGTCCAGATGTGTGTGGAAATGTGGATGCTGGTGGAAATGTGGGGGTGAAAACCCTGATAATATACTACTTGTGCGTGTATGTGCGTGTATGTGTATGTGTTGTGTGTACTTTGGTGTAGGTGTTTGAGGGTCTGTTTATCGTCTTTGCATACGCGCGTGGCACGTGCAGTCTCGCTCACGCGAGTGCATGTATTCACGCGTTGTTCATGTGGTTGTCTGTCTATGTGTCAGTGTATAACGTTTTGCCTTACTAATGGGTTTTTACTCCTATATTGCCAACTGAAAGGCACAAAGATAATTAACGAGGATTTCCTGATGATGTAAAGATCCCAAGGTTAGTTTACATGGAAAACGGCTCATAGATAAGGAAACCTTCGAAGGCTAAGCGGCTAGTAGAGTGATTTGCCCTGAATTTGGGTCGGGGTTGGATTACGACCAAAAATATAGTGAATATGGCGCCACCGAATTTTTGAATGCGATGAAAACTTAATTTTAGTCTGTTTGTATAAGGGGAATGCGGAAACCTATGCTCAAATACCGCTGTACTAAAAATATCGCGTGAACATAACCCTTACAAATGCTTACCTTCTGGCTCGATATTGCTTGATAAAGATGCACTGCTACACCTGTAATCAAACTAAACCAAGACTAGCACAGTTTGTGCATTCTGTTAATTAAATCAAAAAAATTTATAATTACTAAGAATCAAACCTCATTCATTCCAACTAATAATCATAGACATGACCAAAATAAATTTCTATTCTCTTAAGTATCAGTTGAAAATTATTTACAATAATTTCTCTTAACAAATTTAACTTCAAAAAAATTCGACTATGTTAGTTATAGTTAGAAAACGTATGTACTTATATGCACAATAATCTTTTCAACACCTATATGTCACAAAAATTAGATAGTGTTGTTATTCTTACATCATAAAAATTTAGCAATGATTATTCTTTTTAATTTTCAAACTTGATTATTAAGAATGACTAATGGTATACTGACAGAATTTTTATTAGCCTTCGGTAGTACTACTTAGAGACTTTACATTTAACTTGCATTTTAAAATATTTCAATTAATTAATATTGTAGAGCAAAATGAAACATTTTAGTAATCTGAACTTAGATAATTGTATATTCCACATGATAGTTTCAATTTTGTTAGTCTTGAAAGTTAACCCTTAATATACATATGTACTGCCCTCTGTAATCTTTTCATTTGTACTAATGAAAAATAAAAATGAGTAGCTGTTGTGTTTAGTAATAACAATGAGTGATCTTCCGTCAAAACAAAATCTGTACTCACCGCCTTGTTTCTTAACTACTGGAGATGACCATGGACTCTGACATTCTTCCACTACGCCTAATCTTAACATTTCGTCTAACTCTTTATCTAACATCTTACTCATAAAGTAGAACATGACGTACGGTTTCTTACGAAAGGGTTTCGCATCACCAGTATTAGTATCTAATACAATTTTATCTGTTCGCCCTAGTTTCTCTTCACTACTAATTTCATTGAAGGATTCTATTGCTATTCCCGCTTTTATTTGCTGTGTTTCCAACAAATCATGTATACTAAGTAATTGATTATTACAATTCAAGGGTACTGACGATTGACCTATATACGAAATACTATTGCTATTATGATCTTGAATATGCCATGTATTGTTTCCGAAATCTGCTACTAGACCAAATGATTTTGCAAAATCACTACCAAAGATAAATGTGTGCGGGAGAGACGGTATAACCAAAGCGTTAATAATACGATATATTTGATTATTGCAAAATTATAAACACAATTCAGAATTATAATATAACAATGGATTTTATATCAGGCTTATGAAATAGATAAGGATAAACTGCTATTCTTCAGATTAACAGAAAAATTTAAATAACTTACTTACAGTATAAAAGCAATTACTATATTTCAACAATAATAAACAGACTTATACACATTAATAAAAATAACATCAATTTAAACCATTGCGTTAATGATAATAACAATAAATCTTTACACAACTTCCCCATCCATACAAAAAGGAACCTGCTCCAAAGTTATGTAATCTTTTTACTAAATGTAACATAAAAATTGCAAAAACGATTACGTTAATATACTTAATAGTTGTTCCCAAATAAAAAAAGTGCTATTTACAAAATTATCTGTATAGACTGTAATGAAGGTTACGACGAACAAACCACACGAAAGCTGAAACTGAAGACAGTAACATCCGCCATAAACCCAAATCATAATCTGTTAACGCGCATGCAAACATAAAGTTCTGCATAATAGAACTTCTTTGGAATCAAGAGTCTTTAGGACAGAAAACGGTAAAAAAGGAACTTCAAAAAATGTGCTTATCTACTGACACCCTAACGCTATAAATAAAATGCATATATAAATCTACGCATTATATACACAAACTTGTTACGATTTCGGTCTGATATTAATACAGATACAAAAATAGCATTAAAGTAAGCCTATTTTATTACACATTACTTCAGTGTATAATATATTAATTAACTCACACACTAACAGGCTGAAACTTCTTTGAAGAATAGTTACAGCACATTTTTCACAAATTTAGAAAACTTAATAATACTTATATATATATATATATATATATATATATATATATATATATATATATTGCCCTGCATTTCCTTTTTGAAGAAGCGCCACTTTTGGGGCGACATAAAAATTCTCTCAGTTTGCCTCAGACGTACGTTTATTTCAAGCCACACCGTTTGGGCTGTCATAAATATGCAGTGGATTCACCTGGAAGGAAGCCCTAAAACTTCGTGCCAGTATCTGAATTGATATAACACTTACTGAAATAAAAAGAAGTTCTACCAATTTCTATCTAAATAAAATTTTGAATCTCAGCTTTGATTACTAGATGTTTTGGTTTAGTACCTTCTGAAGATGTTTTCCAAACTAATATTCCACGGCTAGCTCTGCTCACTGCGTCTTCAGGGATATTCACTACATCTACTCATTCTCTCAACAACCTTTATAATTAATCATAAAAGAAATAAACAAATAATTCGACAAAACATACAACCCTTTTATTCTAACAAGATAAAAAATTTAATTCACACCATCTCGATATTTACAATATGGATCTACATTAAACATTTTAATACCCCTACTTGGTATTAAAGAATTCAACTTAATATTCCCCGATTTATGCTCCTGTACATTTCATTATGTTAGTTTAAAGTAAATGGGCATATCCTGGAACTTTAATTTAATTACCCCTGGTCTATGATGAGCTCAGTATAAACCTTTTTATATTTCTATGCACAAACTTTAGTACTGCAAAATTATCAAACGAACCGTTTACCTCTTACTTCAGTAAAATAATGTACGAGCATTTACACCCTGAGATTTATAATAAAAAAATTGTTCTTTACATATATCCATAAATTAATTTTCAGTTCATAAATATTTTCACCAAATAAAACTCAAATCACTACCAGTTTGAATAAATCAATACCATCACAACAGTTTTAACAAAATAAAATCGTTACCTGAAAAATATTCTGCTTTCTGATCACCACCTCTGTAGATGCCCTCTAAAATGATTGCACGTACCCGAATCACTTCACGTAGATGCCTATCATTGTGAACAGCGATTCCATTTCGAACTCGTTGTTCATCCAAATCATCAACATTATCTGCCGCTTCAGATCCAAACATTATCTCCTCTTTCACGCAATGTGAAACAAGCACCCTCGTTCAATATACCAATATTTTCTACTTACGAGTCATCCTGCTTCAATTATTACAATTTACTATGGCTCACTCCGTTTTAAAATTAGCTTGCACCTACTCGTGCATAAAAACACTTGTAAATCTAATCTCGGATTGCACTTGTCCCGTGGTTAATAGCTAGGATGATCTTCTTGTAGGCTTGGAAAATTAAGAAAGAGAATGCCGCCTCCAGCAGCGCTTATATAACCACAACTCCACTTCAGTTGCACGTATTTTTGTTAAACATTCTTTGAAAACTTGCAAACGGCCACTCAATTCTACAAATTTCACCTGCACGTCAATACAACCGTCGTTAAAGAGCCATAAATCATCAACATAACACTTCATTCCCGCGAAAAACTGTTTAACCGTCTAAAATATTTTTTGAAATTTTCCCTTTCTGTCATGTCAACTCCACACAAATTTATTTACGCGTTTATCCAATTATCTCCCTTGCACTCTCGTAATAACATTTCTCAGCTTTGCTTTTCTTTCAGACTTCAAGTGTCTATGTTATTTCTGCCTTTCTTGTATCTCTTTCTGTACAGTGTAGTCTGTCTTGCTTGTAGCCCCACTATAATTACACTGTTTCCGGTTAATACTTTATGCTTTTATGTGCGACTTGAAACATCGATACCGTCAACAAACATGTTGCATCTTCGTCCCGCTTATTGCTTTTTAAAGTATACTTGTCTGACACGCGCTTGAAAATGTTTGTCACTTAAACACCTGATATCTTTCATCTGCCTCTGTTACGCATTAAATATTGTCTGTCTCTTAATTTTATTGATCTGTTTTCAACAAGTCGGCCGTTGCTGTTAGCCTTGCATTTTTACATTAACATATTTTTTCTCGAATTATAATCTCAACGTAAACTAGCTTTACAAGAATTGTTTTTTTAACCCAACTTCGCTTCTATGATCTCCTTGACGTGTTTTCCATTATTAAATCCTGTAACGTTCGTTGAAATCTTTTAGCTTATGTTATATTAAATAAATATACCTTGCTTATACTGATTTTTATCATGAAAAGCTCTAACACTATCAACCTTTGTACACGATTTTCGATCTTGTCGTCGATCTTAATTGTTGTTTTAGTACTAAAATACCCCATACAAATTAAACCTGCATTATAGTATGTAATTTAATCCCAATCTAATTATTGAAGCGTTTTAAATAGATTATTGATTTCTATATACAGGGTACCTATAAATACATACATGCTTGACCTATTTACGCCTATCTAAGCCTACCCAATCACAATATATTTCCCCTATTTGAATGCAAAGTCAAACAAATACTTGGTTTTATTTGCATTCAAATAAGAAGCAAACTACCTACTAACTATCCCTATATAATATCTACACACAACTATTTATTTACCTATTTCTACTTATAACTATCTTTTTACACCTATTGCTATCTATTTAACTTATCTTTATCTATAACTATCTATTCACCTATCACTATCTATTTCTATCCATCTACACCTATCTTTATTTATCTAACCTATCTTTTATCTATTTACCCTATCACTACCTATTAACCTATCTTTATCTATCACTATCTATTCACACCTAACTCTATCTATTTAAATCTATCTCTAATTATTTATTTTATCTATTTCCTATTCTCTATCTACAATTATCTCTAATTTATTTAAATCTCACTCTTTTCTCGATTCTCCATGTCATCCTCCTCACATATTTGATAAACTGTACTTTTGTCTTTACTTCTATGTCTAAAACTATTCTGACAACTTCAGAGAAAATAAAATCGTTCTCAACGTCCTGATTCTTAAATTGTGCATGTGCCCCTATACTTATCTGTTTTTCATTTATTACTATTGCATTTTATGTGAACAAACCAAACGGTACTGTTTCACCATTATTACCTTTTTCCTCTACGGAAAACCTCGTATACCTTCTACAATCTTTGCGTAGTGGAATTAACCAGAAAGAATTCCGTAAGTCCAATTTACTAAAAATTAATTTACCACTTGGCCACGTTTAAAGTGTGTTTGACAACTCAATTATGCCATCATTCAACATCTTCGTTTGCTCTTGATTTACTTGTTCTTTATATGCTGCAGGTATAGGATATATTTTTGCTGAACGGTTCAAAATTATCTACTTCTAAAACATGCTCGCAATCTAACGCTGTGCTCGCCTCTGCCCCTACTAATTCAGAATGTTTATTCAATAACGCTTGTACCTCGTCTAATTTCTCTTCTGAACATTCAATTGTGTCGATCTCCTTCTCCTCTCCGTCATCTAATCCCATAACCCCATAAACCAGTGTCATCCTCTGTGACATCATAACTTGCTTTCCAGAGCAATATCCTATCCCTAATTTTAATCACTTTCCTCTCTATATTTATTATAAATCCCAACTTCACCATACAATCAACACCTAAAATACCCTTAAATTTCAGTCCAGGCACAATTACAAATTCCTGCTCACAGCTTACTGAACCTAACTCTACTCATAGTACCTTAACGCTATTCACCACAGCAAATCGAGTTTTATTCGGAGCTACAAAATGACTCCTGTTTATTGGCATAATCCTATCACACACCTTTTCCCTAATTTCGGTGACGAATTCCTCCGATATCAAACTCGTCTCTGCTCCAGAATTGAGCAATGATCCTAAATTATGATCACAAATTTTCACCTCAATTATTGGCAAACAAAATTTTTACACTATTTCCGGTTCAACTTCTTCACCTAACCACATTAACATTTCTTTCCCTACTCTCTCGGGGTCGTACGGTGCTCTCGACAATACTTTGCGACGCCACATGTTGCTTAACCTCAACTTCGAAATGTTGCGAAAAATACTTAATAATTTGTCGGTCCGTCAAAGATAGACTCAACTGTTTGGCTATGCTGTACTTGCGAATTGCATATTGTTCCCTACTTCCGGCATATTCGCCCTTATATTTTCCAGTGATTAAATCATCACGTACCTGATCTTGCTTTTGGTCACTCCAGTAATGTTTTAAAAATGTGTCCTAGAACTCACTATAGGTTTCTATTTCCTGCCAATTAAATTATACCAGGTCTCAGCATGGTCTTTTAACAACGCCTTTACCGTGTTCAATTTCGCCTGTTCACCAAATAAATTTCCTACTAAATTTCTAACGTTATTTATGAAAATTTTGGGGTTCACGCTATTATCTCCGTAAAATTCCATTTGCTGGTCTAATGATATGTTACCTGTGTGAAATCTGGGACCATCCCCCATCAAAGCCGACACATTTTGTTTAACCCCGCTAACTTCTCTCTCAATCTTTCTTAATTGATCTCTACACGAATCGTTACCTCAGTCATTTTCACATTTATTCTTTCTCGTAGAAGATTTTTACCTCAGTTTTCAATTGTCCCAGTTCCTGACTCAAACCTATTATACTTCTTTCATTCTTATCCAACCTTGTTTCTACTTTCCCCATTTTTATCGTCAAACTGTTCTTAATCTCATTGAATTATTTAGTTGAATTATTGATCTTTTGGCCCATGTGTGCAAATTTTTTATTGGATTCCTCACTCATCCTCTCAAACATCCTCAAAATTAATTCATTACCTTGTTCGCCTGATTCTGTCCTGGACTGATCTCTAGTACCTTCTGCTTCCTCCATTTCCCGTCCAGTTTTTTCAAATAAGCCACTGTCACTACTTCTTATTTCAACACCTTGGCTCCTTAACCACTCCTTCCTCTGCTTATGTTTAAATCACACTTACTCACACACTCAAAATATTTACAAAATTTACACAACACTCCACTTTTTCTTAGCTCGCCAGTTTTCTGGAATAAAATTTTAATTTTATTTGGAAATCGTGCGCACTTTGGGCGCCATAAATTTACTCTGTATTTCCCTTTTGAAGAAGTTCCACTGTTGAGTCGACATAAAAATGCTCTGAGTTTGCTTCAGACGTACGATTAATTCAAGCCCCATTGTTTGGGCTGTCATAAATATGCAGTGCATTCACCAGGAAGGAAGCCCTAAAACTTTGTGCCAGTATCTGAATTGATATAACACTTGCTGAAATAAAAAGAAACTTTACCAATTTTTATCTAAATAAATTTTGGAATCCCAGCTTTGATTGTTAGATGTTTAGGTTTAGTACCTTCTAAAGATGCTTTCCAAACTGATATTCCACGGCTAGCTCTGCTCACTTGGTCTTCGGGGATACTCACCACAGCTACTCATTCTCTCAACAACCTTTATAATTAATCATAAAAAAACAAATAATTCGACAAAACATACTTATTAGAGAACGGTGCAGGAATCAAGTAAAAGACTGTAAAAGCTGCCCAGCAGCAGATATACACACTGATCACAACATCGTAATTATGAAAGCTCCTCGTAAATCAAAAAATTTGAAAAAAGGAACGGAAAAACGCACTTAGACTTTGAGAAACTAAAGATAAAGCTACATACAAAAAATTGGAAAAAAAGTCAAAAGAATTTATTACTATAAGGAAATAGAGACAGGATGAAATATCATTAAATTCAGTTTAGACATGGCGGCCAGAGATATACTGGGGTATACACAAAAAGAAAATAACGAACCATGGATAACAAAGTGTATCCTGAATTTAATTGAAGAAAGACGAAAATACACAAATAGATCAGATCAAAGAGCAAAACAGAGATACACAGCCATAAAACGGAAAATTATTCGCAAATGCAGGAAAGCTAAAGAAGAATGAATGATGAAAAGTGCAAAAAGGTACAAACTAAGATGGAAGTACGAAAAACAGACGAAGCATACAAACTAATTAGAATGAATTTTAGGGATATAATACCGTATAGCAAAAATATAAGGTACGCGGGAGGAAACGCTATTATAGAAAATTTAGAAAAAGAATACAAATGGCAAAAATGTATAGGTAATTTATATGCAAGAGAGAAAATAACAGCATTAGAACAAGAATCAGACATTGAAAAGCTTGACTTGGGATATCCTATACTTAGAGATGAGGATGAATTAGCACCAAAGGGTCTAAAAAATAATAAGGCTCTGGGTACAGATAAGATGCAAGCAGAAACTCTAAAAACCGCTGGACAAGCAGTAACAGAACGTCTCTACCAACTTGTAAACTATATGTATGTGGCAGGCAAGATACTCAAAGATTTCAAACGTAACATCACAGTAACTATACACAAAAAGGGGGGCTCAGGTATATGTGAAAATTTTCGAACAATAAGTTTGACAGCACACGTGTAAAAATATTAACTAGAATTGTACAAAGTCGAATGGAAAAACGAGCTAAAGAAGTACTAGGGGAAGATCAATTTGGGTTTAGGCGAAACAGGGGAACACGGGAGACTATTTTAGCTCTGAGGGTGATAATGGAGAAAACAATAGAAAAAGGGGAAAGCGTGTATATAAGGTTTCTAGATCTGGAAAAAGCATTCGACAATTTAAAATGGAAAATAGTGTTCGAAATACTTAAAAAGACTGGAATGAGTTTCAGAGATATACAGAGAGTACATAGCTTATACAGAGAGCAAACAGGGTAATAGAATTAGAGCAAGAACGTAGAGAAGTAAATATTAATAAAGGGGTGAGACCGGGATTTGCCCTATCCCCATTAATTTTTAACTTGTACATCGAAATGCTGTCAAATGCAAGAAGATCATTGGAATTATTATGCAGGGACAAAAGATTGATATGCTTAGATTTGATACAGGTTGATACATGGTAGCGTACACAATTTAGATTTGTGTATCATTGTAATTGAAATCACTGGTTGCGGTGACTCAATAGGTTACAGGTTCGAATCTTGTTCGAAACCTTATACTTTCCATATTTCGATTACTAGCCGGATTTGAAGTTGTTGTTTAAGCTTTGCATAAGGAAGGGTCTAAGCTATTATTTCATCTTTTTAACTTATTACGTGGTATTGATAACCAACTTGCCTTGTGCGATTACATAATATTTCGAAGTATTCCTGTACAAATACAGAAATCTTTTTAAACACAATTTTCTCAAAACGCCGTAGCTTGGTTGATATTGGCAAATGCAGTATAATGAGTTTTACGTGATTCATAGATCGTGACGACTGTCGACAGTTTTAGTTGGTGTTGATTTGTATAAATTACATTCGAGTTTTTGTAGATTGTAGGTATTTGAAATCAGTTAGATATTTTTAAATTAGCTTTGACGCAACCTTAACCTCCGTAATTCCTTGAGATTACAATTTGTTAATGACTACTCTAACTAATAAATATATAGTATTGAATCTCCGAACTTGAATTCATTAATTTGTGTGGTTTGTAAGCTTTTAAGTCAAATAAATCCTGGCGAAACGGCTTACAATTATTAAGAAACCTGCTAACAAAAAGGAAATTAATAAGATACGTTTGGTATTGCCGAATATCTCAAATTTTTAGTGTTTTATATATTGCATATATACCTCTAGTTCAGATCGTTTCGATTTTGCGAACTTTGTCTTGATAGGTATGGTACAGTTCCATATAAAATAATACATCACCCACACACTGTAAATAATTAATGCTCTCCTGCTGATATAGTTATGATTAGAAAATTCACTTCGGATTTGTACAATATATTACACTGCACGGCAAAGCACTGTTGTGAGATTTGTGTTATATTTGCTGCTGCAACCTAATACAATGGGATTTCACGGCAAGATTGCTGTTTGTGGCAACGATTCAATTTTACTAGGGATAAGTCTTGAAATGCAATTGTAAGGATTAAGCTTAGTATGAGGAGGTGTTTTTGAATTATACGTATTATCTTTACCTCTATAGAATGATATCTGTTATTTGAAACGGATTTACTACTTAATTAAAAACAAAAGCGACTAAATGCGAAACAACGGAAGACAGTGTTGATTGAGTCAAATGGTGGGCAATATGGAAATTCGGGACTAGATAATCCTTTTATACCGTTACGGAAAATTTTGGAAGCGCTTGAATAGCTATAAATACATAATATTAGCTTTGAGATACCGCTGGCAGATATTCATTCTAATAGTTTTCGAAGATAGACGCAACTAGCATCCAATATTTGATTGCGGATAATTAATATTTAGTTACGCTTAACATACCAATATATGGATGTCTTATTATTAATACTAAAGAAAAGCGGTGATCATTATCAAATGAAAAGGGAAAGCCCTTAGGATCGGCTCTACGGCTCGATAAGTAAGGCAACTTAGCATAAAATAATGAAGTATTGACAATACATTGCGTGTTCAGCTATACCAATCTGGGATTATTGTAACAACTGCATCAGGAGAAAGCGAATTAGTTAAGCAGATTATTCCCAGGAGTAGACCGTAGGTAGCAGTCCAACTAATCCTTTTCTTCTTTGATGGGTTTCTATATGAAAATAGAGCCCAGGGTAAACTATAAAGAAAATTGGTAAAAGTAAAAAAAAAGAAAACTTGTATTAAGATGATACAACTAGTTCTGAAACATTATTTCCGCTCTGAAGCATGAGAAAGGCGCCACTGCGTTTAGAACTATAATTCTGTAAAACGTAAAGATTCTGAATTAAGCAGAAAGTCCTGAACCACAAAATATACCATAAACTATCGATAACTCAAGAAGAGTCCGAACTCTTGGTATTGCTCAAGCTTCATTTAAAAGAAAATATAATTAAACATAACAAAGAGCACCATTTGTGTTCCATATAAAATGTAGTATATGTAAAAAAATCATAGTTAAATTTCAAGAGAACAATAAAGCTTTTTATAGTCGAAATAACTATTATATTTCTTTGACCACGTGCTCAATTTAAATAAGTTGAAAAACACGTAGAGTAAAATTTCTATAAACCACTACTTCTATGAGTATCTTTGTAAAATTATTGTATTAGGATTTATATTGTCCTAATATATCTTACGCTTAAAAAAGTTTCGCCTCCTTTCCTTGATTAAACCAAAACACAATTTAGATCCTTAAATATCAGAGCAAAAAGAAATAAGAATGGCTAAAATTTAAATCAAGTCTTTTAACAAAAACTAAGAATTAACGTGGTTAGTATTTGATAACGTATTTACAGTTCGATAAATAAAAATTTTCATATAATATATGATCAATAAAATTTAAATGACACAAAATGCTTGTAACTTTTCAATCACAAATTTAATTCAGACCTAAGGTTATTAATCACTTTTGCAATTTGATAAGAGAATGGTGCTTTAAACTAATTTAAAAATAAAAAGTTTCCTATAAAATTTTTAAAGAATCATAATGTAAATTGGTCAATAATTTGACCCGTTAAACTAATTTAATTTAAGGATTACTATTTCTATTCAGATATGTATTGTTAACATAACTATTTATTGCTTAGTTATATCTCATTTACGGTTCTATAAAATATTTTGTATACATTTACAGAGAAAAATGTTATATAAGTAACTTTCGGTATTGACTTTAATTAGTGATTTTAATTTATGCTATGATCCTACAGGATTATACCTGGAACTGTCATTCCCCGACGTTGGGTCGTCATTTTAATTATGCTATGATACTCTCACAATTATTCGTGCCACATCGTTCGAGCGGTCGTATTAATTATTGCTATGAATAAACAGGAATTTATCGTGGACCGACCTTGTGTCGACCAATAACAAAACTTGATATGATAACGCCTTACTCGATATCAATTGTGTATTCAACTTATAACTCCTCCTCTCTGTTTAAATTATCAAATTACACTCCCATGAATTTTATCATTCGGCCTTGAGTAGCTTTTATTTTATTTTGTTTTTTAGTTAATTCCATATAATAAAAACTAATATTATGTACAGGTTTTAAAAATTATCAAAATACACTTTTCAATCAATAAACATTGTAAATCGTATTTATCTCAAAAATCATATGCTTTTCAATCAATCTAAAGTCACCAAAAAACCTATTGTTTTATCGAAAGAAGCCTGGAACGTTCAAAACCCCTTTATCATATTACGTAATTTCTACGTATGCAAGTTCGTTGTTGACCCAGTTACAATAATTTTTAATAAATTTAATTATTAATAAACTTGAAAATCAATAGGATGAATATATAGCAAGCTTAAGCTTGCTTTCAACATAAACTTGACCGGCGTCGACGGTTTATCTTACAAAACACCCGTTCACAATTCAATAACTGTATTAATGATGTACGAGGCTTGTTCAATTGAAACCCATTTTTGGTCAGGTTATCTATGGAAACAATTGTAATCACTCAACTGACGTTTTGCAACGTTAGTGGTGTTTGTAAACTTCCCACTGATCAGTTTCTCTCGTATATATTTGACAGCGATTTTAAGTATTGTGACTTTGAAATGACGTTTATTATTAACAATCCCACCAAATGTGATCAGCGTGCGGTCGTTCAATTTCTGTGTGCTGAAAGTTTGCAACCATTGGAAATTCATACACAAATGCAAGCAGTATAAGAAAACGCATGTTTTGCGTATCCAACTGTCAAGGAATGGTGTCGAAAATTTAAGAATGGACGCAAAGGGACGAATGATAAGCTGCGACCAGGTGTAATGTGTACTGCGTCAACAGACAGGAATATCGCATGTGTAGAAGGCCTGATCAGAGAAAATCCTCAAGTTTCAATCAGAATAATTTTAGCAAATGTTGGTGTGAGTATCGGATCTGTTCATAGCATCGTACACAAACTAGGCTACAGCAAAGTTTGTGTGCAAAAAGATTGCGAATGGGCTTATCTTTGCAACAGCTCACGGAATACAGACAAAATGGTAAAGATTTTATCTCGTCAATAATTGCTGGACGAATCTTGTTGTCATTATTTTGAACCATCCAGTAAGCTGTCATCGATGCAATAGAAACACGCAAATCCTCCGTTATCAAAAAAGTTTAAAGTTCGACCTTCTGCCGGTAAGGTCATTTTGACATTTTTTTCGACCCTGAAGGACCCTTGTTGATAGAATTTACAGAACCTCGGGTGCATATCAACGCAAACCTGTATAATAAAACTTTGAATAAGCTCCATCAAGCAATAAGACGAAAACGTTCAGGGAAGCTTTCGCGTGGTGTCATTCTGCTTCACGACTATGCTCGAGCTCATGTTGCTAACATAGTAAAAGAAAATCTACATCGAAAGAAATGGAGGATATTAGAGCATCCACCCTATTGTCTCGATTTATCGCCTTGCGATTTTCACATCTTTGGGCCACTGAAAAAAACGCTAAAAGGTAACCGTTTACAGTCGGACGAAGTACAAAACGTCGCGAAAGAACTCTTCGAGCAGCGGCCACAAGATTTCTTTAGGCAGGGTATACATAGGTGACAAAACAATAGGATATGTGCCTTAATCGTAGTGGTAACTATTTGTAAATTTAGTTGTCAATAAATTTTTCCTGAACCAAAGATAGGTTTCAATTGAAAAAGCGTCGTACTATAGATTTCGTTTTTTAGCGACATTAGACAAATTATCTAAATACCATTTGTATGCTCTACTAATATTTCTAGTATCTTGAATTATACAAAATGTAAGATTTTTCTTAAGAAATAATTGACCGAGATATTATCAAATTTCCGCTGCAGGTATTGATAAGAACATGCTTTCCTACTTGCCGACGTGAATTCAAATGCACTTCCAAACTTTGTTAATGGCTTGCCTAAACATATGCTAACCAAACTGATCTTGGTACGACAAGTGTCTTGCATCATTTTTCCTTAGATAATCTATCATAACTCTAACAAATCTATAGTAAAACAAACATTATTGTTGCATTTGAAAATTCAATCTTTAGAACTCCATTGTGTCAAATTCCAACGTTTCTTATTTGCGCTATAAGACAAAAATTAATAATAGAAATACTTAAAAATACTGACCATTAATAAATTCTTGTTTCTGGACAAACTAACAACGGTCTAGTGCTTAGCGAAAAAGCACATTCGAATACCGATTCGATATTCTCATGCCAACGTATATATTAGACTTCTTAGCGTTAGGTCGTCATGCGAGAGAATGGTACGAACGTTGATAACAACCGATTATTTGAATTTAAAACGCATGCCTGACAAATTATAAATACGATGAATCTCTAAAAAACGAATATGACGCCATACAGACATACGCCTGAATTTAGATAACCACAAAACACAAAAATGCCAAATTGATTAAATTGCTTGAAAAGTGTAAGATAAGTAGGGTACAAAAATTAAATGTAAGAAAAATTCTACTTAAATAGACAGCTGTAATTTATTACTGCTTCATGGTAATGAAAATTTGAAAAGTCAGATGTAAAACGCCATATTCACAAGTAAATTTAAAGTGGGCCCAAGCCTGCCAAAACCAAGACCCATGCCATTAGATAGATCTCGACGAGTGAAACAAAAGTGCTGCTGTGCACATCTTCAGATTTCGACGAACTTTTGTTTCACTCGTCGAGATCTATCTAATGGCATGGGTCTCGGTTTTGGCAGGCTTGGGCCCACGTTGTATTTACTTGTGAATATGGCCTTTTACACAGGGACGCCATTAGTGTTCAGCAGCGCCATTCATTATAGACTACCTTTTAATTGTAAGTGTAATTGTCAAATACATGTCAGTTGCTATTAAGTCGGGTAATGAATGTAAACAGGAAATTATGTTCCATTAAATACTTTTAAAATAGTATTTCACATACGAAATTGATAAAAAGTACAGTAGATCGACTCAATCGCTGATGAGCACACAGGAATTCGAATACATGTAATACATACACTATCCACATATGGATCTTCTAATGCTGTCCAGATTTATAGTAGCGTAACTGCAAAATTGCATTTCCACTCCAATTGAACCTAGAATTCATCCACTTTGAACTTTATAACGAAAAGAAGGCATAACTGTAAGGTTTTTTACATAGTATACATTTCTAGAAATGATAGCAACAAAGTCTACAAACTAGCTCTTTCCTAAAGACATTCACATTGTAATTGCGGATATAGCACATATAATTTAACTGAATTTAGTTTTGATCTTAGATATTAAACACTTTACAGATACTTGAGAAATTGCTGGCATATTTCAACTAGTACACTTCGTTTTCAGCATTTACATATAGTCAGATATATAATTGGGACCTTAATAATTATTAAATGATAGAAATAGATTCTCGTATTGGGAAATTGTTCCTTCACAGATGTACTACGTTAGTATATTACATTTTGGTAGCGCATAATTATCACCCAGTGCCCATTGACTCAGTTACGCAGAGATCTTAATACCTTTGAAGGCTTCTTATCAATAGATTTGTGTATCCCTGGTTAGTTACGTGTTATATAGTGGCTTTTGTAACTAGATTGTATTGGTACGGTACACATTACGCATTATAAAATCTTCTCGTTATTCTGGATCGATTGAAGGACTATATAGTAATAGTATATTCTACACCCAATAGGAAAAGCTCAACACTCCCGAACGACGTGAAGATTGCTTGTCGAGGCGTAAGCCGAGACAAGCAACACGCAGTCCGGGAATGTTGCTTTTCCTACGTGGGACACATACTATTTTTTCGCAAATCGTTAAAAAACGACAGAAATAAAAATACACATTTTTAAAAACCTGAATAATTGTATTTATAAATAGATGATGCTGCAACTTTTTATTGAAAATTTTTGCGTAAAACCATGGAAACGTTCCTATCAAGATATTGAATTGTCAAACTTGACACATTGAAATATGATTGCTGGTATTTTTGAAAGGTAACAATACAAATTCTATAATTGTACTAATTGTAAAATACCTGAAAATAGCACACACAACTTAATTCAGAATCAAATACATTCTGAAGTGAGTTGCTTGTTATATTTACATAATGTGTTAAGATTGTTTAAATAGAACTTACCATGAAAGCATGTGCTTAGCCATTTTTGTAGTCCATATGTATACACATATTATTTCTGTACAGTACAGTAATGAATATTTCTTTACAGTGATTTGTCGTTGCTTGGCAACGACTAAACACACATTCAACTTTTCTTTAAGAAATTTTATCAGAAATGTCAACATTTCTGAACGATTTGCGGAAAAATACTTATCTTTTTGTTGGTATGTCCAATTTATCGGTAGGAATTCTATCTTTTACTACACTGTTCTTATAACTATTGCAAATTGTAAATAATAAGATATACTGTTTTCCCACAACCATCTAGTAATGTGCTTCTTGTGCATTTAGGAATGAGAATGGGTCAATAATAGTTCTCATTATTCTGTAGGTGTATATGTATCTATAATCCAAAAGCTATAACCAATCAGGAACTTCCAGGTCGTGGGTTAAGCTAAAATCCAGCACCTCTGACCAATCAGTCAACGCATTCATTTTTATTAATCCACCAGGAATAGTTTTCAAATCAGCGAAGTAGGTTGTTGTACTTAGACACATAAATTTTTGCTTGTCAGTGTTTGTGATATTCGTTTAAATATTTATAGAAAATGAATATTGAAGAAATGTGTACGCCGCCTAAAATTGTAAAAACGGCAGAAGCGAATACCTTAAATTTACTACCCCAGAAATATAAGAAAAGGCATTAAACTATTTATAAGGCGTTTATGGAATGGGGTCATTAAAAAGTTGCGAATTCGTTTTCAAAAAATGTTCTTCTAGAGTATTTATATACTTTGAAATAAAAGTAAAATATAATTTTCAATTAATTTTTGTATATAATTTTCTTAATAAAATATTTATTGGCATCATGGGAGCTTGTCAGACAAATGTAGATACCGTATACCTTATGAATGTTGAAGACATTTAGTTCATAAATCCGTACCTTTCCGTGACAACTTCTATTGCTAAAACAAAATAGTCCGAATATTTGCTTTAACTGATAATTTCTCAGAGACATGGTAAGAAATATATTAACAGTCGTCCAAAAAATGTCAAAATTACTTCATTATTTATTAATTACCAAAATGGAAAACGCACACCTCAAGGAATTGGAATGAACAAATTCAGTAATATGAGAAAATAGATAGTAAAGTATCTGAATTTGTAAGAACCAGAACAATACTTTGGATACAGTTTTAGATCATCAGCTACTTTACTGTAAGCGGTAGCGGAAGGATACGTTCACTCCGTGAAAAATGTGATACTGCAAATAAAATTCCAAACTCAGTAAACAACGAACAACCCTCCACTAGCAGAGTATTTAATACTAACTTGAAAACAATTCAAAAATGGTTATTAAAGATAATCAGCTGTCAGCCATACAACTCAATAACAAAGAACAACCCTGTACCAGTAGAACATTTAACATTAACTCTACGAGCCATTCAGAAATACTTAGTCAAAACAACTAATCGTCAGTTGTACAATTTATAAATGGTTTGAATATTTGAAATATTACGATTTATTATAATTTATAATTTAGATAACAATTAAAATATGTTTCCTTAAAAATAGAAGCAATATTTCAGCCGATTTAAACCTCTATTTAATAGTCGTGGGAAAGTATAGTATCCCACTCCCAAGTACCGACCATTAGGTATTTGGATTAGGTGGCTCGTCTTCGCAGACTCGCGGCGCACGCTTTCCGAATGAGTAATGACTCTTATCTGTGCTCGTTGGATAATATTCTATTTGCCTTCATACTTTACTAGAAACGAGGTGTTTAATCTAGAAGAACAGTTATATAATCGTACGGTTCATTAATACTGCTTCTAATCACATCATACCTACTAATGTTTTCTTTCAGATGACGTAACTGTACCTTGTATTAAAAACGCTAATTGGTGCACTAAATACATTATTTTGTCCTACGTTTAGATTCGCAATGAACTATAGCAACTTGTCTGAACCAAGACACATAAATTCTTATAGTCAAATTTCCTTTAATTCTATAATAGTATATTATTTAACGGGTGAGTTATAATAGCCATTACACATTCGGAATATTCGCGCTGCGAGCCCTAGCGGGTTCGCGGTGTAATCTGAATGAGTAAGGTATTGGTCATAACTTACGAGTTGAATACTAATCTTCATTATCTGATATTTCCTAAACGTTTTAACTAATATGGCAAACATTAACAAGCAAAAATGTGTAAGTGCAACAGCCTACTTTGCATTGTACGAAAATTATACCTCGCGGATTATGAAAAATAAAGGTTTGCACTGATTGGTCAGAGGTCTTGGGTTATGATCATAATCCACAACGTGGATGTTCCTGATTGGTTAAAAGTGTTGAATTATGAAGTTATATACATCTACAGAATAATGAGTACTATTATTAACCCATTCGTAAATGCATAAGAAATACATTATTGGATAATCGTGGGAAAAACATTTTATGGTTAACTAGAATCGGTGGTCATATGAGCCCTAATTATTACCATCACTTTGACGGTTTGATTTTCACTAAATGTACTCTTGTTGCCTTAGCTAGCGTACAAACAACTTCTAACTAGATATCACATGTTTTATGCGGTACATTCTCTTCGTCGCTACAAATATTGTGCGCTCGGAATAAAAGTCCACCGAATGAATATACGGGTATAATAATTTTTAGTGCAGTTTGTGAAAACTCAATGAACAAAGTTGGGAAATACCTAATAGCGTTTCTTTGATATGGCTTAAAGTTGGCGCTTTTTAAGATCAATCATCGGTGCTATTTTTAGTATCTAATCTAACAATACCACAACGTTTATTTTTTGTCAAAAAATTAGCGACGTGCATTCGCAAAGTCATGAAATTTACTTGACCAGTAATCTTATTTATGCATGCTTCTGAGAAGAATTTGGTTTCTGTGTAACTGGAGATATATCCCATTTGTATACTTTTTAAAACACATTTGATTCCAAGGATAGCCCGTAGGAGCCTAATAAGAAAAGGAGCTAGGCACTACATTAGAATATTTAAAAATTCTGAAACTAGTTTGTCGGTTTTCAAAATATCATACACCAACATATGCATGGAAAGGGCCTCTGAGCGTTTTGTTAAATTGTTGTTCCCAACTCAAAAATTCAATCATGGATTTGATTTTCAGAAAAATCTTCATTGAACGTTGTATATACACGAGAAACGAGTTCAATAAATAAATAAATACGTTGAGGTTTTATATGGATGGAAGTTTTGAAACCAGTGGGTTGCGGAACAAGTGATACGCTACCCAATGCTAACACTACTGAAATTTAATTGCGTACTTGCAGAAAGATAACATATCCCTATATTTAATTGAAGTTGCGTTAGTGTATTTAATTTATATTTAAAAATATTTTTCCCTACAATTTAATTTTTAGAGTGAATTTTTATTGATTGACGGTGAACTCAAAAACATAACCTCGGTATCTATCTTGTTATTAAATTGCCGGTTTGAATCATAAGATATGGCATTTAACTATTGTATTTATTGGGCGCAAACAAGGGTAGTTATTGCAAATTGCTCCAACAAGAATTTCTTGAAAAACCTAGAACGTTTTATACAATGCAAATTTATATAATTTACGAGGTTATTAGTCGAGTGAAACATGGTGCTTATAGATATCGGAACTTATCACTTAATTAAGTTGTCCACCGAGCCTAAGCCTCTATAACCTCTTTAGATGTATAAATAGCGGAAGTTGATAATTGTAACTTGTTTGACACTTTATATCATTCAGCTCTTTTTTAGTGTATAATGTAGGTGTTTCATCTGTTCAATATGCAGTATCAAAAACAGTGTATATTGACACATTTAATATTTAAATACTTTCTGTATATTTGTTGTGGTTTGTTTTGTATTTTTCTTAAACTTTTTTTGGTATTAAACCACTCAGAGTTTTTACAATTGTCTTTATTTACGTTCGATCCATGACCTAAGATCGTTGTCAAAATAATAAAAAATTTTAAGTTTGACATTTATGACACAAATTAAAGGTGACATTGATTTATTAATTTTTGATTTAAATACATTAGGTAAAAATTTTAAAGTTTAGAAGAATCAGTACTTTCAATTTGTGTTGCGTCCTGAGAAGGGCTTTTTAAGGTAGCCAAAATATTCACGCATACAAAAAACTATTTCTTAAAAAATGATGACTTAAAATTTAAACAAGTGTTTTTAAAAATCTGTACGAATACGTGTAAAGTAAAGAGGCGACACGCCACAGAAAGTGTATTTGTAAATAATCGACTTTATCAGCTAGTCACTGTTGTAGCCAGTGAAGTAGTGAACCACGCATAAGATTCTCAACATTTTGGGAATATCTACTGTAACTGATGTTTAAAAATAGGAGTAGAATAACATTGATGCAAAAAATATGATTTTTTAAACATTAAAAGCTTTCAACAAATGTTTACAGGAATTTGTGTACTTACGTACTTAATAGGGTAGCTACTCACCAATGACTGCTTACAAAAGGTGTTCAGAATGTATTTCATTTTGTTTAATATACAAACGTGTTCTTTCATTCCGGTTTTGTAAAACAGTTTAATAAACATTAACATCTTAGTTTTGTATTAGTTCCACTACATCTCCAATTCGTTGAAGTATTTGCCCTGTTTTATCAATGTTCGTATTAACCCCATGTACTTTATATTTTAAGGCATCCTACAAAAAGCAATCTATTGGATTGAGGTTGAACGAGCGTGGCACTTTATCTTTGACCAAATTTCTGGTGTAAAGCTGTCTTACTTATAAAGCGTAATAAGGAAAAGCGCTGTCATGTAACATTCACATGTGACAACGAACTTAAAGTGGAAAGTCATCAGGCGGATCTTCCAAATTATTTTGTAAAAAATAAAAAAAAAACTACACCATCTAAACGGTGTAGTAAATAAACTGGTCCTTGCAATTGCCTATCATTCCAGCCGAATGTTCACAAAAAATTGTTGAAAACGAAATTTCCTTATTAGATGTGTATTTTCTATAAACCATAATGAGTGTTGTGTCGATTAAATACTGCATTTCTTGTAAACGGTGATTCGTCTGTACACAAAATGTTTTGTGCAATATTACGATCACGATTGTTTTGATTTATCAAACGTTCACATAATTGAACTGTTCGTGGATAGTCTTAAGGTTGTAAGCATTGCACATGGTAATACTGAAGCGGATGCAGTGCTTCTTCGTTCAAAATTCTTCACATTGTTGTTTGAGAACTGTGGTTTGTTGCTGCTATTTGACGTGTACTAAAGTAGGGGTTGTTCGTTATCAAATATAATACCTCTGCTTCGACGTATCGCGGCCGACCTCTATCGCTTTCAAACCCAGGCGCATATTTCTTATTTCCCTATCACAGTATACCGTGTTTATGACCACTTGAATATTTGGGGGCCGTCGTCCAGAAAAAAGTTCATCATATATCTCTTGTGCAGCTGCTGCATTTTGCATGGTTTCTCCATAAGTGACAATATCCATTATGTTCGCCTTGGTAAAATCAAAATCACGCACAGTTATTAGTTAAGAACTGATATAACAAACGAACCTTTCAGACTGCTGATGATATTTAAACTAAACATTTGCTCTATTAATAACCACAAAAGAATAACTTGCACACACCATTTTAAATCACTTGTTGGTTTAATATAACATAATACTACTACAAACGTAGTAGTTTAAGGGTCGCAAAATCAGGCCAATAACACGTGTTGTTATAATACAAGAAGTGAGCCTTGAATATAATCTAACTATTCTTGATGCATTTCCCTGAACTCACAAACTCATTATAGTGTAATTAAAATTAATACCCCATTTCTCCTCATTGTTTACCACCTATTATAGCATCACTTTTATTATTTGTACACTTAACGTAGCGCGTCTTTACTGAAACTGGAAGGAAACTGTAACACAAATTTTATTAAAATCTTATACGAAACTAGCGTAGAATAGCACGTTTGAAAATTCAACCAAATGGAGGGCATTTTAAACATTTTTGGTAAATAGTCATCAAATAGCTACCTTAATTTAAGTACACACATTTCCATAAACATTTGTTGAATGCGTTTAATTTTTAGGAAATCACATTTCTTTGCATAAATATTATTTTGCACCCCTTCTGAACATCAGTTAAAGTAGATATTTCCACAAAGTTGAGAATCTTATGCGTAATTTACTACTTCATTGCTTACAGTGATCTGTTGATTAGAAAAATAATGTCGATTCCTCAGAAATGCACCCTTTGTGGTGAGACGCCCCTTAACACGTACACGTACAGACATTTTTAAAAACATCGATTTAAATTTTAAATTGTTATTTTCTAAGAAATACTTTTTATGCGTAAGTATCAATCTACGTTCCTTCCTTAAGTATCAGTTAAAATTATTCTATGAAGTTGTAAATAACTCTGTATAAGCCCATTTTTGTCAGTAGGTTAGATACCTTCGTTCTAGCCCAAAAAACCGGTTTTCCCCATGTTAAATCCCATAAGGAAATATAAGGTCCGTTCTTGTACCAAGCATTGAAATCCCCATAAGGAGGAATTGAGGATCAATTCAGTTTACTTTCAACCAACACCCACGACGTCTATTACATTCAGTTTTTAGAGAATTGGATAACACTAAACTATAAAAAATTTTATATTGTCTTATTAAAATAATAAAAGTACTACATTAACCTCCCTTATGGTAATATGCTGTACCACTATACCGTTGGACGGGCAGGCGGGCGGGAGGGCCGGTATATAAACGAGCATTTTTTTGGTCTGGGGTTAGTTGTAGTACAGTGTACTTAAAAGATGAGTGCAAGCACTAAACCTTATACCAGAGATGTTCTGGTGAAAGCAATAAATGAAATTCAGCGGGGTGTAATAAGTGTCCGCTCTGCTAGTAAGAAATATAATATATCTAGAACAACGATTCGAGACAACCTCGTGCAACATTATACTCAAATGGATAAAGCTGTTCCTGAACAAGATGATGTAAGAGATATGGATACTGCAGAGCAAGAAGTTAAAATACAGGTACAAAATTTTGATGAATTTACTCCTTCTAGTACCACCCAAGTTGGTAAACATGGTTCTTTGTTCCTATCTAATATACAAGCTATATTCGCAGGACCATCATGTTGTGGGAAAACTAGTGCTCTAATATCTTTAATTTTACATAAGAATGGGCTTAGATTGCAAAATGTCTACGTGTTTTCAAAAAGCCTATATCAACCGAAATATGAGCGGTTAAGGAATGTATTTTCTCCGTTAAAAGATGAGATTGATTACCACGAGTTTGGAAATTGCAATGATGCCGGAGGAGCCGGAGGACCTAAAGGAAGATTTGATTATCTCTTCCAAACAAAAAAAACTGTGTTATTTGGCTTTGTTCGTTTACTGGTATATCGTCGAAAATCATAATCGAATCTTCCTTTGCATCCTCCGGCTCAATAACATAACATTTAATGAATTAATGAAGAATGAACCTTCATAGTGTTAGTGAAACTCTAACGGAGCTTAAATGAATTATAATTAGGTTAGCGTATTGTGAGAGTCTTTGCAGTTACAAAATTAAATTTTATAGCGGGTACACTTTATGACGCAATAGACTTGGCATCTAGGAACATTCTTGAAGAAGGCAGGAAAGATTGCCTACGGCGTTAAAGAGTTTACTGTGTGGAAACTGTAAATTGTGGCCATTTCATATCATGTGACAGACAGTGGGCATACCCCACCTTTGAGCTAATAAGACTTTTTAATTTGACAGTGTACTAGTGCAAAACACTAAAAAATTTTAATAATCCCAGGGCGCCAAATATTTAATTCATAAATATTATAAATATTAGGGTCGGGTTCTCAAACAACACTGATAATAGAAATAAAACAAAACTTAGTTCAGTAAACAATGTTCAATTTAATTAACACTCTGTCTTAATTACAAATAAGCAAATTATACCCTATAATAAACTAAATTTGCCGCTTACACCATAAATCCTATTCTAAATCGTGTAGATAATTCGTTCAAATCAAACTTTATAAAATGACAATAATAATCTTTCCACTCACCCTTTGACGGAATCGACGTCAACAAAATCAGTGAAATGATTACTCCCGCGACAGCTGGCTTTTCAGTAGCAGATGATGTCGAGGTTAAGAGCACATCATCAATTTCCAACACAAATTTCAGAATGCAGGCGGTATCCCACAATCCAGGCGTCGCCGTGGATCAATGTAGTAAGCGTAAGACTACGGATCCCAAGATCCTAGGTTCGAATCCCGACACGGCCGACTGCTTGAAAAATGGCAGGTAAGCATTTTTCACAAAAATTACACTGTCGTTCGGACGAGAGGTTAAATAGAGGTCTCGTGTGTGAGTGTTGTCACGCCTGGAACGGAAAGGGTTTGGCAAAATTCTAAATTTTCAGGCAACAAAAAAACTTGCCTCCTAGCCAATGTAGTACCTTTAGTGGGAGCATTGGAAATATAAATGCACGGCTACAATCCAGGCGGCTCCATGGCGTAGGGGTATGTGTGACTACAACGCCCAAGGTACCGGGTTCGAGCCGCTTGAAAAATGTTAGGCGAGCATTTTTCATAAAAATACACCCTCGTTCGGATGAGAGGTAAAATGGAGGTCCCGTGTGGGAATGTTGTCACGCGCGTTAAAGATCCCTACCTTGCTTGGAACAGCAAGGGTTCGGCAAAATTCCAAATTTTCCAGGTAAAAAAAAAACTCGCTTTCTGCCAATGTAGTACCTTCGGGTGGAGCATTGGAAAATCACATGTAAGGTATCCCACAATCCTATCTGGCCTTCGGTACACATATAATGTTAAACGGTAGTATTCACCACTTTAGAGCGTGTTTATAAAATATTGTGGACATTAATGTTTCATACCCACTCTACAACTACGTTCCTGTAACACTGTTGTTATCAATGTATATAGAATGCTTATTTAATGATGCATTCGCACGGTTCCCGGCTTTATTTCAAACACCTTCAGTACAATTAGATTTATCTATCAACATGTTTACCTGTTAAGCTTCTAACCTCTACTACTTTTTTTCAATCGACCGTGAGCTCGCGCAACCCACCGCAGTAAAATGCAGCGCCTTCCATAAAGAACCGTCGTATTTGCTAGATTCTATTACCTAGATACATTTATCCGTGAGTCTATAAATAATAAGAATACCTTGGAATTAATAATTAACGATTTATTACAAACAGTGCGGGCTGTCACAATCGACACGTTGTTTTTGAATACTGTACTGCGAGTACTCGCCGGAGATAATTGAAATCTACTGAAGCTTCAGCATAAAGCTGGTATGAAGTCTATTCGGGTGATGCTGTAACCTCGTTGATAAACGGAAACCTGAAATTTCACGCTGGCAGAGACTATTGATGCTACGGGTCTGATGGATTCGATTACTGTTAGCAGGCAGAATGATTGTTTTAATAGGTTAACGCATAGATCACGGGGTTAGATTCACCTACACGAATAAGGTGGTGTATCGTCACACTGCAGTTCCATGTCACTCTAGAGTACGTTGGTTATAAAGAGAAATTTCGTGCTCACAGATTAGTGATGCAACGGACTTGATGTACTCCTTTGTTCTAGCGGGCAAACGATACTTTGAATAGGGTGGCTTGAAGACTAATGTGCCGAGCGGTAGACTAGATCCTCCTACAAGTATAAGATAATTTAATCGGCACACTGAAGTTCCGTGTTACTCTAACTGTTGATTACAAAGAGAAACAAAGGAATAACGTTGATGTTAACCAACGCGTGGAGTCGTTCGTAACTTTGGAGACTAGTTGAATCTTTGTTCTGGTCAAAAAATTATTGTAAGAAAATGATCGAACTTTTTTTTTTCAGCCACTGCATATAGGGACACTGCCTCGGACGGCTAAGAAATTTTATTTACAATTCTTATTGGTTTAAGATATAGTCTACGCTACTTATAGTACTTAGTGATATTGTAATTCGTATACTAGATATGTACGTTTTTGTTTACTTTGTTGATTTGTGCGTGTGTGCAAAGTAATGTGAGCATTGAATTTTCACATTTCGGCAGAAAAATGATGTGAAAATAATCTACTTGTTTATTCAACAAGGTCGATGTAAATTTTGTTAGTTTTAGGTTGTAATGACAGTAGAGAAGGCTACATTTTGAATATGGCATTAAGTGAAATGAACTATTAGGAATTACTCCCTAATATGTCACACTAGCTTCTTGCATATTAATTGAAATTCGCAGTGACTTTTTTTTTAAACTTTTGTCATATGTCAGCAAAGGTATAACTACATATGCGATACGCTAATATTTTTGTATAAAACCTCTATGTTTTGCATATATCCAGGCTAACAAAGAAGACATTGCTTTAAAAAGACAACTAGGCCCACATAAATTACCATAACTTTACATGAATTCACATTGCAGTCGAGATTTCTACAAATGATTTTTCATACAACTAGTAGAATTTGGCTACGTTTCGTAGCAAACATTTTATATTCATACATAAAATATAAACTCCAGAAGGCTTCAGTTTTATAGTTTAGCGTTTTACTGCAGTGGATATCATAAAACCCCACTTTAGTTTTGTAAGTTGATCAAAAGTCAGCTCATTAAAGCCAGTAAGGATATTAAACGAACAGTTTTACACTGTACTTAAACGTGAACGTTTTACGAAAAATGCATTGCCTGCTTAAAGACAACGGCCGTAATTATAAACTCAGCTCCTAATTTGTATAATTACATTACATGGGAATGGCGAATTTGTACTATTGTTCGGTTTACGGGGTATCTGAACTACTACAGCTCAATATAATAGCGTTTCAGGTTGTGTTTGCTAATTGTTCTGATAATTATACTCAGTTTCAAATGCATAGCAACAAGTCTAGGCGATTCATTTTCAAAGAGCAATGGAACCGGATTTGGACAAGCAGATTCATGAGATCATTAGAAACATACGGAAACTGTTTAGTATTCGTTTAAGTCCTTTGGTGGCGTGACGAGCACGACACGACACAAATGAAGTAATCGATCACAATTAAACGTGTGCTCTGTTTTTACGAATTGAAACACAAATCCTTGTCGAGCTTTGCGCCGTAAAGAGTTCGTGAACAGAATTGGTAATTCTGTAAAAGTCGCCTAATTAGAATTAACATTTAAGCCAATACGCATTAGTGACTAATTGTACGTTTTAGCTCTATTACCGACTGAAAGAGATATTTAAAATTATAAACGGCTTATGGAATCAAATCCTAACCATTTCCGTTATAAGGCAAAATCACACTAAGCTTGATAAACCTTTTGCATTATAAAACCCTTTATATATCACGAGCTTTCTCACATAACAAGTCTAGTCTGTTTTAATCCTTATTATCGATTTCAGGACGACCATTTCCTCTCTTGAACTGCACGGTGATCAACCAAACTTCGGATTCTCTCCAAGTTGAGTGCATAGAAAGCTTCGATGGGGGATTACCACAAAGCTTTCTCATGGAGGTACTCGAGCTTCCATCATTAGAATTGAGGTTCAACACTACTTCGTACAAAACTCCACCAGCATTCTCTGTAGGAGAGTTGGAACCTTATGTAAGCTACAGGATTTTATTATACGCCATTAACGCAAAAGGTCGAAGTGATCCCACGATTATAGATGCAATTACGTTTAAAGGTGTTGCTAAGTATACAGGTAATTATACAACTTTAGTAAGGTATTAAACTATAGAACAAATATAAATCCTGTATTACAATTTACTGAATAATGTACGTTTAGTAGCTTTTATATAGGTATGCAGTCTACAATTTTTAAATAATTAATTTTAACACTACAGATTATCAAAAGTATATAGATAAACAAAAAATTTTTATTTCAATAAGTATGTGTACTACTAACGTGCTAAATTACGAAAGGGTAGGATACGATATTAGACATCAGTAGACATACATTGACAAAACAGACGCAATTTTAATCTTTGCTCTTTAACCTATGCCGAGTTACAGCCCTTTTTAAGAACCTGAATCCCAAGGTTTACGCTCATCTAGAATTGGCTCAATTGCTCAAATCTAGCTATACACTCAAATATACAGTGAGATTGATTTTACGTGTTTCGCCAGATATTTGGGTTATGAAGCTGGATAAAAAAAAAATGTGAAAGGAAAAAGTTAGTGTGCAGTGAGAGGATGTCAAAAAAACAGATAATAAAAAACAAAATTTCAAAATAAAAAGAACTTTAGTTGTTTTAAACGGTAAGGTTTTTTTTTCAAAAGTTTCAAAAAGCTTTGAATTCTCTTTATGACGATACTAAATTGTGTGTTAGTTACTTGAAACTTGAAGCTACACAACGTTTTAAAAATTAATCTAGAGGCCCATTTTAAAATGTTACCCAATAATTATAATTTGTAGCGCCACGCCCAATAATACTACAGGTGGCAACCCTGTCTCCGTCAGACGTTCCGACCGCATACAAGTCATACAAGTCAGTGTGACGTTCCTTACCTGTTTACTTGGAACTTTTCGTTGCAGCAAGGGACTCTTGTTTGTGGGCGCCTTATCAAAAATTAAAAGTTACATCCACGTGAAACCATTTATTTATAAATTCAATAAGTAGCAGGTTCGATCCGGCAGTATTAAAACAGTGAAATTATTCTTACAAAACGTAACTAAACGGGCCCAAGGCCAATATTAATAAACAGAATAAAAGGGTAACTCACCCCAAATACATCGACATAAACAACTTAATTTAATACCGCGATATTCGCAAAACCGTGCAGCTTCGAATATGAGTAGTGGGGTAGAGCCGGTCCTACTTCAAAACGCGACAGACGTATTTTCCATGTGTAGAATACGGCTGAATCGTTTTGAATTAGGATCGGCTCTATATGATTTCAATGTAAAATAGTCGTGAAAACATTTCAATGTAAAATAGTTGTGAAAACATGAATTCTTTTCAATGTAAAATGCTTGTGGGCACGTTTTGAATTAGGATCGGCTTTATATTACTTTCAATGTAACACACGTATGTTGAAAAATGTAAGTGCAGAGAAAATGTGTGTAGCTGTTTTGAATTTGGTTTTCTAGTTAGAAGTTATAAAGTATGACAGATGCAAAAAAATATCGCATTCAAGTCAATTGTGTTTAACACGTGCACCGTTTTGAATTAGGATCGGCGTTATATACTTTTAATGTAAAATGTGAAAACCTGAATTCTTTTCAAATGTAAAATACTTGTAGGCACGTTTTGAATTAGGATCGGCTTTATATTACTTTCAATGGAACACACGTATATTGAAAAATGTAAGTGCAGAGAAAATGTGTGTATATGTTTTGAATTTGGTTTTCTAGCTAGAAGTTATAAAGTATGACAGATGCAAAATATTGCATTCAAGTCAGTTGTGTTTAATTAAAGTGGATTCTGATTTATGTTTAGAGGCTGCAAATACACATGGGCCGGTTTCAATTCAAAATGTATTCACTCTTGTGATAGGTTGAAAAGTGGGTTGGCAAAGTATGCAGATGGTGGTAATCTGCTATATAAGGAGATTGCTCTTAATATTAATTTAATTAGTCGAAGTTTACTGCATATATTAACATACAAACATGTATATAATCGATATTCAGGGATTTAAATACAAGAAAACGAGTTTGTGTGCAAAGAAATTGCGGTTTTGGACTTGTTGTTAGGTGATGTTTGGCATCAAATTTTTAAACTGCCAATGCAGTCTAGTTGTTTGAGTCAAGATCATATAAAACATAATGACTGGGTGACAAGGAATATTCATGGTCTTTCTTGGGATGAATCTTCAACGGCTGGAATGGTGTCAACATATATAGCGCTTTATTTGAAGCAAATTATCCGACCCGGTGAAGAAGTATTTGTGAAGGGTCTAGAAAAGAAGAAATTGATTGAAACATATATAATGCAAAACTTTGTAACTGATATGCTTGCACTAGGTTGTCCTAAGCTATCGGAGTTAAAAATCAACAATCGTTTAAAATATAACATACATTGTTGTAAACACAGCAATAATAATCTGCAATGTGCAAAACAAAATACCTTTTTATTAAAAGAATGGCTTGATAATAATAAAAAACAATAGAAAGATTTTGTTTGTATTATTTATTTTTAATATAATTTTACAATGTTAGCCTTACAAAATTCCTTTATAATAATAAAAACAATAGAAAGATTTTGTTTGTATTATTTATTTTAAAATAATTTTACAATGTTAGCCTTATTAACTATTATTATAACAACTTCTAGCAAACATTATTTTTATCGATCCAGCTATTGTATACGTTAGAGAAGCCTAACCATTTTACAAATACTTTATTTCCACTCTTTCTTAGGACTTTTCTACCAGGTAAATTCCTGGATGTTTAACCTTTGCAACTCCGTTTCATAAAATGCACCTTTGATTTCTTTCTCGTCTTGATCTTCTAATATATATGTTGTCGGATTGGTTACGTTTACCTTTTAATCTTAAAATTTCATTTGACCAGTTTGGTGTGTAACCTTTGTAAATGCTTCCTGTGTTTACTAATCCTCACACTGTCTTTAATTGAATATTTTGGTATTTTGGTTGCAAGTTTGATGTGGGTAAATGATGATTTAAGAATAGTTTTTCAATTGATTTATCAACTTTTACAGGTTTGACTCCGATAGTATTGTGAACTGTATTGTTGTATTGTTTCACAATATCGCTTAAATTTTTTATCCAATTGTAAGAACCGTTCAGGTTAAACAAGCGCCACATTTTTCCCTTTAAAGTTCTAATTACACGTTCCACAATGCATGCTTTCTTTGTAGAAAAACGCTATAATGGTTTATGCCATATGTCCGCATTAAGGATTGAAAGTGTTTGTTATAATATTCTTTACCAAAATCAGACTGCAAATTTCTTGGAGGATTTTTAAATTTATTTAAAATTGTTTTCATTGCAGCAGTAACATCAATACCCGTTTTACTTTTAAGTGGTACAGCCCATACGTATTTGGAGAAACAATCAATAACTACTAAAATGTATTTAAATCCTTTGTTTGTTTGCGAATATGGTAGCATTTCAATCAAATCGGTCTGAAGAAGGTCATTTAAACCTTTTACTATCACTTTGCGTCTCTTGAAATTTATTCTTGCTGGTTCATGAAGTTCATTTACTATATCCTCTTTCACTTTTGATTGAGCAACTAACATAATACTTTTTCTAATCAGGATTTATTAAATACAATTATTTAAGATACTTCTATGTTTGAATGTCGCGGACTCCACTTGCTTTGAAAGGAACTTTTAATATAAAATCAAGAAACATTGTGGTATTGTTTATGATAGCACCGCTGTCACGAAAGCTGATTACATCCATACGTTTAAGCAAAATCCTTGTAACTGTGCAATTAAATAACTTTTTCGTTTATAAGAATTTCAATGTCTTGCGGGTATCCTTTAATATTCTCAATGACTGCTTCCTCATAAGGAAATTCATAATTATGTTTAATATTGAAAATAAGAAATGTCTTATCACCGTCAAGGAATGTATTAGAGTAAAACGTTTCTACTACCGTGCAATGTAGCATATGTAACTTATACTCAATCAAGGTTTCAAAACCTTCACTTTTGTTTTCATATTCCTGTTCACTTATATCTATTTTACGGTTATGTAAGTGCCTTCCAAATTTGTCAATTGTCATATCATCTAATTACTTTTGCCTCACGCAATTCTTCAATGATCGAATTTATTTCGTTGCCGTGACCTGTGTGTCCAGCAGTCTGTGATGAAACTAAAAGTCGTAATCTATCAACAAGTTCATTGGGATCATTCCAATATAAATAATCTATTGCGTTATTTGATACTTCCATTGTCATACCGTCTCCAAGACGCTTTATATAGGGTAATGTTCTAGGTCTACGGGTGTTTGGGAAGTATGTTTAATGTAGATATTATATTTTTGTACTTATATGAAGTATTACCCTGAATTTGTTCTGTTTCAGAATAATATCTTCTATTAGCATTTGTTCTTTTCACAATATCAAGGTACGACTTTAGATCTTGCTGACTGTACCCGACAGGATATTTTTAAACAGTAGTTCGTATAATCCAGGAGTACCTTTATATTTCAAATCATTTATTAGAACATTTTCATCATCCAACGCGAAATTCGAATTGCCTATCATAAGACCATTCGAATCAGGGTTAAACCTAATACCATATTTATGATCAAATTCGTTCTTAACATCTTTAAACATATTGTAAATATATTCTCGAGGTAGCGGATGTAGCTGTTCGAGATAATGTGTCATACCAGGTGAATCGACAAAGCTTTGAATATATTCCTGAGCTTCTTGTGCATTTCGATTAATTTCTGCTTCGTATTCATTCTCAACATCATCATCATCTACCTCTAGGGCATCATTTTTATATTTGGTATATGCTGTGCAATAACCGGCGAATCAATATAGTCAACGTTCCTTTCTAGCAATGTAGGTTTAATTTTTTACACTGCTATGAGGCAGTTCTTCTTCTTCTTTAAATTTTTCTTTCTTTACCACACTTTCCCCATCCAGTTTATTAGCAATAGTTTCTAATCGTGATGTTATGGGTAATACTGATTCCACTTGGACGACTTCATTATCTTTTAACTGGCGCAATTTGTTTTTTACAATGTTTCTTTTCTTAATTAAAATTCTTTTAAGTTTTATCGACTCCTTATTCATTGCGTAAAAGTTTATTGTAATAAAAAAATTCTTCGATGCTAACGATACTTGCGTCTCTCAAGGTTTAAATATGTATGAAGTGATCAAAACCTATTCGGTACCTTCCTTGATTTGGTTCACTATCTTTGTCTACAACTAAAAAACCGTATTTGTCTCGCCAACAAGCAGCACATATTTCACGGAATTTATCATACTTCATGTCAGTATTGACGTGATCGTCATATATATGTTTTAAGTTTAAATCATCTTGTTTAAATAAAACTAAAAGATTAGCATTATCACGTAGTAAGTGCTTAGGTATACGAGTATAACTTTGACAAAGGTAAAAACTGTCTACTTGTTTATGACGCCCCATACTAAAGTATTCCCTAATGATACCTTGTTTATCGCAAGCTACATCATCAAAAACAAATATAGAATTATTTCGAGCATCAGATGGTGATATAATATTATCAGAACTGGAAAATGTATAATATTTGATCCCTTTTATTGGTCGCAGTAGACTTTCAAGGTATTGATACTTTGGTTGATAAAGTGATTTAGAATAAACATATACGTTTTCAAACTTTAAACCATTAGGATGTTCTATCAACCCAATCATAACGTTGGTTTTACCGCAATTTGATGGACCAACAACTAGACATCGAATAGATGCAGGTAGAAGAACGCTATGTTTTTCTTTTTAGCTAAAGATTGCGCACCAATATCATTATTGTTTATGGTTAAAGGTGTTGATTGTTTCACAACATGCATGTTTGCAAGTACTAAATTCGATTTGTAAAAAAGTAGAATTATATATATATAAGAAACGGCTAGTATATAAAGAATCATTAATTCATAATATTTTATTTATTTGCTGCACAGCTTGAGAGGATAGTTGTGCTCTAATGATTACATATAATAATTCTAAAACTACTGGGAACGGACTATTAAATACTGTAATTAACAATTTACCATTCGAAGCGCATATTCCGGGTTACAAATTTTGCGGTCCGGTCACAAAACTAATCGAACGGTTAGCTCGAGGAGACAAGGAATAAACAAGTTAGACGAGGCTTGTAAGGAGCACGATATTGCATACTCCAAAGAAAAGGATCTATCTAAACGCCATCAAGCAGATTCGAAGTTAGCTCAGTTAGCTACAGAAAGACTAAATTCTGGTGACTCGTCTTTAGGTGAAAAAGTAGCAGCATTTGGAGTAGCTACCGCAATGAAAGCTAAAGTAAAACTTGGTATGGGTGCCTGTGCATCACTGAGAACAAAAATATCAATAAAATAAGAAAACTGATAAAGAAACGTAAAATAAGAAGTACGCTAGGTATTAAAAGTATTATCGAACAAGCACGTACAGCTTTAAAAAAGTCTAAAGGATCTAATGTTATGGATGCAATCAACATAGCAATTAAGGCAGCCAATACAGCAAAACAAAAGAAGCATATTAAATCAGCTCGTATTATATCAATTCCTAAAACAGGAGGTTTTCTACCACTAATACCAATTTTGCAGGCCTAAGCGCTCTTGGTACTCTTACTGGAGGTGCAGCTGCTGTTGCAAAAGCAGTTTCAGATACTAAAATAGCTAAGGAACAACTAGCGGAAAAACAGCGTCATAACAAGGCAATGGAGGACATTGCAGTCGGAAACGGCATGTACATCAAACCTTATAAAAAGGTTTTGGTCTTTTTAGCCCTGCAAAACCTCAAAGGAACGCAACTTGATTTTACCTAATCGTGCACTAAGCAATGTAGAATTAATAGAGTTTGTTAAGCAATTAGAAGTACCATATTTCCGTGGTGTGTTCATGAGAAACAATCTTCCCAAGAAAGTTAATTTTAAAGAATGTGGTATAATTAATTTAGATGGAATAGAAGGTTTAGGCACGCATTGGACCTCTTACAAAAAGTACGGTAGTAGCGCTATTTACTATGACAGCTACGGAAACCTGTGACCGCCAACAGAGTTGATAAGTTATTTGAATAGCGGGGTAAATGTAGAATTCTTTATAACATTAACCAAGAACAATCGTACGGTACTGTGTTTTGCGGTCATTTATGCTTACAATTTCTAAGTAGCGCATAGAACTGCGTACGAAGTCGTTATGTCGTACACTTTTACTCTAACGGGAAATACTTCAGTTTTAACAAGCAATTTTAATCCACCTATAAACTTGGATAATGATTCGGAGTACGTATTAGGATTAACAAATTTTGAGTCTTATAACACAATTCCAAACATAGAAAAAGGAATAAATAATAAATTTTATTATGGATATATCTTCAAAAAGCTTTAGGTGATAAAAGATGGCGTGGTCGTATGGAACAATCACGAAGCGCTAGAAAGACTCCAGTGTATATAGAAATTACAGCTGACAATAATACACTTAAATGTAGTATTAAATGTAGTCTAGATGTGGATTTTACCAAAAAGGATTCAATTGGTTCTCTACTTGGTTTCAATCCACAAAATTGCTAGCATTTGTCACGCATCAAGCAGACTACGCAATCAACATTTGTAAAGTGAATGCAGTTTTAATCGATTGTAATATTGCAAGCGGATCCTATTTAAATAGTAAACCAGCCCATGTAATACACGAATTTTTTCCGCAAGTACCTGCAGGTTTTAAAATTGTTGAGTGCCCACCTACGATTATATATCTACCAATCAAGTCACGTATAGTAAATGAAATAATAGTTAAAGTGTTAGATCAAGATGGAAATTTAGTTAATTTCAGAGGAGAACTGCTAACTGTAAGGTTGCATTTAAAAAAAATCTGCAATAGCCATGGGTATTAAGTATAATGCACGCAACATGTCAAGAATTGCTATAAATGCTGGAAATTTCAAAGCAATCGACACTCGATTGATTGTTTCAAAGCCGCTAACAACACAAAACCGGCAGTTTCTACAATCGTTAGGACTGCATTTATTTAATTAAAAAAAGTAGAATGAATAGTGAAATACTGAACGTGCGTGAAAAAGTTTACTTCGATAATGCAATTGTTAATATTGAAAACATACTCATCAACCTTATGCTAACACATCTTTAAACAATAATGATGAAATTCGAATCCCTATACAGCAACAAGATGTATACACCTTACCATCGAAGAGCATGCTGTACATAGAAGGCAAATTAATTAAAACAGATGGAACGCCGTCTCAGACAGCAAAGTTTGTAAATAATGGAATTTTGCTGCTTTTGATGAAATTAGATATGAGATTGGAGGTATCATTGTAGATCGTGTTCGGAATCCTGGATTAACGTCTATAATGAAGGGATATGTTTCATATAATAGCAATCAAAGTAAACATTTACAAAACGCTGGGTGGTCTCCTATGGATGATTCGCAAATAGTTGATGCCAATGGGAATTTTAATGTTGCAATAAACCTTTCAATGGTTCTCGGATTATGCGAAGATTTTAAAAAAATTATTTTAAACATACGTCATGAGTTAGTTTTACTACGTTCCAGTTTTGATACTAATGCTATAATTAATCCTACACCCGATGAAGAAATAAAAGTTGTTTTAAACAAAGTTTTATGGAAAATGCCGCATGTAGTCGTTGATGATACTCAACGAATTAATTTAATAGAATGCGTTGCACAAAATCAGGATTTGCATATTCCGTTTAGAGGATGGGAGTTGCATGAATATCAACTTCTACAAGAAACGAAACGTCATACATGGAACATTAAAACAACAACACAATTAGAAAAACCAAGATTTGTGATTGTCGGTTTCAAACCAACCGAAAAATAGATACATGAGCAACTACAGTCGTTTTGATCATTGCTATTTAACCAACATGAAACTATATTTAAATTCAGAAATTTTCCCGTACGATAACTTAAATTTGAAGTTCGAGAATAAACAGACTGCGTTGTTATATGAGATGTATGCTCAGTTTCAGCAATCATACTACGAAAAGGAAAATGAACCACTTTTTAATCCTGAAGATTTACGAAGTATTGCACCATTAGTAGTCATAGATTGTTCTAGACAAAATGAAACGTTAAAATCTGGTACTGTCGATATTAGATTAGAATTTGAAACTAGCAGAAACGTTTTGCCAAATACATCTTGTCATTGCCTTATACTTCATGATAAGATAGTCAAATACAATCCACTCTCAAACAGCATAAGAATATTATAATTACTTTATTATTATTATTACTGTACCTTTACAAATTATGAAAAAACAATAAATCATTTAGCAATCACTGTCTATTTATTAATATTTTTTACATGCTTTTTACAATATCTTTCACATATTATACATTTCTCAAAATAAACTAACTGGTATGTTATTAATAAACTGGATTTTTTTTTAAAACAGAACGGTTATTACTACTATTTTCTCTACAATACATTTATACTAATATAGTTCAAACTCAGGCAGATTGAAAGGTATCCTATTTTTAGATACATCCAAAAAAAAAAAAAACGGTGTACTTGTGCAGGTATAAACATAACACTGAAGTTTTATAACTAAAAAAATTATATGTTAATCGAGATAAAATAAATTGCATTCTTTATTTGAGCCAGCGGTTGAAGCTTCACAAGTCATTTCTGAGTGTATAGTTATACCCCCAAGGTTTAGTATCAGTGGTTGAGGTACTAAGAATTCTTTTATCATCACTTGGATTAAGAAGAATTTTGTTTTGTTTAATAGTAAAGACATCATGTTTGACTGATCTAATTAAACATTGTTGTTTCTGTACAGACTGGTTATACAACAAAGCATTCTTATAATCATCAAAAGAAATTTGCTTAATACTTGCTAAGGAAGATCCTTTGACTTTTTATTATCCTATCCTGAACTCTGTAAGTGTACATTTTAGATCTAAGCCCTACAAACTCTAGCATGATATCACCATTGTTTTCATCTTTCATAATACCAGGAACTTTTTATTTGATAATGGAATATGATATTTGTTATGAGGGTCGTAATCGGAAGTATCAAATCTATGAATATCTTGTTTGATATAAGAGTAAATATCTTCAACGCTAAACTCGTAAATCAAACTATCCGTATCTGTATACAGTAACTTTGCTTTGTTAGCAAATTGCGATTTTATATAACTATAGTGAAATTCATATAAATAGGTTTTGAAATATCTAGAATAGAGAAACCTACATAAATGGGTTTGTTTAAATAAACCTCTAATTTATTCATTTCTATTAAGACTAGATCTTTGTCTAACACAGTGCAACTATGAAAATTAGGCTTTGCTATGTAACTACGAGCTCCAAACCGCCCTTCCCATTTGCTTACTAATTTCACATCTTTCCTTTTCCGTACGTTTTCCATCATTTTCCATAAACCGAATTTATCATATTTTTATAAAAGCATATATCGAAACTGTTTTTGACTGTTGTCTTAATTTCGTATTCAAATCAATGTATTCTTTTAACCAAGGGCTTGTTTAAATCGAAGTACCTTATGAATTTTTTCAGTTCTAAACCGTAGCTTAAATACATTTTAAATTCCTATAGTGAATAATATAGTTGAGTTTTGGATATAAAGTTGTAAGTAATTTCTTTAAGTTTGATTTATTTGAAGGTACTGGTGGTATCATATGTTTAGGCGCCAAAGGTAAGTCACTGTGTATTTCATGTAAAGATACTGGATAGTGTAAATCGCATTCAAAAATATATCCTACTTCAGAATCATCGGGAATATTAAGTATGTCTAAACGTACTATATCTGGACTGGTACCATCTAAAAATTCAAAATCTCCATATGGAAGATATTCAGACATTGCAGCCCCATATAAATTATTAACATCAAAATACATTAAATATTTAGAATCGAAATTTGGATCATAATCTGCATTCATATATTTGTTATTTGCTTTAGCATATCTATTCGAACATTGAGAAACACCGCCACGAATTCCCCGTTCTAAAAACATTATTTTTCAATATCAGTAAGCAACTCGAGTTTAACGTTCGTCGTTTTAACATCGCATCTAGAGCTAAACCAGGAGCCGTAAAGTAGTGAAGCGGATCTAACTTATACGTGAACATACAAGTTTTTCTAAAGTTTTCAAATATATCAGACAAGAGCAGTACATCTGTTTTTAAATATAGATCTGAATAGTCCCCTAGTGTTTTATATTAAATGTTTGCCAAACGTGTTTAGCATGATTGTAGTCTTCATCTGATATTTCTTCATTGCGTAAACGATTAAAGAATGCTGTTTTACAGGGTAAATCGGTTTCATTGAGTCTATCCCAAGAGTTAATGTAATCATAGGAAATATGCCTTTGCGCGTAAGTAACTGAAACTCATTATCAGTGTTACAATTTTCCCTGGTAATGGATTTATTATTATCATCTAAGTAGGAAGCTAATTTTTCGATACTAGATGCCATAAACCTGAATGAATCGATAAATCTAAAACTAACTTTCATACCTTTTACATATTTTGTAAAAGATATGTATTTTCCTTATTTATTGGTAGAATGTTTAACGAACCTGACAACTCTAACGAGATTTTTTTAATAATGAAATGCGAATCGTAGCCTGATAAGTTATGAAAAACTACCGGTATCATATACGAATTATGATAATTGATGTTGCAATCTTGATGAGCCACTCCTCGAAATTCACCTGTAAAGTGGCAGTGATCGCGAACTCTAATATCATCTATACTAAAAGGTTTATTGCAAATGTGACAGTGAAGGGCAAATTTAAATGTTGACTTTTGTTCTTCCGTTAAAGGATTCATAGGTTTTGGGTTACAGAAAATTTTATTAGTCGTTTCTGAAATCAGTTTCAATTGAGCAACAAACCATTCTATACAATCCTTCCCGCGATACAATTGAAATTTGGAATATTTATTATCATACGAGCATTTCAAATAATACGCTACACTAAAGGGTATATGCCTTTGGTAACGAACTGTGTTTAATATTACCTCAGACTCATTGCATGGTTCTAGTATACATTCGAGATCTGCATAAACTACAAATGACACTTTTTCTTGATAGTGGAAATGTTTAAATGTTAGATACTTTTCAGATTCTTCAGGTAATCTTATTGAGCAAGTATTCTGTTTTTCGCAATAATTCGAATGACGCTTAAGTAATGCTGCTGTACTAAAATTATTTAAACATCTATAACAAAAAATTTTTATGTTGATGTGAAGACAACTGTTTTGCAAATAATTTTGACATATCCTTAATCCAAGTAAAATGAAAGTGATTCTCATTAGCATTTGTAGGACGAGCATATTGTAAGGAATCATTATTTAAAACTAACAGATTAATAGGTTCAATTTTTTTAAAATTTTCACTTAAACAAAATGGTAGTATTTTAGCATTTTCTATACAATATAGGTTAATTGCGAGATTGTTAAGCTTTTCAATTTTTTTATGTCTTTTAATGCAATTGGAAACTGAATTGAATTGTAGCGTAATACTGTATCAAAATGTGGATAGCTAGATATTCTATGACTATTTTGTTTAGCAGGAAATAAAGCGGAAACCAAGCTCAAAGAATGCAATGTTGATCGTTATTTATTACATTTACCACAGCTTTTTCTTTTTATAAAGTCCGGGACCGGTACAAACGTTGAACACCCTCCTTTAAGTGGATCATGATTGTTTATATTTACCTTCAAGTGTAAAACTTCTCGGATTGCCCAACCAGAATCTTTCTCGCTAAATTCTTCTAATCGCTTCGAAATCTTGTTCAATACGTTCTCCTTATACCACAGCTTGAGATTGGTATTTATATCGATGTGACGATTTGCAGTAGGAAACGTTTTCAAATCTATTTCACCAGTTGTAGGCTTAACAAAGTTAGCTGCAAATATTACATTAACTTTCAACATTGACTTTTTAAGCAAGCAACAATCTTGCGTTTAAAACTAGGAACGCCTTGTCTAAGAACACTAGAGGATCTCTATAATTTAAATTGGTAATAAGTCCCGTAATTATTCGACTTCCAAAACATGATTGTACATCATGCCAAATCAAATTTTTCTAGTATGACCTCTAGTAAGCGTTGCATCAACACCTTTACCACGATATTCCAAAGTACGTTTCAAGTGCCTCAATCGTACAAGGTAGCTTTTAAGATTTGCTAAATTAGATTCCAGCCTACTAGGATTTTCTTGTTGATTGTCTTCGTATACCTTATTTTTAATAGCAAGCTTCAATATACTAATATTTGCTTTGATAATTAAAATGTGTTTCGTTATTTCATTCACTGTTTTCAATAAATTCACGCATTTTACAGTTAATCTCAAAATTGCTGTACTAATCTCGGATACGGTTTCAGCATTCATGATTCTATAGAAAATCAAATACACTACTCAATATACGTATTTCTCTATTTAATATTTATACCAAATATCATCTGACGTAAGCAAAACAATTTCAAAAGGTTCATTCATCTGAGTTTACGGAAAACACGTAAGCAAAACAACTGTAAAAAGAAATAGCATCAAATCAAAATAATTGCATAGCGAATTGCTTTGAATGCAATTGTTAAAAAATCTCTTTATTTACGTTTTTATTCAAGATGATTTTCAAGCAGAGTTGCATTCAGTACGTAACAAACAATTCGCTAAGCAAGCATTTCCAGTATTTACAAACTGACGGCGACTTTGAGTAAAACAACTGTAATAGGAATTCGCATACAACATCATTTTTCATTCAGTTACGTTTACTATGAAAATATGTTTTATATGACCTTTGATTTTATGATGTGTATACAGAAAAATACATACAATCATTACAGCGCTATTTTTATTGATACATATGAAAAATGTGAAAACCTGAATTAGGATCGGCTTTATATTACTTTCAATGGAACATACATAATCATCTAGCGTTTACTACAAAAATTCAGCATGATTCGCACAAATTACTATATCCCTATATATGCAGCGCCTTTTGCAATTTATTTTTCAGTCAATGAATGTAATTCATTATTTCTGCTGAGCAGTACCTTTTAAAAAAATTCTTATACAGCGGTAATATAAACGAAATAAATATAATTTAGGGTTTTTATTATGTGCATTCATTGCAATTTCTTTTCATACAATGAAACTAATTCATTATTTCTGCTGAGGTATAATTATATTCGCTTACATACTGTTTTGTTTATTAGAATAGATTATAGAGCTGAATTTTTCAGAAAACGAGGCAAATTTTTAATTCATTATTTCTGCTTAGCAGTACCTTTAAAAAATTCTTATACAGCGATAATCTAAACGAAATAAATCTAATTTAGGGTTTTATTATGTGCATTCATTGCAATTTCTTTTCATATAATGAAACTAATTCATTATTTTCTGCTGAGGTATAATAGATTACAGAAAAACGATGCAAATTTTTAATTTTTCTAACAGATCAGTTTATTATTTAATATAAATACTTCACGTAGATTTACCAACAGTATTCAATCAGATCTCTTGTATAATTATTAGTTACTATTACTAGCAACTTTTAAAAAAATGAGTAACTTGTCATCAGCCAAAAATTGTAATAGTACCAACGTAAAAGTTCTAGAGCAATTTATATTACATTCTGACGAAGACGTGATTAAAGAAGTTTTGGTTGTTCTTCGGCTCAACTCGATACTGCTGCTATTTTTGATAGTGACGTAATAGATATATCACGGTAAGTGCTTTTTCACATTTATATATGTGTTTTTTAAAACACTACTAATTTATAAGTTACATTAGATCAAAAAACCATTCTGGAAATTCTGAGGCTATCGTAGAATCGTTGATACACTCTGAACCTCTCAGAAACATCAGGTAGTATACAAAAGAAAAGGTGAACCTACAATAATCTTTTATGTTATGCTCACAGATCAGGCAAAAACATGTCGGCTATGAAAAAGTTATGTACAGAATCAAATATGACTGTTTGCTGTGAAGATGACAAATCCTACGAAGATGATGCAGTAGAGTTGCTTAACGCATTTAAAAAGCGTGGAGAGAAGCTACTGCGTCGTATATATTTAGAGCTAGAAATAATAAAGCAAAAAAAAGATGAACTAGCGGTGAGGGAGCAGCAGTTACTTCAAGAACGTGAGTTAATAAATACTTTTTCATTTATAAATAGTTAGATCAAAATATTCAACAATTTTGTAAAAATAAAAAAGTATTTTATAATAGTTTCTCTTTTGAAACAAGACTTTCTTTAAACAAGGTAGTAAACTCGAAGTAAAACGCACATAAATCAGAATCCACTTTATTTTAATACATAATTTTTTTTTATACAATCGACTTAGATGTGTTATAATAATAAACTAATTTCTTAAATTAGTGACATATTATTCTGAAAATTCTATGTTGACAGTTAGACCGATCGATCCCTTAGTTATGTATACGTGTTTGTTCGAGCCAATACTTTCATTTAATTGTTTCACTCCATGTGCTTGAAGGTATTCAAAATATCTCAATGGCAATATACTCTTGAACTCTTCTGTTTCCACTAATACTCTATCTCCATATTTTGTCTTGAGTGTTTCCACTTTTAAAACTTTAAACCTCTTATTCACTATAATATCTTTTGAATTTACATAAGGTTTGCGATATGTGGTTTTATTAAGAGTATTAAAATCCATATTGCTTTTCTTTGACTAATTAAATTAATATTAGGAGCAATCTCCTTATATAGCAGATTACCACCATCTGCGTACTTTGCCAACCCACTTTTCAACCTATCACAAGAGTGAACACATTTTGAATTGAAACCGGCCCATGTGTATTTGCAGCCTCTAAACATAAATCAGAATCCACTTTAATTAAACACAACTGACTTGAATGCAATATTTTGCATCTGTCATACTTTATAACTTCTAGCTAGAAAACCAAATTCAAAACATATACACACATTTTCTCTGCACTTACATTTTCAATATACGTGTGTTCCATTGAAAGTAATATAAAGCCGATCCTAATTCAAAACGTGCCTACAAGTATTTTACATTTGAAAAGAATTCAGGTTTTCACATTTTACATTAAAAGTATATAACGCCGATCCTAATTCAAAACGGTGCACGTGTTAAACACAATTGACTTGAATGCGATATTTTTTGCATCTGTCATACTTTATAACTTCTAACTAGAAAACCAAATTCAAAACAGCTACACACATTTTCTCTGCACTTACATTTTTCAACATACGTGTGTTACATTGAAAGTAATATAAAGCCGATTCTAATTCAAAACGTGCCCACAAGTATTTTACATTTGAAAAGAATTCAGGTTTTCACATTTTACATTAAAAGTATATAACGCCGATCCTAATTCAAAACGGTGCACGTCTAACTTCTCGATAGAAAACCGAATTCAAAACAGCTACACACATTTTTCTCTGCACTTTTCAACATAAGTGTGTGTTTCATTGAAAGTAATATAAAGCCGATCCTAATTCAAAACGTGCCCACAAGCATTTTACATTGAAAAGAATTCATGTTTTCACAACTATTTTACATTGAAATGTTTTCACGACTATTTTACATTGAAATCATATAGAGCCGATCCTAATTCAAAACGATTCAGCCGTATTCTACACATGGAAAATACGTCTGTCGCGTTTTGAAGTAGGACCGGCTCTACCCCACTACTAATATGTATACCTATCTTCACCAGACTCTAGGCGACACTGACTTGTTAAACACATCCGCTTAACGCACCCCATTCCTTCTAGCCACTTCAGGTAACACTTAGAATCCTGCACTTTTAATACTAACACAACCATGCACTGAACATAAAATACTTATAATTAAATTAAGGAAGGCCTGTTACTTTACCCCCTTATTAAGTTCAACTAGACTGAGTGAACTTAATACTAGATTGGGTGCAGAGGTGACCCAGAATAGGGCTCCCTAAAAGGCTTTAAATTAAACACATTATGGGGTCCCAGACAACGGCCATCTGCATCGTCCCGTAATACATATGAATTGGGGCCCTTCCTTTCGACCACCGTAGCTGGTCCCAAATACAAGCGAAAAAAATTCTTAATCTCCGATCTTCGGCTGAAGACTGAGGATTAGTACGTATTATCACCCGGTCTCCTGGTTTAAATTCCGTAATTCTTTTATCCCTGTTAAGACGATGCTTGCGTTTTTCAGCCCTTGATTGCAAATTATTATGGGCTAAAACCCACATTTCTTGTGTACTTTTCATAATGACTAAATTTTCCGGAAAAGTCACAGACCTTCGAAAGGAATTTTTCATAACTTACCGAAATGTAACTCTCGGGGACTGAACCCGGTTGAACTATGAACGACCCGATTTAAATAATACTCCACTTTATCTAAAACCAAGCCCCATTTAGCATGAACTGCGTGACATAATAATTTCAGCAGACTCCCCACTTCCCTGTTGACCCGTTCCGTTTGGTTTCCTTGACGATAATACACTGACGTATGGGATACCTTAATACCCCTAGCCTGCAACGCCACCCCCCCATTTCAAACTCGTAAACTGACTCGCATTGTCCGACAAGATCAGTTCCGGTTTCCCCACATTTTTGAGATACATTTTTTCTAAACAACGAAGTATACTTGACGTATTACCCCGTCGTACCGGATATAACGACACATACTTGCTAAAAGCATCTATCACTACTAAAGCTGAGTAACTCCTGACCTCGACACCGGCAAGGGAACCATTAGGTCAAGGCAGACAATTTTATTTGGCCCATCAGGCACAACACTGTGACACTCCCCCCAACAATGGGGCGAAATTTTGGACTTTTGACACACCCCGAAATAATTTGACGGATTATGTGTTTCATATGAGGAAAAAAATAATCCCTTTGTTAAACCAACAAGCATTTTTCAAACCCAAAATGTCCTTGATCCTCGTGCTCTTGACGTACCATGGATTTTATAAGACTAGCAGGAACAAATAATTTAACTTTGGGCGAATTTTGGGAACCCCTTCGAAATAATATTTCATTATGACACATATACCAATTGGAGTATCTGGCCGAAAGTTGTGGTTTCACTAACTCGTTCATGACTTTAGCGCAAAACGCATCCCTTTTCTGCTTCTTTTTAATATTCTTAAATCCCTTAACTACCTCCTTATAAAGATTTAATGCGCATAACATTCGAACCTTCACCCTATCACCGATAGGTGAATCGGGAGTCAACCTTTCCTGGATAGGATAGCGAAACAATGCATCCGCTACTATATTATCTCGCCCCTTACAATATTCAATTTTAAAATTGTACTCAGTAATAATGGTTAACTCTTTTCCTAATATAAATACTCTACATTGTTAAAGACAGTGTTCACCGCCAACGCTTCCTTTTCGGTTACACAATACCGCAATTCCGGATTTCGCAAGGTACGACTTGTAAACGCTTATATTCCATATTCTCTCGACTTCTTACCCCTTTGAAAGAAGCAACCCCCCAGCCCGTAGCCTGAGGAGTCTGCTTGGATAAGAAATGCCTTTTGTGGATCCGGGTGTCTTAGCAATACCACTGATAAAAAAGCTGTTTTAAACATTTCGAGTTAACTTTGTTGTTCAACCCCCCAATTCTATTTAATCACCCTTCTTTAACAACTGCAACAACGGAGTGGTTAAAGAAACTAAATCGCTACAAAACCGTCTATCAAAGTTCATAACGCCTAAGAATGCACGAAGTTGGCATAAATTCCGTGGGACGGGAAATTCCTGAATCGCCGCTATCCGAGCAGGATCCATGGTAATTCCTTCATCCGATATAAAATGACCCAGAAATTTAATTGATTTCCGAGCAAAATGCGATTTTTTTAATTTGATTGTAATTTCCGCTGCCTGAAATTTTTTTAAAATAGTTTTTAGATGAACCAAGTGTTCATCCGGGTTTTTCGAGTATATCAACAAATCGACGACATACGGTATAACGTAGAATTCCGTATCCGGACCCAATACTTGACCTAATCCAAATATAAATGAGGCTACCGACGTAGATAATCCAAACGGAGGGACTTTGAACACATATGTCCGCCCTTCATAACTAAAACCTGTAAATGTTTGATGCTCCGGCTTAATGCGAATCTGCCAATAGCTAGCCGTTTGGGTCAATGGTACTCGAACATTGACCATTTATAAAATTATTCAATAGTTCAGATGAGTTAGGACGCGAAGCCGCCGTATAGTTACTGTTCGTCTTGAACCTACCGTTTCCGTTACGACTGCTATTGTTAGTTTCCGCATTTGTATTTCTATCCCTTCAATTTGTCGAGTTGTTTTCATACGAACTGTCAATTTTCCTTAAATATTTTTCGACTTCGTGAATAGTTTGAGCGCCGCAATTTAAAATTCCTTGTTGAATTTCATTTGCAAAATGTTTGGTCAACATTGTCACAATGTCCTCTTCTTGCAATGTTTTCCCTAAACAACACGCATCCCTTAACATTTTTAGAAAGTAATCTGCTTTTGAGCCGCGCTCGTAACACCCAAATTTGGCTTTAGGAAAAATGTTTAGTTCTTCCTCTGTACCCCAGTATCTTTTCAAAAATAACCTCTTAAATTCAGCAACATTTTCTACCCTACTTTCTTCTAGGACCCCCCAATCTTGGGCTGACCCACGCAAGCAATTCTCCACAAAATATATTTTACGATCTTCAGGAACAGCCGCTTCCTGAAAAATTGTTTCTAATATTCTCATAAAAGTTACCGGGTGAACAGAGCCCTCTGGCATAAAGTGTAAATTCGTACCCCCAAGTCCCTCCAAAGGGATACGTAATTTCTGTTGATATTATTCGTACTAGCATTACCTTGAATCGGGACTCCGTTGTTTGTATCCCCTTCTATTAAACCATTAAACGGATCTAAGCCCATTTTAGACACATTAATCACCTCTGTACCTTCCTTTACATTTTGTGAAACCACGCCTAAATCATCACTTAACCTATGCATATTTGCGGACATTGAAACGTTCATATTTTCGATCGAATCCGTCAATCTTTGATTGCTTGTACTTAAATTATTCAAGACAGCTGTTAATTGTTTTAAAACGTCGCCGATATCTTGACCTTCTTGCTCCATCTTTTTCGTTTGGTTACGCGTTGTGCTTGGCATTAATTTCAAATTGGTTTTTAATCCCTTATTATAGTGTAATTGCTTTGCCCCTACGATAAATTATACTGTCTATATTTCCTTCAAATTAATCTACCGCAGATTATTATTTATCAAACAACAGAGTCATTAATTATTGTATTCGAATTTAACCCCTTCGCAAGTTCTAAATAATCGTAACTAAAATTTAATACTTCCTGTCCTTACTTAACCTTACACACTGCAGAATAAATGTTCCTTGCATGTTTTCGTAGTTAAACAACCTCGAAGTGCGTTTGTTTTCATGCTTCGGAAATAGTCAACGTAACGGTTTACTATCGCCGCACGTGGGCTGCCAGATGTGACGTTCCTTACCTGTTTACTTGGAACTTCTTGTTGCAGCAAAAGACTCCTGTTTGTGGTCGCCTTATTACAAATTAAAAGTTCCATCCACGTGAAACCATTTAATTATAAATTCAATAAGTAGCGGGTTTGATCCCGCAGTATAAAAACAGTGAAATTATTCTTACAAAACGTAACTAAATGGGCCCAAGGCCAATATTAATAAACAGAATAGAAGGATAACTCACCTCAAATACATCGACATAAACAACTTAATTTAAAACCGCGATACTCGCAAAACCGTGCAGCTCCGAGTACGTACACCTATCTTCACCACACTCTAAGCGACACTGACTTGTTAAACACATCCGATCAGCGCACCTCATTCCCTCTAGCCGCATCAGGTAACACTTAGAACCCTGCATTCTTAAGACTAACACAACTATTCACTGAACATAAAATACCTATAATTAAATTAAGGGAGGCCAGTTACAACAGGTCCAGGCGGGTTAATGTAGTACAATGCAGACTGTCGTGAGAGTAAGACGTGCTGACGCGTCCAAAACTTTAATTATTGATTGTGATTACATTCATTTAGTTTATGTGTTGTAACAGTGATCGAATTTACATTTTTAGTAGTTCAGATTTATTTATACCTTAAAGAAAATAAAATCGTTCCTATTTTATTCAAGTATTTATTCATTTATTTATTCAAGTAACATTAATTATTCGCAGAGCTAAAAACGGTGATCCTATAAAAACCCAAGCTAGCCGGGTGTTACACAAGTGGCGCCCAACGTGAAGCCTGAATTAATAATTACGAACGAAATTCAAATAAAACGCAAGTCTAAGTAACAAACAATGTTGATAAAAGTAAAACTGTTTGTTGCACGTGTTAAGTTTAACGTTCAACAAGTGCCTGGTTGTGGTTAACCTTGAAGCGGATACACCAGTATATCGCAGAGTTGCAGTCTGGAGACAAGGGACAAACCGTCACAGTGGGAATAACAGGTTTACTCGTTTATTGCATGCGAAATTGAATCATTTGAAATTGTATATGTTTGTAACTGCCGTAATTTATCGCAAACAAAAGTAAGTTGTTTTGAAAAGCAAAGTCTATGCTTATACGTGACATTTACAGTTTTTGATTAATTTTTTCGGTTCCAGTCGCTATAATTATGTCACCGAAAAAGCAAACAGCTGTTGATATCAACACGGAAAATGCAAATAACGGAAGCACTTCAAATTCAAACATTACATTTCTCAAACGCAATTTTTAGACTTAATCAAAGAAATACACGAATCAAATAAAATAATGAACGAAGAAACGTTAAATTTGCTGCGTGTAAATAGAGAACAAACACCGTCTGACGGGGCGACGTCTTTCAGTTATTCCCAAACGATAGGACACAGTAACTTTACAAAATGCACGGCTTGTTTTAATGAAAAACCGGATGCTGACGTAGATTCATTTTTAGGTAAGGTTCAAACGTTCAAATATTGTTTACAAGTATCAGACAATAACGGTTTACGTGGATTGTCTATCTTATTAGAAGCTGTAGCGGGGACTTGGTGGTATGGCGTAAAACCCTCTACCGATACTTGGAAAGAAAGGGTCAAAGCATTGAGAGATGCCTATTCAAAGAAACTTCCACCGCCGTTAATTTTCAGAAAAATATTCTCGAAAGAGCAAAATATTGATAAATTATGTGAATTGTTGATTTGTTGCATTCGAGTTCTAATTGCTCAATTACCATATATTTTACCAACAGAAGCTCAATTAGATATAATTTATGGACTTCTGAACCGTAGAGTTAGGAAACGACTCGTACGTTAAGATATTAAAGAATTTGATGATTTTCTAGAACGTACTTGTGATATCTAACGAATACGTGAAGTACTTTCCTCAAACGAGAAAAATTCTAAAGAAAACGTATCTATGATCGTCAAAACAAAAAAGGTCAGGATAAAATGCGTGTATTGCAACAACTTTGGTCACTCTCTCGAAAATTGTAAGAAATTAATAAAGAAAGAATCTACTATTTCTGGCATGAAAGACAAATCTTTGCAGACGCAAAGTCATCCGACCGACAAGAAAATTTCTTGTTATGGCTGCGCCACGCCTTGGGTTATAAGGTCTAAATGTCCTAAGTGTCAAGGTAACAATTCTTCAAATGTGAATGTGTGTTCGACTACATTGTATCAAGTCTCGATACCACTTCTCGACAAACACGAAAACTTTCGACCTTTGTTAAATATTTCAATTGCTGGTGTAAATGGAACTGGAATTGCTTATTCAGGAGCTCAAATTTCAATTGCGGAACACACTTTATATCGATTGCTTAAAGAAAAAGGTCACAAATTTTAAGAAGTCTCTACAAAACTTTTATTCGCCGATGAAAGGTGTTTTGTTGAAAAAGTTTTAACAACTGAAACTGATGTAGAAATTCAAGGAAAAACAATTCTGACCGAATTTATGATTTTGCCAGAGGAAAAAAATAACCACACTCTTTGGATGTAGATTTTCTAGAAAAAGCGGGTACTGTAATAAACAATTCCAACAAGTGTTGGATATTTGCCGAAAATAGTACGAAACAATTTAAATTTGCTAGATGACAGAAAAATGTGTCTAAATCGCCAATTGGTGAAATAACGGAATATGGTTACGTACCGACGAAGGTGATACGCTAACAATGGATCAAAAAAACGAATTTACAAAACTTCTTTTGGATAATGCCGAACTATTCAAGAAAGGGGGATCACCAACGAAATTATCTGTACACTGCATCAAAATTACCAATGATATACCAATTTCGATGCCTGCATACCATACTTCTCGTCCCAAAACAGAATTCCTAAAAAGGGAACTCAATAGATTGCTTTCAGAGGGAATTATAGAAGAATGCGATTCCTCGTGGTCTAGTCCTGTGGTGCTAGTGCCGAAACCTGGCGGAAACTACCGTTTATGTGTTGATTACCGAAGCTTGAACAAAATTACCGTTACTGATACATACACAATGCCAAAATTGTTACACTCGACGAAAAGAACTCCATTTATGTCGACAATTGATTTACAATCGGGTTATTTTCAAGTTCCCATGGCACCTGAAGATAAGGATAAAAAGTGCTATGTTACGCCCTTTGAAACGAATCGCTGGAACCAAATGCCCTTCGAATTAAAAAATTCGCCTGCTCTTGGTGACAGACTAATTTATATATTTTTGGATGTTATATTAATTCTTTCCGAAACCTTTGAACAACACATGGAAGATATTTCTGCAATGCTCGAAAGACTGAAAACATTTAAATTATGTACCCGGCGCGATAAGTGCTTTTTTATGAGAAAGTCGGTGAAATATCTTAGACACTTAATTACCGCGGATGGTATTAAAGCGAACGATAACAAAATTTCTGCGATTAAAAATATGAAGCCGCCTTTGAGTATAAAACAATTGAAGTCGTTTGTACAAACGTGTTCTTAGTACCGGAAGTTTATACCGAACTTTTCCGATATTGCTCGTCCTGTAACTAATCTTATAAAGAAAAACGCCAAATTTTGTTATGAGTCAAGTGAACGCGATGCTTTCGATACATTAAAAACAAAACTTACTACTAGTCTTATTTTAATAGAAGCAGATCCCTCAAAATCCTGTATTTTACGTACCGATGCCAGTGATTACGCATTAGGGGCATGTTTACTTCAGGGGGAGGACAGAGATGAACGTCCGTTCGAACATGCTAGTAAGTTGTTAACGGATGTTGAAAAAATTATTCTACGGTTCAGCGAAAAGCACTAGCCGTTGTTTGGAGTGTGGAAAAATTCAGAACTCACCTGGAAGGTGCAGAAGTTATTATTGCTTTGACTGTCGACCTCTTCGGTGGCTGTTGACTCTGAAAACGCCGTCCGGTAGACTTGCTAGATGGGTTCTTCGAATTCACGGCTTGAACATGAGTAGACCATTTAGTGACGTTCTGCCGCCACATTTCCACCAGCATCCACATTTCCACACACATCTGGACCAAATAGTTTTCTTCGACTAGCCATTTTTCATCTTTCGAGATAAATATTTCTTAAATTTTTCATCTTTCGAGATAAACCTAATTTTAAGATTTTTTTTTTTTTTTTTTTTACCGCTAACATTCTGGACCAAATAGTTTTCTTCGACTAGCCATTTTTTATCTTTCGAGATAAGCCTATCTTGTTTGGTATCAATTAACATTAGAATTTTCTCAGCTACCCGAATTTCTAAGAATTTTTTAGATTGCGCCATCCCCAAGGGAGCTACCCCAATTTTAAGATTTCTTACCTGTAGCGACTTTTGAGCGTTCTTATAAATTTTTTATACATGCGATACATTAAATTAGCTTAGAATTTTATGCACATCCCGAATCTGTAAACAGATTTGAAATCGGACCACGCCCTGCAAAGTTATACCCCTTTAAAGTCCTGATCTTCTAATTTTGCTATTTGCTCTATAAGCAAACCTAACAAATAGTTTTCTTCGTCTAGCCATTGCATCTTTCGAGATAAACCTATCTTGTTTGGTATTAATCAATATTAGAATTTTCTCAGCTACCCAAATCTCTAGGAATTTTTCAGATTGCACCATCCCCAAGGAGCTACCCTAATTTTAAGATTTCTTACCTGTAGCGACTTTTGAGCGTTCTTATAAATTTTTATACATGCAATACGTTAAATTAGTCTACAATTTTAAGCACAACCCGAATCTGCAAACAGATTTGAAATCGGACCACGCCCTGCAAAGTTACACATATACCCTCTGCGAGATAAATCTTTCTCCACATTTCCACCCACGAGATAAACCTACCTTGTTTGGTATCAATCAATATTAGAATTTTCTAAGCTACCCAAATCTCTTTAAATTTTTCACATAGCACCATCCCCAGAGAGCTACCCCATTTTAAGATTTCTTACCTGTAGCGACTTTTGAGCGTTCTTATAAATTTTTATACATGTAGCACATCTTGTTGGTCTAGAATTTTATGTACAATCCGAATCTCTAAATAGATTTAAAATCGAACGACCCTTACCATTTTACACACCCTTTAAATTATAAATTTCCTGCGGCTCATACATAAAAGAAAATCTAAAAACAATTCTTAAAACTTTTTTATTACAGACAATTTTTACTAATACAGTTTAAATTTTGTAAAACCACATTTCTAAATACATATTTACAATTTTTTATTTTTAACCTAGAACTTCTCATATCGGCTTATACTTATTAATATTTATTTCTAAATAGAGCACCTTTTCCAAAGACCAACCGGACCCGCATGTTTCAAATTCCTCTGATTTTGTTATTATGGTTTCGCTTAAGACCTCGTACATATTTTCCAGATTACTAGAAGACGTAATAACTACATTTTTTGTGTTAAAGGATTTCACATCGGTAGTCTCTTCCCCCATTTTGGTGTAAACGCTGTAGAGTTCGCAGTAGACTTTTATTGCTGTATGTTGTATTCTTTTTTCGTTTATTTATCGAATAAATCGCTCTTTCTGCTTCCAAAGAAACTCGGGCACTCCATCGTCGACACTGGCGTTCTTTATGCGATAGCTAGCCATACGGTTGTTAAACGCTGTACTAACCATTTCTACACCATCGTCGTTAGTAGCGGTAACTGATGCATTTTTATGTCTGTTGCTCCTTAAGTGCGCAGCATAGGTAGTCTTTTCCATTTCGAAATCGTATACTTTACACATAATTCGTGGTAGTTTCGTACAAGTCCCTTTAACAGCTGGCGGGGCTGAACGTTTAAGGCTTAATGACATACCGTGCTGTTTTTCCTTGTGTCGCAGTAAGTTGTCCATTTTCGTAAAAGCGAAACCGCAGGACCCACAGTTTAAGTACTTTGCTGCGGGCGGATGTATAAGCAACCGTGGACGATGTTGCACCACGACATTTGTTCTGGTGCCGTTTGAGCATTTTCCAGGTATAGGAAGCACCGCAAGAGTTGCACTTAAAAACGTTTGCAGATACCATTTTAGTACAAAACAAAATCCGCACTATAGCACTTTGGTTAAACTTGTAAGCGAACTAACTTATAACTAAAGAGTTTATTCTTGCGCACCTGCTTTATGTACCCTATAGAATGCAAACCGAAGGTTTCCGAAGACACCCGAACGAAGTTGAGGATTCAGCGGGGAACTAAATGACGTCATAATCCTTGCTGCTGCTTGTCCAATACATTTAGCGCCAATGCATGCACCTGGTTCGCATCGTCGATGGTGCGAATGACGTTAGTAGAAACATCGGAAACGTCTTCCATGTTATACGGATCGCGTGCATATTAAAAATCCAAAAGGGTGATAGCACACGCACACAAATTGTGTGCAAGTGGTGCTGTAGAAGATGCAGTGCTACTATAACCAAAAACTTAATAAAACACTTTAAACCATTACTAAAGAAATACCAACTTGTTGTCTACAGGATACTTACTAATAAAGTAATTTAATTTTAAATAACTTCTACGTCATATTTTAGGAAATGGTGGGCTTGAATATTTTCTAAATGAATCACCGAGCGAAAGTATATGCTTAGTAGTATTAAAATTAACCATTAATTTCCCATTTTTACGACCGTGGTTAATTATAGATTAAAATTTAATTTGTGCACGTTCGAGCTTCTCGTAAACTAACATATTTTATAGCAACAATGCGCTGTATAATACATGCACACCCCTTCGCCGTGCTACTACTATTCTTGTAATTGCTAGAAAAAGTCACTCTCCTTTTTACTGTTAGGACCGATGCAAAGCACCATTTTTTTTTTATACGTTCTATAGCACATCGCGCACTTTTTCGTCTGATGATTAAATTTTGCTTCTGTAGGCTTTTACACTTTCGCATAGCGGTCGGCCACACGTAATGATTTCTAGAACCGGTAAGTACTCGATATCGCCCAAATAGAGAATTAGATGCTCGATGTCTGTCAACTTCCAATTCCCTCGTAAAAGGTAGAAAAACTCAGTCAATCATCCATCTAACTTAAACTTCGACCCGCTCCTGTTCTGATAATTCACAAACATTTCTCAAACGACAATAGGCCGAGAATTTTTAAACCTCCGAGGGATCTTTAAGTCGTGATCAATTACACATCCGAGCTACGCGTAAACTAACATATTTTGTAGCAACTGTATAATACATGCATACCCCTTCTCTGCACTACTGCTATTCTTGTACTTGCTTGAAAAAGTCAGTCGCCCTTTTTACGGGTAGGGCCGCTAAAAAGCACCATTCCATTTTTTCTTTATACGTGTAGCACATCGCGCACTTTTTGTCGGATAATTAAATTTTGTTTATGTAGGAAAATGTAGGAAAAATTAATGGGTTAGGTCAGCGCCGCGGCGCTGACCTAACCCATTAATTTTTCCTTTTATCTAACCTAGGTCCACACTTGTTTTTTAATGGAAAAAACTCATTAAAATGCAATTAGTGCTAATGGGTTTGTAAAGAAAACTCATTAAAAGCAATTAGGTCATATGGTCATGTGGTCATATGGTCATGTGGTCATGTGGTCATATGGCCATGTGGTCATATGGTCATGTGGTCATATGGCCATGTGGTCATGTGGGGTAATTTCACCCTATGGGGCAATTTCACTAACTTAACATCTACATATATCCGGATATATGTCGATGCGCATCCCTGTCGGCTTAGGTTGGATAACAACATATTCGACTATCTTCGGCAATATACGTCCTCACTCTGTAGAATACGTAAGAGAACAATTTTTCGTATTCAATTTAGTATTCGATAGTAGCTAGAACGGTAAACATGAGCGTCTCCAAGGTGATTAACGTTTCTCAACTTCTTGGGAATAAAGTGAAACCGACAAATGAGCGATTTGGATTATGGCTGTTGGCAGATTATATGTGCAACAATAATCTGGTGACAGATATTGGTAATATTTGTTATGTCGAAGGCGAAAAGATGCTGACTGGTGGACTACACACCAATTGCAGAACCATTTTGTGACAATATAATGTTGGTTAAAATTTGCGACCTTTCTGACACCGAACAAGCATCTGCAAACAAAGGATGTTTATCCTAAAAAAGAAATATGTGGTGCATTTAACAGCTATCTACGAAGAAAGTTCAACCGATTTGTTTCCGCTAGGCATGGTGTTAAAGCTAAGCTTCCGTTTTCTCTGGAAAGCACTAACAAGATGGGCCAGAGAGTAAAAGAAATTATCGGAAAAAGAAGAACTCGAATGCATTAATAAAAAATTCCAAAATCCTATATGTGTTCGATACAAAGTGGAACTAGCAGATGTTAAGTTGGAAACTTTATTGGAGGAACTACCAGATATATTAGACGAAGTCGAAAAAGATTATTTCTATCTTTTTGACATGGATGTAACCCAATATTTTGCGGGCATATTTAGCAAGATGGAGGTGTGTAATTATTTAACTACAAAGCATAACTTTTGCTATAAGGGAGAATACGAAGAAAAGTGTAATATTATAGTTGACGACGATAAAACTGCGGGGATTGATTGTTTAACATGGCTAACAACCAATGCAAGAATTAAGATATACAACAAATTTGTGTGTCAGATAACAAGTCCTGGTGTTAATAAACAACTTGGCAATCATATACTAGATTTTTTACGTTGTCCAGATGTACGTTTAAGGGAAACATTTGCGTCTACTTTGGTCAAAGAACATGGTATTACGCGATTGGAAGCGAGCATATACAACTGTGCAATTGGAAGCTATGTCAGTGCGGAACGAGTGTATAAACCCTTAAAAGACTGTTTAACCTTATTGGAAGATAGTAAGTTATACTTCCTAAAGGCGCCAATGTACTCGGTATCACTTGCCAAAATGTGGAGTAAGCTATCGGACAAGCTACAAAATAGCTGTTGTTTAGTCTATAATAACCTGCTACAGTACGTGTATTGGGGGAATGGCAATATAAAGAAATTGGCGGGCTTGCAAATTAAGTTGTCCGAAAAACTAGAGGAAAGGAAAAATTGATAAAGTATGTGCTTTCGGCTTTTAGTTTTAACTATTTACCTATAAATTATTTGGAGATAGTAGAGGAAGATAGCCAAGATAAAATAAAATCTTACGCAAGTGCTACATTAAGCAGGTAGTACATATTTTACACAATCTGCAACACCATATTCTACAATTCCAAAAGAAATAGTAATTTCGGAATTGGGATTGATAGATACGCCTAACATTCGTCCAGAGGTTGTACGACAACGCGTAAATATTGGTAGTAAACTCTATCCGTTTACGCTAAAGGAAATTGCCCCATTATGTATACCATACGCTGTAAGTAGAAGGAAAAGACAACTGGAATTAGAGAAATGGATGCAAAAGGCGAAAATTGGACTGCATGGAAAACACTGCGACAATACGCGATCAATACAAAGATGTGTTAGACAAAGAACATCTTATTAGAGAAAATGAGGAAGAATTAAAAGATTATTTTATGTGCCGATGGACTGACTTAGAACATCTGGGTTGTACAAGCTGTATGCATTTGCGGTTAGTAAGAAAGACTCTTTTAGTTATGTAGGCGTTCTTGCAGAAAAGGATGGTACTAAATCCGTATACTTTTAAAAGGTTATTCTAAAACGTATTTATCAAAATGGCAGATAACAAAGACGAACTAAGGAATGCGGGTTTCGTAACCTTGGCGTACACCACACGCAAAGGGGTTCCGCTAAACATTGTATATTTGCCTAGTAAAGAACCTTTCGGATCATTTAAAACCGAGGGTCTTACAACCCATAACAACCATATATTCCCAAAAGTGGTGGATATGCAACTACACAACAGTGTGTGGGAGAAAAGTTTCCTCAATACCGACAAGAAGAAGTCGATCAAGCTAACAAGATACGTATGCAGGATATAGTGGAAAGCTGCGATTAAAAGATTGTCACAAGCTGCAAGAATTACACGAAGGAATGGATCTGGTTGTCGATGGAATCAAATACTTTAAATATAGAGGCAGACTTCGGTACATTTTACAATTCGAAAATCTAGACGGTCTCTATGTATCAAACTATTGGTTAGAAAAGGAGATAGAAAACTTGGGTGTCGATTTAAATTTTAAGCTGCGAATAAAATTAGATAAAATTAAAACCACTGCAAACAAACATAAAGAAAGGACTGTCTTCTGTGTATAACTTTGTATTAAAATTAAGTTTAAATGACTCCATGTTTGGCATTAAATATTTTTAAATTTGTTATGTATAATGTCAGAATAAACATTTTATAATAGTATATAACATTGTTCTTTATTTATAAAAAGGCTGTAACGTTACCCGAAATAGCACTCGCACAGAGAGGGTGCGCATGGGCAGGGTGCGTACGCGCAGGGGTGCGCATGGGCAGGGGTGTGCATGCGCAGGGGTGCTCATGGGCTGGGATGTGTCTGGGCGTACACGAGGAAGCGGATGTTAACAGTCACCAAGCATCCAATTCTTTATTTGGATGGTATCAGTACTTGCCTGCGTATGTACCCGGAGTAAAACACGATTTGTACACGCAGATAATTAATAAAATTAGTTTATCGAGCGAAGATGACAAAAGGTACATCATTCCTAATAGTACAACAATCTACGCATGGGGGTGTAAAGATATAAGATAGTTGTTTATATTTGTATGGATTTTGTAAATCTATTGTATATATTAGTTTTAAGATTCCATAATTTTTAAGTTCTTCTCCCACCTTCCAAATCCTTCCGGCTTCTATCCTGGTTGACAGAGTATACGTGTTATCTCCACGTGGTATTCGCGGGACACGGCGGTTTTAGATTTCTCGGGAGATGGTTGGCTAAGGCATATGTCTTGGGTAGCGAAAAAGGTTTTAAAAATGGTGTTAAATAAAGATGAGCAAAAATTAGTGATTTGGGTCTTTAAAACGCATAACTTTGTATGGGGTGGTCCTATTTAAAATCTATTTACAGATTTGGGGTCCCTAGAAAAATTTAATATTAGTTGATACCTAGCAAAATATATTTATCTTAAAAGAGTGACTACCCTGCGTATAATAAATACAATATAACACTTGTCAACAAAAAAAGTTGTAGGGAAAATTAAAGACGTAGGGGGTCCAGTATTAGAATTTGTTGGTAGTAATGTTGAGTTCTACTGTATTGTAGGCGATAAAGATACGATTAAAAAGATTAAAGGGGTTTCACGAATTGTAGTTAAGTAAAACCGAGGGTCTTACAACCTATAACGAGCATATACCTCCAAAAGGGGTAGGCATGCAATTATGCAGCAGTGCGCGGGAGAATAAGAATTCTCTCCAATAAGAAATTAAAGTTTCCATGTACGTAGCACCAGTCATTGGGTAACGGTAGAAATGTGGAACCTATAAAGACGATTATTAATTATGGTTTAGAAAAATAGTAGTTTTCGTGGACTAAATAAAATAGCTTAGACTGGTTAATGTATATGACTACATATTCTCGTACATATCCACAAACATCTGCTTACGTTCGTATACGAACATGGCGATGCCGGTAGTTTTTGTTTAACAAATAGTAGGAAAGATACGTCAGGTGTTAGTGCGTGGAAGCCCATAGGATCGTTGGATTCAAAAAGAACGGTGCGGCGGGATGTATGGTGGTCTCCGTTAGAATAATCGAAAGTGGTTAATCAATTGTATTAGATGTTTAAATAAGCGAAAGTGTAAAGGCCTACATAAACAAAATTTAATTATCCGACAAAAAAGTGCGCGATGTGCTACACGTATAAAGAAAAAATGGAATGGTGCTTTTTAGCGGCCCTACCCGTAAAAAGGGCGACTGACTTTTTCAAGCAAGTACAAGAATAGCAGTAGTGCAGAGATTTGTTAAACAAAAACTACCGGCATCGCCATGTTCGTATACGAACGTAAGCAGATGTTTGTGGATATGTACGAGAATATGTAGTCATATACATTAACCAGTCTAAGCTATTTTATTTAGTCCACGAAAACTACTATTTTTCTAAACCATAATTAATAATCGTCTTTATAGGTTCCACATTTCTACCGTTACCCAATGACTGGTGCTACGTACATGGAAACTTTAATTTCTTATTGGAGAGAATTCTTATTCTCCCGCGCACTGCTGCGTAATTGCATGCCTACCCCTTTTGGAGGTATATGCTAGTTATAGGTTGTAAGACCCTTGGTTTTACTTAACTATAATTCGTGAAACCCCTTTAATCTTTTTAATCGTATCTTTATCGCCTACAATACAGTAGAACTCAACATTACTACCAACAAATTCTAATACTGGACCCCCTACGTCTTTAATTTTCCCTACAACTTTTTTTGTTGACAAGTGTTATATTGTATTTATTATACGCAGGGTAGTCACTCTTTTAAGATAAATATATTTTGCTAGGTATCAACTAATATTAAATTTTTCTAGGGACCCCAAATCTGTAAATAGATTTTAAATAGGACCACCCCATACAAAGTTATGCGTTTTAAAGACCCAAATCACTAATTTTTGCTCATCTTTATTTAACATCATTTTTAAAACCTTTTTCGCTACCCAAGACATATGCCTTAGCCAACCATCTCCCGAGAAATCTAAAACCGCCGTGTCCCGCGAATACCACGTGGAGATAACACGTATACTCTGTCAACCAGGATAGAAGCCGGAAGGATTTGGAAGGTGGGAAAAGAACTTAAAAATTATGGAATCTTAAAACTAATATATACAATAGGTTTACAAAATCCATACAAATATAAACAACTATCTTATATCTTTACACCCCCATGCGTAGATTGTTGTACTATTAGGAATGATGCACCTTTTGTCATCTTCGCTCGATAAACTAATTTTATTAATTATCTGCGTGTACAAATCGTGTTTTTACTCCGGGTACATACGCAGGCAAGTACTCGATACCATCCAAATAAAGAATTGGATGCTTGGTGACTGTTAACATCCGCTTCCCTCGTGTACGCCCAGACACATCCCAGCCCATGAGCACCCCTGCCCATGCGCACCCCTGCGCGTACGCACCCCTGCCCATGCGCACCCCTCTCTGTGCGAGTGCTATTTCGGGGTAACGTTACAGCCTTTTTATAAATAAAGAACAATGTTATATACTATTATAAAATGTTTATTCTGACATTATACATAACAAATTTAAAAATATTTAATGCCAAACATGGAGTCATTTAAACTTAATTTTAATACAAAGTTATACACAGAAGACAGTCCTTTCTTTATGTTTGTTTGCAGTGGTTTTAATTTTATCTAATTTTATTCGCAGCTTAAAATTTAAATCGACACCCAAGTTTTCTATCTCCTTTTCTAACCAATAGTTTGATACATAGAGACCGTCTAGGTTTTCGAATTGTAAAATGTACCGAAGTCTGCCTCTATATTTAAAGTATTTGATTCCATCGACAACCAGATCCATTCCTTCGTGTAATTCTTGCAGCTTGTGACAATCTTTTAATCGCAGCTTTCCCACTATATCCTGCATACGTATCTTGTTAGCTTGATCGACTTCTTCTTGTCGGTATTGGAGGAAATCCTTTTTCTCCCACACACTGTTGTGTAGTTGCATATCCACCACTTTTGGGAATATATGGTTGTTATGGGTTGTAAGACTCTCGGTTTTAAATGATCCGAAAGGTTCTTTACTAGGCAAATATACAATGTTTAGCGGAACCCCTTTGCGTGTGGTGTACGCCAAGGTTACGAAACCCGCATTCCTTAGTTCGTCTTTGTTATCTGCCATTTTGATAAATACGTTTTAGAATAACCTTTTAAAAAGTATACGGATTTAGTACCATCCTTTTCTGCAAGAACGCCTACATAACTAAAAGAGTCTTTCTTACTAACCGCAAATGCATACAGCTTGTACAACCCAGATGTTCTAAGTCAGTCCATCGGCACATAAAATAATCTTTTAATTCTTCCTCATTTTCTCTAATAAGATGTTCTTTGTCTAACACATCTTTGTATTGATCGCGTATTGTCGCAGTGTTTTCCATGTAGTCCAATTTTCGCCTTTTGCATCCATTTCCTCTAATTCCAGTTGTCTTTTCCTTCCACTTACAGCGTATGGTATACATAATGGGGCAATTTCCTTTAGCGTAAACGGATAGAGTTTACTACCAATATTTACGCGTTGTCGTACAACCTCTGGACGAATGTTAGGCGTATCTATCAATCCCAATTCCGAAATTACTATTTTTTTAGAATTGTAGAATATGGTGTTGCAGATTGTGTAAAATATGTACTACCTGCTTAATGTAGCACTTGCGTAAGATTTTATTTTATCTTGGCTATCTTCCTCTACTATCTCCAAATAATTTATAGGTAAATAGTTAAAACTAAAAGCCGAAAGCACATACTTTATCAATTTTTCCCTTTCCTCTAGTTTTTCGGACAACTTAATTTGCAAGCCCGTCAATTTCTTTATATTGCCATTCCCCCAATACACGTACTGTAGCAGGTTATTATAGACTAAACAACAGCTATTTTGTAGCTTGTCCGATAGCTTACTCCACATTTTGGCAAGTGATACCGAGTACATTGGCGCCTTTAGGAAGTATAACTTACTATCTTCCAATAAGGTTAAACAGTCTTTTAAGGGTTTATACACTCGTTCCGCACTGACATAGCTTCCAATTGCACAGTTGTATATGCTCGCTTCCAATCGCGTAATACCATGTTCTTTGACCAAAGTAGACGCAAATGTTTCCCTTAAACGTACATCTGGACAACGTAAAAAATCTAGTATATGATTGCCAAGTTGTTTATTAACACCAGGACTTGTTATCTGACACACAAATTTGTTGTATATCTTAATTCTTGCATTGGTTGTTAGCCATGTTAAACAATCAATCCCCGCAGTTTTATCGTCGTCAACTATAATATTACACTTTTCTTCGTATTCTCCCTTATAGCAAAAGTTATGCTTTGTAGTTAAATAATTACACACCTCCATCTTGCTAAATATGCCCGCAAAATATTGGGTTACATCCATGTCAAAAAGATAGAAATAATCTTTTTCGACTTCGTCTAATATATCTGGTAGTTCCTCCAATAAAGTTTCCAACTTAACATCTGCTAGTTCCACTTTGTATCGAACACATATAGGATTTTGGAATTTTTATTAATGCATTCGAGTTCTTCTTTTTCCGATAATTTCTTTTACTCTCTGGCCCATCTTGTTAGTGCTTTCCAGAGAAAAAAGAAGCTTAGCTTTAACACCATGCCTAGTGGAAACAAATCGGTTGAACTTTCTTCGTAGATAGCTGTTAAATGCACCACATATTTCGTTTTTTAGGATAAACATCCTTTTGTTTGCAGATGCTTGTTCGGTGTCAGAAAGGTCGCAAATTTTAACCAACATTATATTGTCACAAAATGGTTCTGCAATTGGTGTGTGTAGTCCACCAGTCAGCATCTTTTCGCCTTCGACATAACAAATATTACCAATATCTTTCACCAGATTATTGTTGCACATATAATCTGCCAACAGCCATAATCCAAATCGCTCATTTGTCGGTTTCACTTTATTCCCAAGAAGTTGAGAAACGTTAATCACCTTGGAGACGCTCATGTTTACCGTTCTAGCTACTATCGAATACTAAATTGAATACGAAAAAATTGTTCTCTTACGTATTCTACAGAGTGAGGACGTATATTGCCGAAGATAGTCGAATATGTTGTTATCCAACCTAAGCCGACAGGGATGCGCATCGACATATATCCGGATATATGTAGGATGTTAAGTTAGGGTGAAATTGCCCCATAGGGTGAAATTACCCCCACATGACCACATGGCCATATGACCACATGACCATATGACCACATGGCCATATGACCACATGACCATATGACCTAATTGCTTTTTAATGAGTTTTCTCTTTACAAACCCATTAGCACTAATTGCATTTTAATGAGATTTTTCCATTAAAAAACAAGTGTGGACCTAGGTTAGATAAAAGGAAAAATTAATGGGTTAGGTCAGCGCCGCGGCGCTGACCTAACCCATTAATTTTTCCTACATTTTCCTACATAAACAAAATTTAATTATCCGACAAAAAGTGCGCGATGTGCTACACGTATAAAGAAAAAATGGAATGGTGCTTTTTAGCGGCCCTACCCGTAAAAAGGGCGACTGACTTTTTCAAGCAAGTACAAGAATAGCAGTAGTGCAGAGAAGGGGTATGCATGTATTATACAGTTGCTACAAAATATGTTAGTTTACGCGTAGCTCGGATGTGTAATTGATCACGACTTAAAGATCCCTCGGAGGTTTAAAAATTCTCGGCCTATTGTCGTTTGAAAAATGTTTGTAAATTATCAGAACAGGAGCGGGTCGAAGTTTAAGTTAGATGGATGATTGACTGAGTTTTTTTCTACCTTTTACGAGGGAATTGGAAGTTGACAGACATCGAGCATCTAATTCTCTATTTGGGCGATATCGAGTACTTACCGGTTCTAGAAATCATTACGTGTGGCCGACCGCTATGCGAAAGTGTAAAAGCCTACAGAAGCAAAATTTAATCATCAGACGAAAAAGTGCGCGATGTGCTATAGAACGTATAAAAAAAAATGGTGCTTTGCATCGGTCCTAACAGTAAAAAGGAGAGTGACTTTTCTAGCAATTACAAGAATAGTAGTAGCACGGCGAAGGGGTGTGCATGTATTATACAGCGCATTGTTGCTATAAAATATGTTAGTTTACGAGAAGCTCGAACGTGCACAAATTAAATTTTAATCTATAATTAACCACGGTCGTAAAAATGGGAAATTAATGGTTAATTTTAATACTACTAAGCATATACTTTCGCTCGGTGATTCATTTAGAAAATATTCAAGCCCACCATTTCCTAAAATATGACGTAGAAGTTATTTAAAATTAAATTACTTTATTAGTAAGTATCCTGTAGACAACAAGTTGGTATTTCTTTAGTAATGGTTTAAAGTGTTTTTATTAAGTTTTTGGTTATAGTAGCACTGCATCTTCTACAGCACCACTTGCACACAATTTGTGTGCGTGTGCTATCACCCTTTTTGGATTTTTAATATGCACGCGATCCGTATAACATGGAAGACGTTTCCGATGTTTCTACTAACGTCATTCGCACCATCGACGATGCGAACCAGGTGCATGCATTGGCGCTAAATGTATTGGACAAGCAGCAGCAAGGATTATGACGTCATTTAGTTCCCCCGCTGAATCCTCAACTTCGTTCGGGTGTCTTCGGAAACCTTCGGTTTGCATTCTATAGGGTACATAAAGCAGGTGCGCAAGAATAAACTCTTTAGTTATAAGTTAGTTCGCTTACAAGTTTAACCAAAGTGCTATAGTGCGGATTTTGTTTTGTACTAAAATGGTATCTGCAAACGTTTTTAAGTGCAACTCTTGCGGTGCTTCCTATACCTGGAAAAATGCTCTCAAACGGCACCAGAACAAATGTCGTGGTGCAACATCGTCCACGGTTAAGCTTATACATCCGCCCGCAGCAAAGTACTTAAACTGTGGGTCCTGCGGTTTCGCTTTTACGAGAATGGACAACTTACTGCGACACAAGGAAAAACAGCACGGTATGTCATTAAGCCTTAAACGTTCAGCCCCGCCAGCTGTTAAAGGGACTTGTACGAAACAACCACAAATTATGTGTAAAGTATACGATTTCGAAATGGAAAAGACTACCTATGCTGCGCACTTAAGGAGCAACAGACATAAAAATGCATCAGTTACCGCTACTAACGACGATGGTGTAGAAATGGTTAGTACAGCGTTTAACAACCGTATGGCTAGCTATCGCATAAAAAACGCCAGTGTCGACGATGGAGTGCCCGAGTTTCTTTGGAAGCAGAAAGAGCGATTTATTCGATAAATAAACGAAAAAAGAATACAACATACAGCAATAAAAGTCTACTGCGAACTCTACGGCGTTTACACCAAAATGGGGGAAGAGACTACCGATGTGAAATCCTTTAACACAAAAAATGTAGTTATTACGTTTTCTAGTAATCTGGAAAATATGTACGAGGTCTTAAGCGAAACCATAATAACAAAATCAGAGGAATTTGAAACATGCGGGTCCGGTTGGTCTTTGAAAAAGGTGCTCTATTTAGAAATAAATATTAATAAGTATAAGCCGATATGAGAAGTTCTAGGTTAAAAATAAAAAATTGTAAATATGTATTTAGAAATGTGGTTTTACAAAATTTAAACTGTAGTAGTAAAAATTGTCTATAATAAAAAAGTTTTAAGAATTGTTTTTAGATTTTCTTTTATGTATGAGCCGCAGGAAATTTATAACTTAAAGGGTGTGTGTAAAATGGTAAGGGGTCGTTCGATTTTAAATCTATTTAGAGATTCGGATTGTACATAAAATTCTAGACCAACAAGATGTGCTACATGTATAAAAAATTTATAAGAACGCTCAAAAGTCGCTACAGGTAAGAAATCTTAAAATGGGGGTAGCTCTCTGGGGGATGGTGCTATGTGAAAAATTTAAAGAGATTTGGGTAGCTTAGAAAATTCTAATATTGATTGATACCAAACAAGGTAGGTTTATCTCGTGGGTGGAAATGTGGAGAAAGATTTATCTCGCAGAGGGTATATGTGTAACTTTGCAGGGCGTGGTCCGATTTCAAATCTGTTTGCAGATTCGGGTTGTGCTTAAAATTGTAGACTAATTTAACGTATTGCATGTATAAAAAAATTTATAAGAACGCTCAAAAGTCGCTACAGGTAAGAAATCTTAAAATTAGGGTAGCTCCTTGGGGATGGTGCAATCTGAAAATTCCTAGAGATTTGGGTAGCTGAGAAAATTCTAATATTGATTAATACCAAACAAGATAGGTTTATCTCGAAAGATGCAATGGCTAGACGAAGAAAACTATTTGTTAGGTTTGCTTATAGAGCAAATAGCAAAATTAGAAGATTAGGACTTTAAAGGGTATAACTTTGCAGGGCGTGGTCCGATTTTAAATCTGTTTACAGATTCGGGATGTGCATAAAATTCTAAGCTAATTTAATGTATCGCATGTATAAAAAATTTATAAGAACGCTCAAAAGTCGCTACAGGTAAGAAATCTTAAAATTGGGGTAGCTCCCTGGGGGATGGCGCAATCTAAAAAATTCTTAGAAATTCGGGTAGCTGAGAAAATTCTAATGTTAATTGATACCAAACAAGATAGGCTTATCTCGAAAGATAAAAAATGGCTAGTCGAAGAAAACTATTTGGTCCAGAATGTTAGCGGTAAAAAAAAAAAATCTTAAAATTAGGTTTATCTCGAAAGATGAAAAATTTAAGAAATATTTATCTCGAAAGATGAAAAATGGCTAGTCGAAGAAAACTATTTGATCCAGATGTGTGTGGAAATGTGGATGCTGGTGGAAATGTGGCGGCAGAACGTCACTAAATGGTCTACTAACATGCAAGTAGTTTACACTCCTGGTAAATTGAATGTATTTGCTGATGGATTATCTAAGTCATTCTGTATGCATGACGATTCTACAAATCGCTCTATTTGTTCCGTGACTGTTGAGTTACCGAATTTTGCTGCCGGAAATTTCCGTGATAAACAATTAGAGGATCCCGAAATTAAAAGAGTTGTCGATGCTCTTGAAGATGAAAATTCATTGGAACTTATTAGATGGACGGAACGAGGTTTATCTTATACAATGGAATTTTATACCATTTAGAACCGGATTCAAATTAAGAAGAACCACAATTGGTCAGACCTTTCGATTACCGTACAGAAATACTAAAACAGTATCACGATGCTGCTACTGCTGGACATTACGGAGTTGACCATACTTACCAAAAGATTGATATAAAATTGTATTTTTCTGGAATGCGCAGATTTATTGAAAACTATGGGAGCACTTGTATACATTTCCAGAGATACAAAGTGTCAAACCTTAAGCCAGCTGGTTTGTTACAAACTCTTGCCCCAGCGCAACGTTTCGAAACATTGTCAGTAGCTTTGTTCGGACACTTGCCGGAAACAAAAAGTGGAAACAAATGGATTTTATTTTGTGAAGACGTAGCAACCAAATGAGTAGAAATGTTTACATTAAAAACTGCATCTGCAGACGCTTGTGCAAAAATTTTGATAGAAGAAATATTCTTACGTTATGGAACTGCTCGAAAACTAATTAGCGACAACGAGGTACACTTCATAGGTGAAGTGTTTCAAAAGGCCACTTATTGCTTTGGTATACAGACTCCATTTATACCTATGTATCATGCAGAAAGTAACCCTATCGAACGAAAAAAACGCGAACTGAAAACCTAGTTATCCATACTTGTACAAAATGAACATAGTACATGGGATGAACATATTCCAAGTATACGTTTTGCGTTAAATTCAACGTATGCAGAAGCTACAGTCCTGCTTATCTCACGTTGCCAAGAGAATTGCGTGCACCCATGGACTCAAGCCATGATTTTAGGAAGGTAGTTCAAGTTGAAAATTTTTTACCACGCATAACGCCATATCTTAAGAAATTAAACTGTGCTCTTATGGATGCTAAACAACATCTCGTGCGACAGCAAGATCATAAAAAAATGCAGTGATAAATATCGAAGGTCTGAGAACTTTTCTTTAGGCGATAAACTCTTACTGAAGATCCATGTCCTAAGTAATTTGGAGAACGGTTTTACGTCAAAGTTTGCCCCTAGAAGAGATGGTCCTTATAGCATTCTGGAAATTGTAACTTCTACTACATACATTTTATCATGGCCGGATGAGCCGACGAAATATATGGGAAAATATCATGTTTGTGACTTAACACGTTTCACATAGCCTATAGGAAGTGACACAGTGCCAGTGCCGGTTGTGCCAAAACGCTCGCGGGGAAGGCCCAAGAGGATTGTGTCACACGTTAATCCTAAACGTCACCCAGAAACCTTAGTGCAGTTTAGAGGGGGAGTGTGTAGCGCCACACCCAAGAATACTGCAGGTAGCAACTCGGCTCCGTTAGACGTTCCGCTCGCATACAAGTCAAGACGGGTCCAGGAGGGATATTAAACATAATTTCCTAAAATGAATATTAACGACATAAAATCGTCGTCTCCATACTTTTAACTAACCCGGTATAACCTTATGTAGGTAAATGTCTTGATCATATAACGCTGACAAACAAATAACCTACCTAAGGAGCTTTGTGATTCATGGTATTGCTGATGGACTGTGCTCAACAATCTTTCAGTGCTACTAGGTTAAATTGTTTAATTACCATACACACTCCTTTTGCGTAAGGTAAGAACTTCCTACAAAATGATTTTGCCTTGCAATTAAGGTCCTGAACAATAAATTAGAGCGGATGTTGAAAGCTTAAATGAATGTATTGTATATAAATAAATTTCGATACAATTACATGTATAACTATAGATTAGTGGCGTATCCTTTTATAAACTTAGTATGCCCAAACTGCCTTATTCATAAATGCTTGACTATAAATATACTAAATTTCATTCACTACTAATCTAATTAAAACGATAATGCAGTCTCATTAAAACTAGACACTTGATAATGCTTATTACAACAATTATGTTTCATTTTACCTAAATTTAACAATTCTGTAAATGTTCACTCTCTGAATTTACCCTAAATTGTTCTTGATTATACAGTTAGGTTTGTTATATGATATAACAGTATTTGTCCTTTTAAATAACTGTGGAGTTTTAACTAATTCTCTCTTTTTCTCTAACCCTTATTGCGTCGACGGTTTTGCTTTATCTTTCTGTCCTTCTCAGCTTGTTCTATGTATCGTTCTGCTCTCCTCGCTGATTTGTGGCCTTACTTTAATTCTTAACCGTAATTTTCGATGTTATGCACCCCCATTGTTAATTCTAAGGGTAATTGAATTGTCTTCCCAAAACAAATTTTAACAATGTATACCGTGTGCTACGTTTGGTGTGGTATTGTAGACAAAACTAGAATATTGCTTCTATTCATCCTAATCGGTTCTGGATTCATTTACGTATGATCGTAGATATTCGTTTAGTGTGCGATGAATTCTCTTTACTCCTTCTATTGCTTGTGGTCGATACGGTGTAGGGAATCGATACAGTATAAATATCAGCTCAATCACACTTTTGAAATATTCAATTTTGTACTGAGTCTTTAGATCAGTTTATAGTTGCTTTATTGGCCAATGCACCACTAAAAATTTGTCTACTAAAGTTCTAGCCATTGTGGTATTTTCTCTGTTTGGTGTTGGAATTATTACTACGCACTTTCTTAGCTCACATGAAATTGTTGCAGCATATATGTTGCCAATCGTGTCAATGGCAGTTATATCAGAACACTTTTGAGGTATAGGCATTATTACCATTTCTCCTTTGTGACTAATTTTGTTTTTATTGGTTTATTACTGACATCTGGTTATCTGTTGTGCCACATCTAGTAATATTCATTTCCAATTATACTGCGTTTTTAATCTTTTAAACGCTTGTTACCACAGCGTCCACTGAAAATTGGGTTTCATGACAAACCTTAAGTAGTTGCTGTCGTTGCTGCTTTTTCTCTACACTCATTGATTGTGGATATAGTATTACGCCTACTTTATTCAGTATTGACGACGCTGATTTCTTTAATTCATTAATTACACAATGTTTAAAATGCTCTCCGATGTGGATAGTTTAATATTTCGATATCCTAATTCACCAGCTCTCCTGCAAATGTAGTAGAAGTTCGTCGAGTGAAAAATTGCCCTTAATGAAATGGAGTATCTCCTCTGCTTTACATCTTCCATTCCTGCCCAAATTTACACTTAAATAGTTTGATGCTAGTTGAAGACTTATGCACGGTATGCTGATTAACACTGCGTCGTTACATTCCAATTCAACAATATTTAGTTTATACGAAATCGCTCTTTCCTCATGGTCTGTTTCTATAATTACCTCACTTGCGTTATCTTGGTGCCTAGCCAAGGCTCATGTGACACCCAAATCTTTTTTTGATAACTTCGTTTGGTCATTGCCAATATCTTTTAAATCTTTTATAGTTAATCGCGAGAGACAGTCGGCTATAATATTTTTTGTACCTGAAATATGTTCTATCTTAAAATCATATTCCAATAAAACTAGCTTCATAGGTTCTAGTTTTGGTGTCGAGTTCTTCATGGTAAAAAGATAAATTAGTCAGTCTGCGATCTATCAGAACTAACAACTTTCTGCCATAAGAATTCGGTTTGAAATGTGCTATAGCTCAGTGTATAGCTAGCATCTTCTTTTCTATTGTACTTGCCTTGATATTCATTTTTGAAAAAAATTTTGAAGCAAATGCTATGTTCCGTATCAAGACTATATTATATGTTTTCCCGTAAATGCAATGTTCAAAGACTTTATTCATAACTTTAAGTTTCTTGTGCGCGATTCGCAACAGTGCAGTGCGAATCTAAAGTCGACGTTACCTAGAAACATTGACATTCAGTCTCGGAATCTTATGAACTGTGGACGTGCACGCGAAGAGACGTGTTTTTCAATCAACAAAATGGCAAGTGCCTTCACTTCATGTTAAAACAAGGTGTTTATCCTTTATTATGTCTTGCATTTATATTATTACAATTGTGATTAATCAAGCTCCTATTCATGCACAACAAGGTGTTTCGCAAAACCATAAAATATCGAGGTGGTCCTTATTGAACTAATCCAGATTTCTTTATATAAAAACAGCCACTAGCTATCATTTTATCCCAAAGCTCTAACCATGCTGTCGGTAATAAACTTTTGCCAAGTTTTTGTTCCAGTACTGCTTCATATGCGTTCTCTGACGCATCACAAGAAAGTGTTCTTGGTTGAATATTGAGAATTTTAATATTATTGGCTTTAATAACACCAGTTTGAGACTGGTAAATACATGAGCAAATTCTTCTCTCCAATAACATATACGTTTTTCGAATAAGTTTTTTTAATAGTATTGTTCACTGATGTCCTGGCAAAACGGTACATGTAATAATCTTGCAATTTTACAGGAGATCATTTATAAATTTTGTTTTTGACACTGCGATTAGTCCCAGGGTCAGTATTTTTTTTATGAAACTGATAAAACCACAAAAAATAAGACAAAATGCTGATCTGATAAAGAAACAAAGACAAAATTACTTTAGAACTATCGCTGCTGTTTGTATTACTATTCCAAATCGGATTCAAAATTTTGATTCTTTTTTGAAGAATGCTTTAGGTTTTAATAAAATGGGCGAGACTCATCAGGAATTAGTGGAAGCAACTTCATGAAATCTTTGCATTTTTCATTAGAAATTGGTACCCCACCAATATTTTTTAATTCCACTGTAAGATTGTTGTTCGTGCCTCTTTGCGTTATGTTAAGAATTCTCATATCTCCCTTAAAAAATGTGAAATTAAAATTTTTTGACTTCCAGAATTTTAATTTTCTTTTAAATTTTGGCCACTGAACGTCCAAACTATCATCTGATTTGCCTCTGTTAGTAAATGGGGAGTCTTTGTTTTGGTACAATATTTTATAGTTATAAAATTCTTTTACTTCCACAACTTTAAAAGCTTTTGATTTTTGGAGTTAACCCCAAGCATTCGAATCAATTGATACCAATCTCGAGATATGTAGATACATATATCCTTTGCTTTGCTCGTTCAAGTCAGGAATGCTCTGTGTCACATTCCATACGTGTGTGCCCAACCAATAACAAGAAATTTATGTATTGAAACGGGCTACTGCTACCGCGTTTCTTTAATTTAAAACAAGTAATAATAATGGTCTTTATTACTCACTGTTCACAAGTCTAATTAACAGTAATGCCTTATTTATAGATGTTTTCAGTCCACTTAACAATGAAGCACTATTACACTAATGAATTTACAAGCACTAATATCTTCTTAAACTAACTTCTCTATCATAGGTCCATTAACCACTAACACAACTATTTGTTTATGCACTTCTATTTATTTATGTATACTACAACAAGCTGCAAGTACATTAGACACAGCATATCACGTTTATATATACTTCTAAAGCTCCAAACTACTATTACTCTACACGATATAATTTATATTAGACATTCAAGAATAGACTAACCCTTGCATTCATTAGCGGTCTTATATATACTCTGGATTACAAGGATGACTCATGCTCCCGTAATTTCTAGAACAATTCTGGAATCCTTGAGAATACGCCGTGCCTCGAGCGTTTGTATGTAATTGATTGCTGAAAGAATTCTCGTATCCTGAAAGGTATGCAGAGTCTACAGCGCTTGTGTGTTTGATGGGTTGCCTAGTAGTAGCTCGCAACACTGCCCCTCTTTAAAACCGTTACGTCTCGTAACTGTAGATACATTTGGCGCCAATTCGATGACTGATGACGGTATCGGCAGCTATCTCCTCTGGTGCATCCACCACGTCGTTGGAAATAACAGTCAACACTCTTTTCTTGGTCTTGGTAGGCAACCGGCTGAAAACAACAAACAAGGACCTGGACGTTGGTTCCCTGGAAAACTACTTCTAGCATATTTCGGACTATCCTCCAATCTAAGTGATCCAGTCCACAGCCCAACTTGGGCATCGCTAATCTTGTTACTCCATTTTCCATCATCTGCGCCTTAAGATTTAGCAAAGCCTCCCATAGATGTCCATAACTAGGTTTTTGCCATGAAGAATTTTTGGTGACCAGATAGTAAACATAACGATTTTTATCTTGAAGAACCAAAGCTTTTCCTACAGTTGGCTGCTGTTGTACTAATTCATCCACACATCCAAACTTTTCTTAAAACAACAGCTATTCCCTTGACATTGCCAAATCTTGAGCTACGCAATGTGCAAGGGAATACTCTTCTGGTGCTCTAAACAGATCTTGCTGTTTTTCAACAACAACGCCAAATCTCGCTTTAGCGGAACCACCATACGCCGCCATAAAACTCTCAAAATCTACATTTGGCTCATGATTAATAACTTGCCGAACACCATTATCATTATTCGAGTCTTCCTGGTTGTTTCCAGCGTAGGATGTTAAACGGTCAAAGTGTACCACTTTTGGTTTACCACGAGGGGGGATCTTCTGATCCGGTACACTACATCATTAATCCTTTTTTAACACTTCGTACGGCCCTTCCCATTGTCTTTGTAGTTTTGGCGACAATCCACGTTTTCTTTGTGGATTGTACAGCCACACTAAATCTCCAGGTTGATAACCACCTTCTCGTGCTCTCGTGTCATATTGTGATTTCATTCGATCGCTTGCTGCCTGTATATTCTTCCGGACGTTTTCGTGAATACTATTTGATCTTTCACGAAGCTTACTAACGTAATCTTCACCTGCGATATCTTCTCCAGGTTTAAATCCAAACCGAAGATCACATGGTAGCCGCAATTCACGTCCTAGCATTACGCAAGCGGGCGAGTACCCTGTGCTGTCATGTACCGAAGATCGGTACGCCAGTAGGAACAAATGTAGATATTGGTCCCAGTCTCGTTGATGTTCAGAGACAACTTTGGCCAGGTACTTCCTAACGTCCTGTTCATTCTTTCAACCATTCCATCCGATTGGGGATGAAGTGGTGTGGTTCTAGTCTTCCTGATTCCAAGATGCTTGCAGACATTTTGAAACAATGCTGATTCGAAGTTCCGACCTTGATCGGAGTGTAATTCCAACGGAACTCCAAAGCGATAAAACAACTCCTTCACTAGTACATCTGCAACCGTCTCGGCTTCTTGGTTAGGTATAGCATATGCCTCCGGCCATTTGGTAAAATAATCCATTGCAACCAAGATGTATTTATTTCCCTTCTCTGATTCAGGAAACGGACCAGCTATATCAATGGCTACCCTCTCAAAAGGATTCCCCACGTTATACTGTCTCATTGGGGCTTTCCGTTTTGAGACCGGGCCATTTGCAGAAGCACACAATTCACATTTCCGGCACCACTCCTTCACATCTTCTTTGCAGTTCACCCAATAGAACCTTTCTCTCACTCTTTCGAGAGTTCTTTTCACGCCAAAGTGCCCTCCGGAAATACCGTCGTGCAAGTGCTGCAACACTTCCGGCACTCTGCTTCTCGGCACTATCACTTGAAGTCTCTCAGTGCCATCTTCAAATTCCAGGCGTCGTTTCAAGATTCTATTTTCCATCATCAAGGAGTCCCACTGTGCCCAGTATGCCTTCAGGCTCCTACTTAAAATACTAATTTCTTCCCAAGCTGGTCGTTGTCCTCTATTTTTCCACTCAATAATACGTCCCAATTCGGCGTCATTCTCCTGGTCTTCTCGCATTCTTTCGGGTTGCCAAGTATCATCGGTTACCGTCATTCTATGGATGACACTTATTTTCTCTTCCATCTTGGAGCAATGATTGCAGTCCACCGGACAAGGTCTCCTTGATAGAGCGTCTGCATTCCGATGGCTAGTTCCTACACGATGTTCTGTATCAAAGTCATATTCCTGCAGCCGCTCTATCCACCTTGTCACTTGCCCTTCAGGATTTCGAAACTGCAATAACCATTTTAGTGCAGCATGGTCTGTTCTCAACAGGAATTTACGGCCGTATAAGTACTTATAAAAGTGCTCTACGGATTTGACGACGGCCAACAGCTCCCTTCTTGTCACACAATAGTTCCTTTCTGGCCGCGACAAGACCTTGCTGAAATACCCAATAACTTTTCTTGTCCGTCCTGCACTTGAGAAAGAACGCCTCCTATAGCTGTGTTACTGGCATCGGTATCCAACACAAATTTCCCCTCCATCCGTGGATAACTCAAAATTGGTGCTGTAACTAGCAGCCGTTTCAGCTGTTCAAATGCACTGTAGCAGTCGTCATTCCAATCATATTCTTGTCCATCTTCGGTTAATTTCGTTAACGGTTTGGCAATGTTCGCAAACCCAAGTATAAACCGTCGGTAATATGTGCACAATCCTAGAAAACTGCGTAGTTGGTGTAAATCTGCTGGTATAGGCCATTCTTGTACCGTTTTTATTTTGTCAGGGTCAGCTCTTATTCCGGTCTCCGAAACGACATGTCCTAGATATTTCACCTCTTTTCCAAACAGGTGACACTTCTTGGGGCTCAATGTAAGGTTTGCCCCCCGTAATCTTTGGAATATCTCCTCTAGGTTCTTAAGGTGTTCTTCAAAAGACCGGCCTAACACTATCACGTCGTCTAGGTACACCAGACAAGTCTTCCAAGACAGTCCACGCAGTATCGACTCCATCAATCGTTCAAAAGTAGCAGGGCATAGCATAATCCAAATGGCATGACCTTGAACTGCCATAATCCAGTTCCAATTGTAAACGCAGTCTTCTCTTTGTCGTTTGGCTCCAAGCCTACCTGCCAGTATCCGCTTTTCAAGTCCAAGGTCGAAAACCATTTAGATCCGGATAGAGTATCTAAGGTGTCATCAATTCTGGGCAAAGGATAGCTGTCTTTCTTTGTCACGTTATTAAGCCGCCGGTAGTCTACACAAAACCTTGTCGACCCGTCCTTTTTCTTGACAAGCACTACCGGGGATGCCCATGGACTATTCGAGGGTTCAATCACTCCCTGTTCTTCCATATCGGTGATAATTTGTTCAGCTTCCTTACGTTTTGCCAAAGGAAGCCGCCTGGAGTGTTGTCTTATCGGTTGCGCATCTCCAGTATTGATCTTGTGTTGCACAACATTCGTCCTTCCTTTCTCACTATCATCCAGTGCAAACACACCTCGATATCGTCCGACCAGCTCTTTTACCTTGCCCAGTTGGTCGTCGTTTAATCCTTGACACGAAGGTATTAACATATCCAGCAATTTCTGTGAGCAACCGTTGGCTGGTTTATCTTTCGTGTCGTCCACACAACGTTTAATATGGCCTACTGGAATGCAACTTCCCACAATCGTGTCTTTCTTCAGGGTCACCGTATGCGGATTAATGTTCAGCACCCTTACTGGTACCATATTTCGAAACTTTACCAGCGTTCTTCCAATCAGTAATCCCTCCTGACCCATTCCCGATTCAGTTGCTTCCATCATGCATACTTGTCCTTCCCGGAGCGTACCATCCGGGCGTCCCATTACTATCATTTCCGCCTTCTCGGGTATTTTCATATCACAAATCATTCGAACTTGCATCGTCTGGTTACTCCTACCTTGAAATGGAATCTCATCATCATCTATCCGAAGCACATTTTCTTTCATGTTTACATGAAACCCATATTCTCTCATGAGATCCATTCCCAAGATCACTTCTTCTGTAATTTCAGCTACCAGCACTCGATGATTAATTAATTTGTCCCCAATTGTCAACATAACGGCAGTCTCTCCGTGAGTACAAATTTTCTCACCACTTGCGGTTCGAAGACACACCGATACAGGTAGCACTTTTCCACGACCAACCAAATCTGGTCTCACAATAGTTTTGTCGCTCCTGTATCCACGAGTAATCGGACACCCTACCATTAATTCTTCCATCGATATAAATGCTGTCCAGACTCCCCATCGACGATGCAGCACGGATGATAATCTCCGGGGCACTACGTTGTGCTGTCGACGTTCGCCCCTTACGTCGACTTGCTTTAGTTTTCCTGCTGCTCAACCGGTTGTTTTTTTGGTTGAGTGCAGCGTCTCTGTATATGACCAACTTCGCCGCAGTTCCAGCATCGCAGACGCCATCTCCGCGGTCGTTGTAGTTCCAGCCTTTCTGCCACACGGTTGACTATTTCATCTATGCTATTCTGAGCTTGACCAGGTTCCTCTAAGGCAGACCGAACTTTGTGACCCATCCTGTGTGATGTCTGCTTAGCTGCTTCAAATTCAAGCGCATGAGCCAGTGCGTCATCCAGAATTTTTGGCCTTGCTAGTCTTAGCGCTTGCTGTATTTCACTGTCTTTGATGCCATCTACAAATGTTTGAACAGCCAGTTGTTCGAGGAAACTATCTGGTGCCGTTGGGTACGCCAATCTAACTAATCTTGCGATGTCAGCTTCGAATTCTTGCAGGCTTTCACTTGTCTTTTGCGAGCGGTTCTTAACTTGTGCGTGGTAAACCTGTTGAAGGTGAGCGTCTCCATATCTCATCTCAAGCTTCGATATTAAGAGACCGTAATCATTCTGCTGGTGATCGGGAATCGTTTGTAAGATGTTAAGAGCTTCCCCCCGTAGGGCCACTATTAAGGAGATAGCTTTCTCTTTGTTGCACCAACCGTTGGCTATTGCCGCAGCTTCAAATTGTTTCAAATATGTGGGCCAAGGTGTTTTGCCATCAAATGTGGGTGGTTTCACTTTAAATTTAGACGGAATTGACTCGCTTTTTCCAGGGTTCTTATTTCTGGAATGTTCTGATGAAAACTTGGTTTGTTAATTCAAGTGGCCGCGTTGTTAGTGAAATCACCTGTTCTTGCAGCCTCATCATATCTTCTTCCATTTTTACCAATTTACTGTCCAACTTTTGCTCAACTGTTTTTACCTGTACAGTGACATCTTCTTTCAATGCAATGGAGCTTGCTATTAATCTTTGTTCTAACGTGGCCATCTTTTCATTCAACTCTTCCATTTTCATCGCGTTTTCACTAAACCGTTCTTCTATTTTCTTAGCATTTTCAGTTAACCATTCGGTAAGATTTGATTCCAGTTCAACTGACCTCACTAAATTTTCACCGAGTGTCACTTCCAGTTTAGCCGACCTCTCCTCCATTTTCTCAGCATTTTCGTTTAACTTTTCTTCTATACCCGATTTAAAATCCTTAAGGAAATTCATTAAATTTTCTGCCTCCATCTTGTTTTGACTCCTTGTAACTGGCATATATAAACTACTTAAATGTCTTTAGACTTGTGTGCTCTCCTTTTAAATTAATCACTATATACCCCACACCTGACACCAGTGAAACGGGCTACTGCTACCGCGTTTCTTTAATTTAAAACAAGTAATAATAATGGTCTTTATTACTCACTGTTCACAAGTCTAATTAACAGTAATGCCTTATTTATAGATGTTTTCAGTCCACTTAACAATGAAGCACTATTACACTAATGAATTTACAAGCACTAATATCTTCTTAAACTAACTTCTCTATCATAGGTCCATTAACCACTAACACAACTATTTGTTTATGCACTTCTATTTATTTATGTATACTACAACAAGCTGCAAGTACATTAGACACAGCATATCACGTTTATATATACTTCTAAAGCTCCAAACTACTATTACTCTACACGATATAATTTATATTAGACATTCAAGAATAGACTAACCCTTGCATTCATTAGCGGTCTTATATATACTCTGGATTACAAGGATGACTCATGCTCCCGTAATTTCTAGAACAATTCTGGAATCCTTGAGAATACGCCGTGCCTCGAGCGTTTGTATGTAATTGATTGCTGAAAGAATTCTCGTATCCTGAAAGGTATGCAGAGTCTACAGCGCTTGTGTGTTTGATGGGTTGCCTAGTAGTAGCTCGCAACAGTATTATACGTAAAGTCGACTTTTTGGCTACAGCTACGTTAAACATGACGGGCAAGGTAAAGTTATCATTCTGTCCAGGACAATTGTCTGAATAGTAAGTAATTTAAATTCACTCATCACGAAGTGAACGAATATCTTGATAAATGTATGAAGCAATAGTGCCCGAACCTCTGCCTGCTTCATATTCTGACCAAACATAGCATGTGGTTTTATTTGAAGTTAAGTTCTTTGACAGTTAAATTGTAGGTACTTAATTGTCTTGTATAATACGAAGAGCCTGTAGTTAGTAAAGGTGTTTCCAAAACCTTTTGAAGATCAGATACTCGCATACGAACCTTTCCATCGCTGTCATGAGCTTCCATTTTATCTTGCCGTTTTTCCTGGTATGAATCTTCAGCTACTTGGATGTGGTTGTCGTAGTTTTTTTTTAATTTCTATACTTTCGTTACTTGATAATTTACATTTTTAATTTATTTTAAATTCATCGCATCTTATACAAGTATCCTTTGAAGGTATTTTGAACGAAATGTTTCTTTGCTTAAAAAATCTCCACATATATGACAACTTCTTGGTTTCTTTTCAATAGCAACACAGTGTTTTTGCCATGATTAATTTGCATACAAATTAATCCCGGCAAAAACGTACATCTTGAGTTAACTGTAAATCCCAGGCAGGAATTATTGATCGTTTTTGGTAAAGAAAAATGATTTGCTGCTAGCTATGTGTTTAGTTTCCTGTAATCCACTCTTAAATGCAATTTTTTCCATTGTTATCTGGTTTCCTTGGTACTAGTAAAATTGGACTGTTGTATTGCGAAGAAGAAGGTCCAGTAATTTCATTTCTTAACATTTAGAGCTACCTTGGTTTGAACTTCTAATTTTTGACTCTCCGGTATTCTGTAAAATTTGCAATTACTGGTTCATTTTTGCTTATAAGAATCGTTAACCGATATCTTATTCTTTTTTAATTAAAAAATATAAATCATATTCTATCCTTTGCAAATTCTGGTATATCCTTATTTATTTCAGCTAAAGTTTGTTGTTTTCGATTCTCATTATTACCTTTTTTTTTGTTTGAAATATTGAATAATTGTCCAAATCAGCTCTTTATATATCGCTATAATGTAACCTCATCGTCTGGTCGGAGTGTTTATCACCCGAAAGCATGCTGATTTCGACGATCTGATGTTATTTAATTTTTTCTAGAGTTTCGGTTTGGAAATCCCGTAATGACCTAAAATTACGCTCGAAATTACTTACTTGTGACGATTTACTAAAAAAAATGGCTTATAAACTGAAATTACCCTTATAATCCGCCTACACCAATTCATAAAATTCTTCTAGTTCTGTCAACAATTTCTGAAATTTTTCCCCTATTTGCGACACATATTATACTCATTATTTCATCTGTGGGCTCAGTCAACCTGGCTCCCCACCGTAAGCCTTTTTTGAATTGTAACATGTGCACTAGAAAGTAATGGTCTTGCACCATCTTGCACCATAAAGATAATAGCTTGCACCCTGCAAGAAAACCAATTACGGTAATTTATTATTAAAGGGACTACGATGACGATAGCCCTCTATTCCACTTCTTGAAATTTTATGTACACCACTTATAGAACAGCTTGTACCACCTTGCACCAGTAAACTTATTGCTTGCACCAACTTCGAAAATTATTTACGGGGCTTCTATTGAAGGAGACTGAAATGACGCTAGTCCCCAAACTTTAAATTTTTTAAAACTTTATATGCACCAGCTACAGGAAAGCCTATTCCACCTTGCAACAGTAAATTTATTGCTTTCAAACCTTCATAAAGATAATCGTGAAAAGAGAATCTGTTCAATCCTCGAAAGTTCCGCTTTAAATCCTATACATAAACTGTCTACTCGTTTCTTAAAACTTTCATCTAACTGTTTATTGCCAAGTTTTACTCTTGTCGAATCAAAATAATTTTTATTTGCTTGCAACTCTAAATATTTGCGTATTTTGCATTCTTAAATTAATTAAATGTGCACTCAATAGATTATTAAAAACTTCTAAAGACTCATACTACGACATTTCATAATACTGACCTATTATACTTATAGAATTAGAAAGAGGTTTTTTGCGAACATTTAAAAAAGACTGCTCAATCACTTCATATAGAATTTGCATCCTTTGCAGACCTATTTTTAATTACTAATTTTTCTGTTTTATTCACTACAATGTACATAAACTTCTAATAATTAAAACGATTATTATAATTAATAGATTGTCCTATAACTTTAAACCGTCACTAAAATCTTGTGTAGCACAATTACTCTGCATATTCCAGCGGCTTGCGCAATAATCTCTTCCTGTCTTGACTGCGAGATCCACATAAAAATAATAAAATAAAATTCAAGACCAAATATTTTTTAATCTTGCGCTGATGATTGCGAATTTAAAATGTGCCGCTTAAAGTAGTTTTTGCTAACTAATCTAGTTAACTACTTACAGTTTAATAATAACCTACTTACCTGCCTCAAATTTCTCTCCATACAGTTTTTTATTATATTCTGATTCCCAAGCGGCTGATTTTCAGGCAATGTATTGTAGAAAAAGAGCTTTTTAGCTCCTATCCTGGAAGCTTCTGATCCGCAGACTTGGCAGAATCGCCATGTAATTTGGTTCTTCTTAGTTTATTAGATCACCATCTGAATTTTAACCTAATATATTTAAATCAAATGAACAACAATTATTTATTTCCTGATAATAATTAACACAAGGACGCTTAGCTTCTAACATGTATTCTGCTTTTCATTACAATACTCTTACTCGATCGTTCTTATGTTTTACTTATTGTATAACTTAAAATAGGTAAATGTCATAATTACAGAACGCTAACAAATAAATAATTATTACGTAAGTAGTTTTGGGGTTTCTCGAATTGGAGATCCACATAAAAATAATAAAATAAAATTTAAGACCAAATATTTCTTAATCTTACGCTGATGATTGCGAATTTAAAATGTGCCGCTTAAAGTATTTTTTGCTAACTAATCTAGTTAACTACTTACAGTTTAATAATAACCTACTTACCTGTCTCAAATTTCTTTCCATACAGTTTTTTACTATATTCTGATTCCCAAGAGGCTGATTTTCAGGCAATGTGTTGCAGAAAAAGAGCTTTCTAGCTTCTATCCTGGAATCTTCTGATCCGCAGACTTGGCAGAATCGCCATGTAATTTGGTTCTTCTTAGTTTATTAGATCACCATCTGAATTTTAACCTAATATATTTAAATCAAATGCACAACAATTATTTATTTTCTGATAATAATTAACACAAGGACACTTAGCTTCTAACATGTATTCTGCTTGTTATTACAATACTCTTACTCGATCGTTCTTATGTTTTACTTATTATATAACTTAAAATAGGTAAATGTCATAATTACAGAACGCTAACAAATAAATAATTATTACGTAAGTAGTTTGGGGTTTCTCGAATTGGAAATGGAAAGTGTACAACAATCTTGTAGTGTCACTGAGTTAAATTGCTTAAAGACGCTACAAAACTTCTATTAAAGAACAAGCATAAAAGCAAACCCGAAGTTTGCTGAACATGCAAACGCTATACTCAAATAGTCTAATTTTTTCCAGCGCAAAAAGTGGTCAGTCTATTAAGCAAACAAAGACAAAGCGCAGTAAGGCAAAGCATTTCTTAAACTTGAAGGTACGCTTTCGCGCGTAGCAATCTAAATAATTACAAGGTGCGATTAACTGTACAGAAAAAAAATTATTTTCGCATAATATACTAGTTTTATCTTATACATAAAAATATATTTTCAATTAAATGCATATTTCTACAATCAACAGTAACTCGTTAGAATGGAATTCGGGTTTCTATAGTTAAACAATATTTGGTTTTTCGTTGTCGCTTCATATTGCAAAGTAAATAATAATGAGCCATTAGTTAGTAAAACTAAGACATTATTCATACATAAAATTTGTATTCTGATTTAATTGTAATCGCAATCACTAACCTAAATAAAAAGTTATTAGCGAACTGCCATACTGTTTGTACTAAAAAGAGGTACAAGGAAATACAAAGTAATAGAAATATCTTAGTTGAGACTAACCTTAAGACAATGCGTCTGCATTTAAAAAGTATAAAAGACAGTATGCAGATTAATTTGAAGGATGGCGATTCGATATATATATGGTTTATGGACAAAAAAGGGTGCTGTAGAAGAATAATGTAGGCAATTGTTGCAATATCTACGACTAGATCATGAGCGTTAGTTTAGATCCCGACCACGCCGATTCTCCAGTGAAGTTAATGGATTATGTACAACGGTAGGATGATTTTCACAGAAGATTTCATGCTTACTGAAGTACGGGGACTATTCAAATTTGTCAAAACATATCCAAAAAGAATTTCGCAGAATATCGGATACCAATTCTAATATCAAAAAGCTGTATTTTAAAAACAAGCGGCTAGCAGTGTACAAAATGTTGATTGGGGATTGGAAATGTAAAATAAAAGTAAAATAAATTGGGTATTTTGGGCGAGGCTAGGTGTTTGTTTGGGAGGGTTGGAATTTTTTGCAAATACGTATATACACGCATAGTTGCTAATTGCTTAAAAATATACAACTGTCAAGGGTAGACACCCAACGGAAATAAGTGACTTTGAAGAAAATATCAACCTAGTTCAAGCTACAGGCAGGCTATTTTGATTGTATTTTGAAAGACACTTTTTGCAACGATTTGAATTTTGAGAGCCTGACGTTTGAAATGGTGTCCTGCAATATTTATTTTAATTACGAAAAGCATTGTAGGGATTGTTATGTTGCGATTAAATATAATACGTAGGTCAAGGAACAAATCTATTAATGTTGAAAATTTTTTGAACGGTTTGGTGGAAAGTATTTGATGCTTTTAGATTATGATTCGATGTAACAGAGAATTAAGGTAAGAAATTTTTCTAAATAATTTAGGAGCTAAGATTCGATGATTTTAATTATTCGTTGCTGCAATCTACTCAAAAATTATTCTTAAATACAAAAACAAAATAAAAATTTGTTGTAATAAGGATAAGTTACATTCGGGGGGTTATACTATTGAAGGCAGTTGGAAATCTAAAATTTTATGAGATATTATGAAGGCCTATTCTAGGAATTGATCAATTCCGAAATAGAGTTTGGGTTTTAAAAAGAAACGAATACAGTTAAGGGTTTGTCCATGAATTTAATTTTATATGATATTGATTAACAGGGTGCAAAGGGATAGATTTTAGTTTTTTTACGCTTCGTTTATTTGATCATGTAAATAATAATTATAATTATGTATAAATGAAATATTTGCTATGTTGTATATACATTTTAGGAATTGGTGTACAATTTCGATTCGAGATTGCATAATTTGGTAGATAATTGTAGAAATTGAAGTTAGTTTTCTTAATTGTGAGTGTGATGAAAGTCGTTCCTTTTTTAAATAATTGTTTTATGGTTTTTCAACCAACGGTGCAGAATTGTCCGGCATGCAAACGAGGCAGGTAACCCATACAGCAGTTCTGCATATAGTCGAAAATCTTAGTAGCATATATGAATTTAATTACAAAAAAGCAGTGCCATATGCATTACCTGTAAACTATTGCTTTTCGTCTGACTTATGTACTTTATTGTAATAATTTTAGTTGTTTCTGATTTTTGCTTTACGGCTATTATTATCGTTGTTTCTCAGTATAATATTTCATCATCATAAAGCCTTCAGTTTGCAAACTGGTTAGACGTCTCTATTATTTTCTATTCTGAGGTAACCTATCCATTTTCCTCAAATTCTCACAGCCTACATCTTTCACTATCTGCTTGAAATAGTCTAATCTAGTCTAGTCTACCTCTGTCTCCCATTTTTTATTTCTTTGCTTCTTTCCTACTGTCCACGTTTTACAGCAGTACAGTGCTGTGCTCCACACGTATGGTTTCAACAATTTTTTCCTTGTTTCTATGTTTGTTATCTACGAAATTAGTAGCTGTTTTTTTTTTTGTTAAATGCAGGACAACCTTGTTCATATCTTCCTTTTTATATCTTTTGCACTTTTCCTATCTTGAGAAATCCTTAACCTCTTGTAAGTTTTGTTTCATATTTTTTACTTTGGTCTGTAACTAGTTTTTCTCCCCTTGATGTTAATATCGCTATGTCATCTGCAAATCTGAATATATCAATCGTTTGTTCCTGCACAATAATTCCAAATATCTTCATGCATTTGACAGTATTCACTGCCTCTTCGATATACAACTTAAAATTTCTAATATATACTTCTTTATGTTTTTGCTCTAATTGTGTTATTACTATTTGCTCTTTGTATAAGCTGTGACTTATCCATTTATCCTTATAACAAGTTCCTATCTTTTTGAGTATTTCGTACATTATTTCCTATTTTACATTGTCTAATGCTTTTTTCAGATCTACAAACGCTGTATACACGCTTTCTCCATATTCTATCGTTTTCTTTATTATCACGCTTAAAGCTAAATTGACCTCCCGTGCTGCTCTGTTTCGCCTAAACCCAAATCATTTTCTAACATTTCTTCTGCTGGTTCTGCATTCGTCTTTGTATAATTGTAGTTAATATTTTTGATACATGTACTGTCAAACTTCATATACTCATATACTCTGGGCAGGCAGGATCAGAGGTTGCGATAGAAACAGAAGGGTGACAAGAGAGAAAAATCAAAAGAGAAAAATCTTAAAGCGAAGAATACTCTATCTATACTCTATACACGCCACTATTGCGACATAATAAATTTGTAATTTACCTACCTTAATAAAGTCTACAAGATATGGTATTGGTTAATTCACGGATTTAAAGTAGTGATGCATATAGGGTTGTTTGACTGCATTATAAATTAACATCTTACAAATTTATTATTGTGTCTATACACGCAAGAACATTGGTAAACGCCAGCTTATTATTGTATTCTTGATAACTACATTTGTACGTAAAAATGTCGGTAAAAGAGAACATTAAGGAATTTAACTGTGGACTTTGTGATAAGGTAGGCACAGTAGATATGGTATGTGATAAATGCTACACATGGTACCATTTTGGCTGCGTAGATGATACAAAGAAATAGAAAATTTGTCATTTACGTGCAAACAGTGCAAAATCCAATCTACTAGTAGAATCAGTAAACAAAATAAAGAACGCAGTGCCAGCTCTACTAGAACTGGATTCCGCGCTTCTTCAACAAGGACAAAGGGTTTGCGTTCAAAACACAAAGAATTACTGAAAGCTCTAGAAGAACAAAGACAGATACTTGAAGAAACGTGAATTGGGCAATATAAGGCAGATTGTCGTTATTTTGAAGAAAAATATAAACTCATAAGCAAAATAGACTACTCAAGCGAGACCGGCAGCTCTAAGTCAGAAAAACGCAAAAGCAATAAAACCTTCAAGCAAGCATCAGCAATGAGATGGGTTGTTGAGCAACCACCTCATACTAAAGATACCTCTTATCGACTAGAAAAGACTAAAACAGCATGTGGCAGTTCAGTCCATGCTCCTGGGATTAACGCCAGAAACTTGAATGAAAGGTTAAGTGTTGACGGTACAAGTAAGATACCTCGGAAAAGATGTTGTAACTCGTCTCTCCTTCGTTAGGTGCCTGATATACCTAGCTTTTCCGGGTCTCAAAATGATGGTCCATGTTTATTTCTTACATGCGACTCTCAACTGCGTTTAATTTAACAAATTACGATAACTTGATCCAGCTTCAGAAAAGCTGGAAAGGTGACGCCTTAAAGCTGGTACGAAGTTGTCTAGTGTTTGAGGAGGCTGTACCAAAAGCAATTGAAGCATTACGTATGCGTTTTGGAAGACCTGAACTAATCTCAGAAAATATAATTAATCAAGTTAGGGCGGTCCCAAAAATTAACCCTGAAAAATTAGGTACGATTCTAGACTTGTCTATAGATGTACAGCAGTTATGTGTAACAATGAAAGCGTCAAATATGGTAGAGCGTCTAAACAATCCAATGTTGCTTCAACGGTTAGTAGAACAGCTACCGGGCTCTCAAAAATTAGAGTGGGCAGCATATAAGCGTAACTATGAAGTCATAAACCTTTCAACATTTGACGAATGGCTAAGTGAAATAGTAAATATAGCTAGTACAGTAATGCCTAGTAATACTACACCATTTCGAAGGTATGAAATGAAACCACCATACCGCGCCGACGCCAACAAGAAGGGACACTTACATACTGCGTACGCAGATAACTCACATCAACTCAGAGACGACAAGCAGAACTACGCGGCAATGAGCCGAAAGTGCGACATTTGTTTTATCGGTACACGTAACGTTGAAAACTGTCTCGCTTTTAAAAGAACTACGCTAATGAGTGTTGAGACCTAATTAAAAGGTTTGGTCTTTGCAGAAAATATCTATCAAAACGCTTTTGGAAAAACTGTAAGACACGATAGGTATGCGGAGTAAGTGATTGTGACTACAAACATCACGCCTTCTTACTTCACGATCCCAGGAAACATTTTACAGCAACGCGAGAGGCTACAGAATGTATGCGAACTACTCCAAACTTAAATGTAATAACTATTCATTCTTTACCTAGGACTCAAGTATATTTTCGGATTCTTCCAGTAAATTTATATGGTCCTGCGAAAAGGGTCCGCATATTTGCGTTTTTTGACGAAGGCTCATCTAAAACACTTCTTGATGAAGATATTGCTAAATAATTGCAGCTTGAAGGACCTGTAGAACCTATACATCTTAAGTGGACTGGTGAAACTACACGGGGGGAGAAACAATGTCTCTGCCGATCTTTAGAAATTTCCGCAGATGATTACGAGCAGAAGCGGTACCGTATCACGAACGTTCAAACTGTTGTGAGATTAAACCTAACCCGACAAAGCCTCGACTTCGACCCGAAGCATACTCGGTATAGTCATCTAACAAACTTACCAATACAAACATACAGTGAAGCAAAACCACAACTGCTTATTGGAGTCGAACATTGACCATTAAAAGTGAAAGAAGGCGGTTGGGGGCAGCCTGTAGCCACTAAAACGAGGCTAGGGTGGACGATACTTGGGAACGTTGATAACGCTAAATACTTGGAGGAGCAAAATCAACATTACCACATCTGCGACTGCACAACTGACAGTGATATACACTTGCAAGTTAAAGAATATTTTACAATAGAAGGTATGGGGTTAAAGCACCACAACAAATATTGGACTCTAAAGCAGATCGTCGTGCTAAAGAAATACTACGTAGTACTACTAAAAAATTAGAGAACAGATATGAAGCTGGTTTCCTATGGCGGCATGATGAAATAGTATTTCCAAGCAGCCTTTGCATGGCCACCTGCACACTATTGTGCCTTGAAAAAAAAATTGGCAAGAAATCCAGAGCTTGCAGCAAATATGAAACAGCAAATGCAAAACTATATCGCTAATGGATACGCACGCAAGCTGAATTCTGACGAGGTTGAGCAAAAGACGTCAAAAAACGTGGTATCTCCCTATGTTTCCTGTAATGAATCCAAATAAGCCGCGGAAAGTGCTATAAGTTTGGGACGCTGCAGCGCAGGTGTTTGGAGTATCCTTAAATTCAATGCTTTTGAAGGGGCCCGACTTACTTTGTTCACTTTTAGAGATTCTTTGTAGATTTCGACAACATAAATTTGTGATAGCAGGTGACATCAAAGAAATGTACCATTAAGTGAGTATTTGACGTGACGGCCAACAAATTCTGCGATTTCTTTAACGTGAGGATCCACATCAAGGAATTGGTATCTTCGTCATGCAAGTGATGACGTTTGGAGCTACATGTTCTCCATGTATTGCCCATTATATCAAGGACAAAAGTACGCGACTCCTTATTAACGAAAGTCCACGAGTCGTCTACGCTATTTGTGATAACCATTAAGATGACTGGTTGGACAGCTTTCAGACAGAAGACGAGGCAATTACAGTGTCCAAGGTAGTAGCTCAATGCACAAGCAGGCCGGTTTCATTATTCGTAATTGGGTGTCAAACTCTAAACTCATATTGTCAGTATTTGTTGCAATAGACAATGAGCATCAAACAAAAAATTTAAATCTACAAAGTGTGACTGATAATTCAAAAGTATTGGATAGGCAATGGAGCACCCACAGCGATTGCTTTTTCGTTCTTCTCACTTTAAGTCGAGTTAAACGTGACGTTTTGTATGGAATTAGTCGACCAACTAAACGCGAAGTTCTCCAAACTTTAATGATGGTATTCGATCCGCTCGGTTATATTTCCTTCCTCTTAGTCTACATTAAGATACTTCTACAAGATATATGGCGATTGGGAGTTGAATGGGATTAACCTATAAACGATGCACAAAATACAAAATGGGTGAGATGGATAAAATTACTACCGTCTGTTCAAAGGCTTCGAAATCCAAGGTGCTATTTCAGTGACCAATACGACAGTTTGCAGCTTCACATATTTGCCGACGCAAGCAACTCTGCATTTGCCGCCATTGCGTATTTTTTATACAAAGTACTTAATACAATAAAATGCGCTTTAGTGTATGCAAAAACGAAAATGACTCTGCTCCAGCCCTTTTCAGTGCCAAGGATGGAATTGCAAGCCGCAGTTCTCGGTGCTCGTTTTTGCAATTCCTTATTATCTGGAAAGACATTAAAACCAGACAAAATTGTGCTTTGGTCAGACTCAATGACGTTCTTTGTTGGCTAAGATCTAATCATCCAAAGTACAAACAATCTGTGGCCTTTAGAGTAGGAGAAATCCTGGAGACAACCAGTTTATCCAACTGGCGCTGGGTACCTACCAAATGTAACGTAGCCGACGAAGAAACAAAATGGGCAAAACTTCTAAGCATTTCAGCACAGAGCAGATGGTATATTGGTCCTAAGTTTTTGTATTTGCCGGAAAGCGATTGGCCAAGGGAAGAACAGAAAGGAAATAAAATAAACGCAGAAATTAAAGAATTACAAGTTCTGCTGTCGCATATTGAAATAGGGCCAAATCCTATAAGCATGATTATTGAAAAATATTCTAAATGGCGACGTGCTTTTAGAATTACTGCATCGGTGCTTCGGTATTTAAATAATCTGAATAGGAATCGATCTAAATCTACGGGAGATCTAACAGTAAATGAAATCCGACAAGCGAAAGGCAAGTTATATAAACAGGCTCAATTAATGTTTTACTCTGAAGAAATCGCCTTTTTAGAGAATCTGGATGACTTGATAGTACTTAGGATGAAGCGAAGAACTGGCAAAGCGGTTGGTTTGAGCCTCGAGAAAATAAATCCCATTTTATTGGCCCGACATCACAAAGTGACACGACTAGTGGTTATGAGCTATTATGAGCAATATCTACACTGTAATAGCAAAACGGTTATAAATGAGATACGCCAACTTTATGTTATTGCTCATCTGCGTGCAGTATTAAACAAACTGAGCACAGATTGCCAAATTTGTAAAATAGCCCGTGCCAAACCAAGACCTCCAGAAATGGCTGATCATTCAACGGCTAGAATAGCACTATATGCCAAACCACTTTTGTATGTAGGTATAGACTGTTTTGGTCCTCTAGAAGTTGTGTTAGGGCGACGAGTTGAGAAGAGATGGGGATGCCTCAATTCATATCGAAATAGCCCATTTGTTAAGTAAGGATTCCTGCTTAATGTGCATCTGTAATTTTATTGTTAGAAGAGGAACGCCAATTGAAATTAGAACGGACAATGGCACTAATTACATATGAGCAAAAAATGAACTGAAAGGATTGACACAAAGATTTCTATTGCTGATACTAAAGTCATATTCAATGGCATTAACTGGAAATTGAACATTCCCTCTGGACCACATATGGGTGGCTGCTCGGAAAGGCAAGAGATGCCTTGAACGTATAATGCCAACAAGAAGACCAATTGACGAAACTCTTCGTTGCTATTTGCTAGAAGTCGAGAATATCATAAATTCTAGACCCTTAACCTATACATGTCAAGGCTGATGAGCAAGAAGCGATTACCCCGAATCATTTTCTACTTGGATTATCAGGTGGAGTTAAACCCTTTTGTGAATATGGTGATAGTATTACTACCTTGCGAAAAAATTTCCAATTATCCCAACAAATGAGTCTAACATTCTGCCGAAAATGGTTAAAAGGTATTGTGTTTAAAAGCATAACAAGTACAAAAAATGATCAACTACGACAAGTAGTGGTGGACACCTCTTGCGGTACATATACGCGACCGGCATCTAAGACAGCAGTGTTGGATGTCAAACTAAAAGATGTTAATAGTTAAACCAAACTTCGTTTATGAAGTTATTGGCTTATCAAGGGGAAGGATGTTAATTCGTTCTACTTTTATAGTTTGTTGTTACAATTGGTTACAATTAGTAAATTGGTATTTGTTAATTTTATATGCTTACATTTGCTTAAAAATAGGGATCATATACTCTGGGCAGGCAGGATTAGAGGTTGCGATAGAAACAGAAGGGTGACAAGAGAGAAAAGTCAATAGAGAAAAATCTTAAAGCGAGGAATGGAACTCTATCTATACTCTATACACGCCACTTTTACGACATTAAAAATTTGTAATTTACTTATCTTAATAAAGTCTACAAGATATGATATTGGTTAATTGACGGATTTAAAGTAGTGATGCGTATAGGGTTGTCTGACTGCATTATAAATTAACAACTCACAATGACCCTATCTTTCTTCCATACGTTTCCTGCGCCAACTTCTTCAACAACGCAGTTTAACATTTAAACTGGATTTAGTAAGATTGTCTTCTATAAAAATACTAAAAGCTGCCAAACTTTTTTTGTATTTTAACACACTAGACGAAACAAAATTTATAAATCATAGCAATTGGCTAATTTAGTATGTTAACCAGTTTGATTTTTAGTTTAGACTATTAATAGGTTTCTTAATCAACAGTTTTGTAATTCAGATACTACAGCGCCTAGAACACTACAGTTTTAATTTTTCGATATATGTAAATTTTCGGAACAGTCCCTTGCAACTGAATCAATAAGTTTTGAAATCGATGGAGGTCTGCAGCAGCTAAACATTCTTCTCAATACTTTTAGCCTATTTTCTTCTATAATTTTGATGAACCTTCTGTAATTTATATCTTTTCTAACTATAAAATATTAATAAATGAACAAAGAATTGCAAGTTCGCGTCACCAGTATTCAATACTTGTAGTACGCACAAACTCAGCATTTACTTGCGTCGACCGATCTACATATTTACAAGTTCATAGTAAGAAAGAGCTGTAAGTCAGGATACTACATCAATAAAAAGACCATTGAAATCTGGAACCTGTCATACGTACAAGCTAACAACCAAGCTCAATAACTGGTGTTTCAATATTACTCAGCTCTAACGTTTAGAAAATGACGTTACTGATAGGTTAGTTTTAATTTCTGCCACGGTCTGTTAGCAACACTGTTAACAGCTTGTAGAAGTTAAAATACCCATTTCGTGCACTGGTACTGCTCCAGTACCTGCTACTCAATATTCTATCAATAGTGCCGTTTTCCGCAGACGTAAGGGTGGTTATTATTGAAACTTATTGCGTGTATAAATCCCACAAACGAGTGAAAGACGAGTTTCAGTTAAAATTTCCCAATTTTTCAGTTTCTAATTGATGATATTGCATTTGATTACTAAATTTCGTGACACTGGGGATACACATTATCGAAGAAGTAATAAATCGATCATAACTACTGAATGAGAAAGTTCTGGAGGATAAAAGAGAGCGTTTCACATACTCACCCAGGTTTATCGTAACACAATCTAACAGCTTAGTTAGGTCCAGTAGGACAACACAGATGTGTGATGCTATAAACACAACGTTAGATGTGTCGCGAAAACTTTTTGGCCGTCGTTTGATATCAAAAGGGTTGTGCTCTCCAACATTTCTATACTTTACACCAACAGATTTTTTCCTTAGAGGTGTTTGATGTGAAGGTGTTAAAAGTTCTTCCCACACACTTGGCGAATTGAAGGTTAATATTGAACCTAATATTCCTAACATTTCTGAAAAAGCATTACGCAAAGTGACTGCAAGTATGAAACATGTACCAGCCAGTATCCGAAAAGCAACAGCTGCAGTGAAAGTTATTTGCAATGAAATTTGAATATTTTGTATAAATATTTTATTAAAATTGAAATTTTTGTAATTCACTCATATTATTAAATTGCGCTGTGTTCGTTTTGAAACACTCGTTATTGTCGGGAACTGTAAGTAAAAGAAACGCACGTTAAGAATTCTCACATTTCGTAGAGATTCTAATTTATACATGTAAAAGACGTTAAAATAACAAGAAAAATAGAAGGGTTGTGCCTGCTTTTTATATATTCCGAAAGGTATGACTTCTTACAACCGATTGCAGCATGCTGCTTATAGTGCATGAACGGAACAAAATAAGTGCTAATTTGTTTTTAGTAATGCATCCGGTTCATTCCAAAATTCAATGTTTCGTGGAACTGCAGCTGTGATATGCAAGAAGTAATACAGCCTCAGACGTTTCGCGTTCTTTAAGGGCGTTGTGTACAAATGTATTTGGGATGCTTTCATTATCTTAACTAGAGCACAATATTTCTCTAGAGAATTACAACAGCGTTTGCTAAGAGAAGCATTACATTCTTAATCACATTATACTTTCAACGAAAGTTTACTACTTAAACATAATTTTAATGGAATCAGCATCAAGACCTTAATTATTTTCTAATTTTGCCTTGTTACTGTTTGCGTAGTTCACTGCAGTAAAACCTTTCAGTCTACGAACTAAATTTTCATGAAATCCGCGTCCGATACGAAGCAAAAAAGGAGAATGCGGTGGCTATCGGGCAATCGCATTCAGCTTTGTATAAACACGATTGAGATTCAAGGCAGCAGCAAAGTCTAGCGAGATAGTGGTTAAACGCTAAACAACGCCTTGCATCGAGACCAATCCCGAAAGAATCGTCTTAAGCCCACTTGTAACACAGGGAATTGACACGAAAGACTCAAAACCAAAGACGACGACAAAAATGAATTATACATGAGTCTGAATAAAATATGGAAATGAAGAACGACACTGAGAGACGTCCACGATACGCAGAAATGAGAATAAAGTGGGATATCAAGGGACGAAGCCGTACAGCCAGCATAAGGCACGATGATAATGAATGTTGATTAATATAATCGAGGTACGAATGTTATGCTGTGTTGGGGTTTTACTTATTTTTTTACTGTTTTGCCTTATTCGATTTGAGAACGTGCTCAGAAGGACCCTTTATTGGCGAAAACATACGTTTTCCACTTCATCTAAATTCTATTATATTGCTACTATAACAGTCAACATTTATTTTAAGCCTAAGTTTATTTCTTTTTCATCTGATGGTAATAGTATTATTGGATAAAAGCGAGTTTTATTGGCCTCGCTCCTACTTTATGATACTTTCATAATGTAGAGCGTTATCTACAAAAGTTTTGTTATTTCAGGAACCACAACTGTAATGCCAGTAAGTCCATTGTTTCTTGGGTTACTGGGTGCAGGCGGAATCTTGGTAGCGAGTATATGTTTAGTCCTAGCAGCTTTGTGTAGAAGGCATTACGTCAGGGGTTGTCACCGAAAAGACGGCTCAACGAAACATGTACCTATGGAAGCCGTAATTGCTGTTGATGATATTGTATTAGATGGCTCAGTAACTGGAATTCGAACTCCAGCATCTACAGAAACGGAATTCACTGAATCGGTACGAAATGGCACTACAATAGATGCCACAGATCCGGATATCATCAGAAATCAATATGGTAGGAAAAATGTATTTTAAAACGATAATCACATGAAAAATTACCTTTGTAGAAAGAAGGTCAATTATAGGTTTTACCAAAGTTTATCAACCGCCAGGTCCGAAAGAGGAGGACGATAATGAAGACGATAATGACGACTATGACATAAAACGAATTACAAAAGATATTATACACAGTCCAAACCAAACTGTAAGTTAACAACATCCGACGTAATGTAATTATAGTATTTTTTACAGATGTATCGAAGTTTACAACGGCCTACACGAACAACTATAGGTGCTTTGCATGGCTCTCAGACAATTACGCACAAATACAGAGGGCCTGAAGTAGTTACTACTTCAAATCGAATACAAGAAAGTTGTATTTAAATGTACTGTTTTTATTCTATGTTACGTTATTGTAATAAGTTAAATAAATTTCGAATTTGTACAGTTTATTACGTGGTTTTGTTATAGCTGGTAGATCTGCAATTCCTTGAGTAGCAGCACCCCTAGCAGCGTAGAACAGAAGTACGGAGTTCAATAAGCGGTTTGAAATTTTCTACGTATATATGTATTAGTAAGCTGCTTAGTTAATATTGATCAGATCTTTACACTACTGTAGGTGTTATAATTTATACTTCTTCATTAGGTCCATTACAAGTTTTAACTATTCACAAATATGTGTGTGTATATTTGTATATATTTTTTATTCTTGCCTCACGTTGATGCGACAATTTTTTTCTTTGCTATGATATCGTTGCAATAACCCCGTGCCCCCTTTTATATCAAAAGAAAAATTTTTTTTTTTCAATTTTAATTATAATGCCTCGGCTAGCTCAGTTTAATCAAAGAATTCTTAATTTCCCTTTATCCCTACTTTCTATGTATTTGAGCTAAACACAATTAACCACAATTTATATAATGTTCTCAATACATACAATGTACAAAGCGATTATAATGTTGTTAAATACCACTCCTTTTATAAAATGGAATTAATTTCTCCCAAAAATTATAGCTCCCTTTAACTGATCAAAAATCCAACTAAAATCACCCTTTTTATTAATACTTGAAACCCTATGAATGTTCATCAGTCTTTCTTAAATTTTTACGCAAATTATAACGTTTGCCAAAACAATTTTTGGTGACCCCCACATAACTTTTCGTGAATGCAATACTTTCAAATATTCAGAAATAAAATTATCAATGCAACAAAACATTGATAATGGCTAGCCTGTTGTCCCTTTTGGTGTGTCTCGTTCCTCCAATTCAGACCAGTTTCTGCTCCAGTTATTTCCAGATATATCTTCTCTTGCTTCCCGTATATTCCTTATTCGCTGGTTCAGCTACAGTTCAAAGTTATTCCTTGAGTTACCCAAATAGGATTTAGAAATTCTGCGCCAAGTGGATTCTTCCGGTATTTATTTAAATACTAGAAGTCGGATCCAGAAATTGTTTGGAGTCCTTTGTTAATATAAATCCTAAAACCTATTTAAAGCAACCTTTTATAACTTTTGAGGATTAAACAACGAACCTTGTTTAATTATTCACTTATTTAACTATCACCACATTTAGATTATTAATTATTAAATCACTTGCAATTATTTCACCTAAATATTTTATATCAGCTAGTGTGGGCCGTGCCTCATTAGAGTCAAACCGTTGTGCTTATCAAATCCTGTGGTATTTAAAGAAAACGCCTATCTGTTTGTAATTGGTGGGTCAAGCGCATCATTCGTTAATTACCGTTTTATAACTTGCTTTTCACATGCAGGCTTGGGTATTCCTATGAAATTTCCATGTATAATGAAGTCGAGACGCTTTTTAGTGCACATAAGATTTCAGGTTATTTGTATAAATTAGTTGGAATTTAACATCTTCCGTGGTCTTTTAAATCACGTACGCTTTGTTTGTACAGCAGATTTGTGGAACTTTGCTTTATTCTCATGATGTTATTATTTCCAAATTACCAAGGTGTTTGTATTTATTGATGTACGAAATTATATGCGTTTATCCGTTCTACGCATTGACAAACCTGTTCGTTTAAATGGAATTCCTTGTGTAATAATGATGCACTACGCACGCGTATCCATTTATAACTTTTGTCCACGTGGTTATATGACTTGCAAGATTGTTTGTTTAGTTGAATCTTTACGAATACGCTTCCTTTCTTTGAATAAAATTATAATCATAGTTTATATACAGGGCGTTGGTATTTGCTCTTTTGCCTAATCGTCGAATTTCGGATTTTTTTCTTGGTAAAATGTCTAGTTTTCCGGACTCTCACTATGTTTATATAAAGTGTACTGTACTAGCGACCCTATATGCCCCTAAATGACCGTATTATCATAGCATTTTTCCCCCAAATTAAAACAAAATTTTTGACTAATGCCATTTTTGGCGCCCAATATGAAGACAAAAATTCTTTTGTTTTGATTTTCTTTATTTACACAAACCTTCAAATTATTTTTACAACTCTATCCCTATTCTAATCTAACTTATCTTACAACTACACCCCTATTTACATGTATCTATTATGCATATTTTATATACCTCCCTAATGTTGATCGCTATTTATATACACCTATCCTAAATATTTCATATCGTAATCATAGATGTTTTATCGTATGACCCTTATACGAATCCTATTTACCTATACCTATTGTTTCTGTTTACCCCTATTTACATGTACTTATTGTTCTTGTTTAACCCTATTTATCATAAATTTATCCTATTATGACCATTAAACTAATTCCTATTTATGTCTATTCCTATTCTATTGTATTTATTCAATCATTACGCTACTTCATATGTACCTATGCTTCTTCCTATTTATATAAACCTATCCTAAGTATGATTATATTCGAAAATTCCCAGTAAGCCCTCAGAAATTTACCCTTTCTCAAATTTTAACTTATATTTCTATCAATTTTAATTCTGACCCAATGTACCTATTAATTTTAATTTTTAACCTCTGTATTCCTATGAATTCTATAATAATTTTATCTTAACCCTAAGATTCTGAAAACACTAAACCTACTTTTTATTTTACCTGGACACTTAATATCTTTATCTGCATTCCCCCTATTGTCTAAGTTCCCGTCAAGTGGATTTATATTTCCACCTTCATTATCTACCCTCAATTTTTCATCCCGCTTGATGCATTTCCCTTGGCATAATACCTCCTTGTTTTCCGCATTTATTTTTATCCCCAACTTATCAATAACATGCACCCCCCCCCCCATATAGCGTCCTTTTTTTAATCCAGGTACATTTATGTATTCATTTTCGAATTTCTCCTTTCTTAGCTCATACTTCAGAATCACTATGTGGTTTATGCTTGCAAACTTCATTAACTTTCTCCGTTTAATAAAATCTTCTAAAACGAGCGACGATTCCGCTCCGGTATCAACGAGTATCGTAATTACGTTGTTTTCTACATTTAGATTAATTATAGGCAATAAATTTCTACTAAAATCAATTTCCACTTCAAGCTTAATGAATTCACGCTTATTTGGTTTGTCTCGTTTTAAAATTTGAATTCGTTGTAGATGGACCTGGCTGACTCGTAATCTCTACGGAAGTGCGACTTATCCTTTTTGGTTCCGTTGTCTCTTCCTCGTGTCCTTGGTTGCTTTCATTTCGATTACTATTCTTCTTCTGGTCTGTCCTCTGTGTCTCTTGCCATTCCAGTTGCGTCTAGGATTACTGTTGTAATTGATCCTAAAATTTCACTTATAGTTGTCATTGGTTCTTTGATAATTCACTCGGTCAATTGCCATTCTTCTTGGCATTCGCTCTAAGTTTACGGGTTGAATATTCGTTTGACATTCCTCCCTACGGCCAGCAAAAATCACCCGTTTTATTAATACTTGAAACCCTATGAACGTTCATCAGTCTTCCTTAAATTTTTACGTCAATTATAACGTATGCCAAAACGATTTCTGTTGACCCTCACATAAATTTCCGAGAATGCAATATTCTTAAATATTCAGAAATAAAATTATCAATGCAATAAAACATTTATAATGGCTAGCATGTTGTCCCCTTTTTGGTTAGGCGGCTCCGTGGCGTAGTGGTATGTGTGTGACTACTACGCCCAAGGTCCTGTGTTCGAATCCCGACACGGTCCGCTTGAAAAATGTTAGGCGAGCATTTTTCACAAAAATACACACTCGTTCGGATGAGAGGTAAAATGGAGGTCCCGAGTGTGGGTGTTGTCACGCACGTTAAAGATCCCTACCTTGCTTGGAACAGCAAGGGTTCGGCAAAATTCAAAATTTTCCAGGTAAAAAAAACTCGCTTCCTGGCAAATGTAGTACCTTCGGGTGGAGCATTGGAAAAAACCACATGTAATGTCCCCTTTTTGGTGTGTTTTGTTCCCGCAATTCAGACCAGTTTCTGCTCCAGTTATTTCCAGGTATTTCTTCCCTTGCTTCCCGTATATTCCTTATTTGATGTTTCAGCTTCAGTTTATAGTTATTCCTTGAGTTACCTAAATAGGAATTAGAAATTCTACGCCATGTGAATTCTGCAGGTATTTATTTAAATACTCCAGGTCGGATCCAGAAATTGTTTAGACATGCTTGTTCAACTGCTCCAGGTCGGATCCAGAAATTGTTTGGAGTCCTTTGTTAACATAAATCTTAAAACCTATTTAAAGCAACCGTTTATAACTTACATTTTTGAGGATCAAATGACGAACCTTGTTTAATTATTCAACTATTACCACATTTAGATTATTAAGTATTAAATCACTTGAAATTATTTCACGTAAATATTTTATATCACGTAATGTGGACCGTGTCCTTACTAAAGTCAAACTGATTTGTTTATCAAATCTTGTGGTATTTAAAGAAAACGCCTATCTGTTCGTAATTTGTGGGTCAAGCGCATCATTTGTTGATTACCGCCTTGTACCTTGCTTTCCACATGTAGGCTTGGTATTTTTATGAAATTTCCATGTAAACGAAGTCGAGACGCTCTTCATTGCACTTAGGATTTCAGGTTATCTGTATCAATTAAATGGAATTTAACATATTTCATGGTTTTTTAAATCACATACGCGTTATTTGTACAGCAAATTTATGGAACTTTGCTTTATCCTCATGATGTTATTATTTCCAAATTATCAAGGTGTTGGATTTTTATACTTTTGGTCACGTAGCTTTGTATTTATTGATGTACAAATTGTACGCGTTTATCCGTACGGATTGACAAACCTGCTCGTTTAAATGGAACTCCTTTTATAATAATCGAGCATTACTAACGCGTATTTTTTTATAGCTTCTGTCCATTTTGTTTTATGACTTGCAAGATTGTTTATTTAGTTGAATCTTTACAAATACTCTTCCTTTCTTTGAATATAATTATAATCATAGTTTATATACAGGGCGTTGGTATTTACTTTTTTGCCTAATCGTCGAATTTTGCATTTTTCCTTGGTAAAATGTCTAGTTTTACAAACTTTCATGATGTTTATATAAAGCGTACTATCCTAGTGACGCTATATACCCCTAAATGACCCTATTATTATAGCATTTTATATATATAGTAACCCCTAAATGACCCTATTATCCTAGCATTATATATATACATATATAAATATATATATAATGCTATGATAATAGGGTCATTTAGGGGTATATAGGGTCCCTAGGGTAGTACACTATATACCCCTCAATGACTCTATTATGATAGCGCTATATATATATAGGCTATGATAATAGGGTCATTTAGGGGTATATAGTGTACTATATAGGGTCACTAGAATAGTACACTTTATATATACATTATGGGAGTTTGCAAACTAGACATTTTATCGAGTTTATACCTGTAAATAGTTATTAACAACATTTGGCAATTTTAGTGCGACGACTACGGTATTCTTAGCCACAATCTAACTGGGTATGTGTACCACAACGAGCTTTTATTAAAAATATCTCAAAACTACAAAAATTAAAAAATTGAAATTCAAATGCAGAGGTGATCGAACAAAGCAAGTACAGCTAAAATGTTCGCAGCTGTAATTTCCGAGTATACCGGAAAAAGGGCTCAACTTTACGATTTTAAATAGCACACGATATGTATTATTACATATGTAAATAGCGCTTGAGCAAGGAATTAATTTGATATGAGAGTTTATATAACTATGTTCAATTGTTTTACGACCAGAAAAATTTTTGTTTTCAACAAGAGTGCACATTCATTGAAAGATCATAAACCGAAACAATAAATATTCTTATAAAACCTTTTGTACATTGTTCCATAACATCTTAACAACCGTTTATTAATAAAATTAGTAATGTAGTGGTGAAAAAAACGCGAATTGTCAAATTACGTGATTTTTTAAACTTGAATCCACTAATTTTTATATCACGACATTGTTACGATAATCCGTGCAAACAAGAAAGTACTACAACAAAAATGAATCCAAAGAAGTGCTAGCTAAAATGTCGAAAAGTGGGGTGAATCACACAGACAGAAAATGAAACTCTCAAGAAAGAAGATTTATTTACAGATCCATAAAAAAATAACATGCTGTAAAAGGAAAACCAACTCGCATAGAAAAGAATATTTGTCCAGTGTATCCCAAATCATTCCCGTAGTGCAAAAATCTTCGCAAAATTAATTAATACCCTTCTTTCATTACACCTTAATAATCTAATTTTTTACCTTAATGCTAGAATGAAACAAATATATGTACAGTTGACTGTTTCAGTCCTGTGGTTACCCAATATTAAATCTTTGATATAAAAAAGACATAACAGCACATAGCTACGTGAGTTATGTATTCCCCAATTTATATATATTATATAATAGAATCTAATAGGAAAATATTAGAAATTGTTAGAGAAATCATAAGTCGAGTACAACAATGTAACTCAAGGATAGATATAAAAAGGTTATTAACAGTTTATGAGAACGGATGCAATCCAATTTCGTCGTAGTGGAACAAAAATTATTAGAAAAAAACGTGGAACTTACATCAAAGTGCACTCTAAATTTATAGTGAAGTGAATTGAGTTTCAACACGGTAATATTTCGTTGTATGATTAGCAACCTCAAAAGCGTAATAAAAAGTCAGGCTTATTTCTTCGTATTGAAGGTCATCAAAGCGACGCAGAAGCGGATTAGTAATTTTTACAGCTTGTCCGGATGTTCGGTTACTGCCCAGCAATTGCTTAGAGTCTACATTAACTGGATCACATGACAAACAATACGAAATTCTTTTCCTGGAAAACCGAGTAAATGAAATTCAGAAAAAGTAAAGGTGAACAGAGTAACTTTGCTTGACCAATAGCTAGTAGTAAATCATTATCTGAGCTAGGATATTTGTGTATACATGTTACACAGTGATGGATTGAATTAGTTAAAAGTAAATTAGCACCAATTGCAGTAAATAATTTTGTAGTTGGAAAATTTTATCTCTCAAAGTAACAACTTCATACAAACTAATTTCAGAACTACATGGAATAAATTCATTAGCTGTAGGATCCCACTTGTATATCTGCGATTATTGATAAAGTTCGGTAGATTTGACACAAAATTTATTCAACTTGGCGACTAGGACGTACTATTTCTGCCTTATAACAGAATCTATGTTAAATATATCAGTGAATTTCCACAAAAATATCTTGTAATTCGGACCGTTGCGAGGCATCAAATAGATTTAAAATAAGTGTTCGACCACGATTACTCGAGTATCATATTAGAATACTCAGCGTTAACAATCATCGATAGCGGGAAACCCAATTGATGATTCCTCTTCCATTGTAATCTACGTTATTTTTCAGTAAATATCCATATATACATAACGCAAACGGCAAATTCGAATTGAATCGCACTCTCTAATCTCACATATAGAAAACCCATGTTACATATAAAACTTGTGATAACACATCCAAACAATTCGAACACATCATTTCAGAAAACAAACGTTGCTGATAACCGAATACACTTTCGGTGCTATATCATCAATAGAGATTGATTGACTTACTCTAAAGTATACTAAATGCACTAATAAAATTCTATTGGGCATTGAATAAGTAATCATTTTAATTTAGTGCAAAGTCAGAAACGCTGAATAAATTAACAAATAACCGTGAATGCAGTAGGGAATATAAACTTTAATTAAATAAGATTAAAAATATTTACCTACAGGATCATCATGTAACAAATTCTCCCCACCACCTTAACAAAATTAAAATATCTGGCTAAGAATTAAAAGTAACGGGTCGCTATACACTAAAAGAATGAACCATAAGAAAATTTGTTTTAGAAAACCCGAAAAAACAAGAAAAACAAAAAAACACTGTTCGATTTTGAAGTACCCATATAACGGACCAGGTCATGAAATATAAAGGATCTAGGAAAAGGGAAGATGTATGGTTGCAAGCAACAAAAACAAAGATAATGACCTAACACTGCATAACTCGTCAGAAAACGGATATCTCTACTAAAAAAGAAATAGTTTTTGCAACCTCAAGAATAGGATTGGTTGCTCGCGGAAAACCAAAAAGTAAGATAAGAAACGAGGAAGAAAATCAGCAGTATAAGCCAAAACAAAACAATAACTGTCAAACCTCAAAGTATGCAAGATAATGAAAAGAATGTTGTATAGAAAAATGGCGGTAATTTCAGCTGTAGTAACAAAGAATAATTTAAGGGAAGAATAGTTAACTAAACCGAAAAGTCGACAATGTCGTAGTTTCCGAAGGAAAGAAGAAATACCTAGAAAGCACATACCAGAGGAAGTGGATCGAAAATTTCAATCAAGTCGGTATGGAGACTAACAGTTAGAAAACCAGCCAAAGGAAAAGGAAAGGAATGTAGAACAAAAGGAACGAAGAAGCAAAACCAAAATCAAGGAGAAGACAAAGAAAACAACAACCAAGGATATTTGTGTGTGTGTGTGCGCGTGTGTTTGTGTGTGTGTGTGGGTGGGTGGGTGGATGCATGGGTGGATGGGTGAGTGGATGGGTAGGTAGGTGGGTGTGTAGGAAAAGTGTGTTGCAAAAATGTGTAGGACCGCTTTAGCAACCTCTTACGACAAGGCCGTATCGTGAAGCTATCTATTCTTATTCTGATCCAAACAGAGTTAAGTACGAGAAGCGAAAAGAAAAAATGACAGTTATTGAATTAGAAAAAAAAAGGGTAAAGACCAAAAAGCAAGTCCAAATGTAGGGCAGAGTCAGCAGAGGAATCTAGGGACGCAAATGACTAGAAATGGAGTTTAAGACGTTTGCGTCACCAGCAGGAAAACGAAGCGAGATCTGGGACACCAGGATTGTTCGGATGGGCAGGTTCAAGATATTTGACGTGTTAGATGCTATTTCGTATTAGTTAAAACAAACTATAGTGGATTTGAATTGTGCAGTGCGCTTGCGCCTCTTAAATAAAACGCGTGCGAAAGTGGTTTTGTGACGAACAGCGACGACTCTTCTTTCGACCTAGTAACGGGAAGGTTGTGCGTGACAAACTATATCCAATAAGTATAGTGCTTGCAACAGTGCATTCAACCAACTCCCCCGGGGGGCATTCCAGCAACATCGAAGAGGACCGCACACCAAGGACAATTTGGTGAGTGAATTTATGCCTTTTGTTTGTTAATATTTTACATGCATACAGTTTTCGTATTTAAAGCTCGCGTTTTGTTCTATTTTCGAATTACAGTCCACGATTAAATAAGACGCGCCAGCACCTTTATCTAAGTTTAATTAATTGACATTTGGTCCTTCATCGCGTGATAGAACAGTCTATGGTGAATAAATTAATTCATTTTGTTTTAGCTTGTATGTATGTAGAACTTCGATTTGCAATATTCGCATCATATTTCTAATTACTTATATATAAAAAATTCGATCAAGTCTATTAATTAGAAATCATTATTTGATTATAGATATATTAGGATTTAGCAATAGTTTAGTTAGAGAGCATTATTAATCATTTTACAGATATAGTTGAAATAGTTCGTATAGAAATCCTCTTGCAAATGTTGGATTCAAAGTTGTTCTATTGTAATATTTTGTATACCTGTGTAGTAGGTCACTCCTTCTGGCTTATGTACAGCTGCAAACAACATTCCAGTTTATCGTATACACCTACCTGCATGTTTAAGGGTTTATAACCACCAAATATTTTAACTATACCTCTTGTTTGAATAACTAAACCTTTGGGGCATTTTATAAACCTTCTTGTTAAGGGTTGTCAGGTCGTTTAAAATACAGTAGGAAGCTTTAGGGATCTAACTACTCGTTTCGCATTTTACATTACAAATTGGGTAATGACTTTATTGGATCATTTCCGGTGATTGGATTTACAATAAGATTATTGTCGCTCGTTGTTAATTGGAATAATTGTCGTTTGTTTCTTCATACAAAATGCCTGACACAAATACGTCTGTAACTTTACTAAAGCTTTACGCTGCTAGAATTCATGAAATCTTCGAACTTTCTGAAAAAGCACAATACAATGATTCAGAACATAGGTTATTCAAATTGAAGTGTCGTATCCTTGAATCTGTCTATAAGGATTTTACTGAAAAGTATATTAGTGTATTGGTAAACACAGAACCAGAATTGCAACCTGCTTTAGAGAATTTGTGTAAAAACGTGGATGACGAATATTATTCTATTCTTTTGATAGAGCAAGAAATATTTTCTGCTGAAGTGAAAACTCCGTCTGCGAATCACACAAGTCGACAAGACAATAATTTTACACCTAGAGTAAAATTACCAAAAATTACGTTACCCCGTTTTGATAATGACCCAAAAAACTTTAAAACTTTCAAGGATATGTTTGATGTTTTGATAGATAAACAACCGCATTTAACGGACATCGAAAAGCATTCCTACCTTCTTTCAAGCTTGTCGGGTGAATCATTGACCTTGTTGCGGTCTATTCCTCTTTGTCATGAAAATTACAAACTAGCATATGACACTTTATGTTCTAGATATAATAATAAACGTCTTTTGGCTAATCACCATTGGGGTTTAATAAAAAACTTCCCGCCTATGCATGCGGAAAACGTAAAACAACTTCGAAATTTAATTGACTGTTTCACAGAAAACTTATCGATTTTGGGATCATTACAATTTGATGTTGAAAGTTGGGATTTCGTTCTTGTAGATCTTTTATTATGTAAACTCGATGAGGAACTCGTAAACGATTCGAATTGCATTTCAATTCTACTGATGTGCCTACATTCAATTGCGTCAAAGACTTTTGTCAAAACAATGTGTAGCCTTAGAGAATCTTGTCTCAAGCAAACAGACGAAAGTGCCTAAAGGTACTATTAATAAACAAGGTCTCACTCGTTCGAATTCTGACTTGAAGCCTAGGACATTCTTAGCTGAGACTAACACTTCTCCTAAGAACAATTCGTTCTCCTGCATTTTTTGCAAGGGAAATCATGTATTGTATTCGTGCGAGCAATTTCTTAAATTGTCTCCAAACAAGCGTCACGAGCAAGCCAAACATCTTCGGTTATGTTTGAATTGTCTTCGACCAAATCATAACATGTCGTCTTGTCCGTCAAAGGTTTCGTGCAGAACTTGCAATAAAAATCATCATACATTGTTACATTTTGTGCCGTCGATTGCTATGTCACCACCTTATTCAACTTCAACTCGTGAAGAAAATTTGCAAACCAGTTCGTCTAATAATGCTACTTGTACTACAACAGTTGGGTCTGAGGCGACAACTTGTCTAGCTCTGCTACCCACGGTTTGTTTGGAAATTCTCGACAAGAGAAATCAACCTCAAATTATTCGTGCTCTAGTAGACACTGGGAGTCAAATTTCATTTATTACGGAGTCTTGTCGTAAGTCTATTGGTATATCGTCTCGTCCTTCTTCGATTCCTATTTCTGGTTTGGGCCAGACTTCACACCAAACGTTAGGTGTGATATCTGGAACAATTCGTCCCATTCAGGAATATGATTCAGTCCCCACGGACAACAATTTGAAAATAAACTTAATGGTCTTGCCGTCTATTTGCGGTAATCTTCCAAACAAGTATATTCAATCGTATTGGTCTCATTTGGAAAACATAAAACTCGCAGATGAAAACTGGAGACATCCTCTCCAGTACAAATGTTATTGGGCTCTGATGTTGCCAGTCGTATTTTGCTCGATGGGAAAATTGATGGCAAAGAAATTTCGCCTGTTGCTGTCAACACCATATTTGGTTACATGATATTTGGTACTGTCGATCCCATCTCAACCAATGTTATTCATTCGTTCTTTGTATCTATCGATCCTTGTATGGATATTGATCTTAAACATTTTGGGAGCTTGACGACATTCCATCGAGGAGTTTGTCGTCCCCGGAAGATGACCTTGCTCAACAATCTTTTGATAACTCGTTGCATCGGTTACCCAATGGTAGGTTCGGCGTGAGCCTTCCATTTAGAGAAAATGTTCGTGAGTTTCCGGACTCGAAATCTATTGCCATTAAACGTCTATTGTCACTAGAGCGTCGTCTCGAAACTAATCCAGACTTGCGAAATTTGTATGTAGATTTCATGCGTGATTACGAAGCCTCTGGTCACATGTCGCTTTTATCAACGCCTCCAGCTGACAATAATGCGTATTTTATTCCACACCATGCCGTGTTCAAACTAAATTGAGAATTGTTTTTGATGCTTCGGCTCGAGCTTCGAATGGTATTTCATTGAATGATACCTTACTCACTGGACCTAAGCTCCAGAATGATATTGTAAAAATACTTTTGGCATTTCGTATTCCCAAGTTCGTTTTTGTCTGTGACATAAAACAAATGTACAGGCAAATATTGATATCAGAAACGGATCGTTCTTATCAATTGATATAATGGCGATGGAATCTTTCAGAACCAATTTCAACCTATCAGTTGAACACAATTACATATGGAGTTTCATCCGCTCCTTTTCTCGCCATTCGCACTATCTTAAAACTAGCTGAACTAGGAGAAAATAGTTATCCATTGGCTGCTTATGCTTTGAGAAACAATTTGTATGTTGATGATGTATTGACTGGGTCGTCCACTCTCCAGGCAACTCATGAACTAAAACGTCAACTCATCGAACTACTACGTGCTGGCTGCTTCGAACTACGCAAATGGGCTAGCAACAGTCCACTATTGTTAGAAGATATTCCTACTGAGTATCAACAAGTAAAACCAAGTTTAGTCGCAAATGATCTTCAGCTTACCATAAAAGTGCTTGGTCTTCAGTGGCACTCGATACCTGATAATTTTTCATTTGAAATGCAGCCTTTAGAAAATCGTCTTTCCAAGCGGATTTTACTTTCGACAGTTGCTAGGATTTACGATCCTCTAGGATTTATTACACCAGTTACCTTTTCACTCAAACAACTCATTCAACAATTTTGGGTGCTGGGGTTGGATTGGGATGATCCTCCTCCTGAATCTATTGTCATATTTTGGAAAAATTTGTTGCTGAATTTTCATATATTGATTCAATTCAAATTCCTCGTTATATCCCTATTGATGAAGCCTGTAGTATACAACTACATGGTTTTGTGACGCGTCCGAGAAAGGATACTCGGCTATTGCATATTTTCGTTTAGTATTTCCGTCAGGAAAATATCTGTTCACTTTGTTATGGCTAGATCAAAGGTCGCCCTTTGAAATGTCTTTCTATACCCAAGCTAGAACTATGTGCTACCGTACTTTTGTCTAAATTAGTTCATTTTGTTAAAACTACTTATTCAAATGTAACCTTTGAAAAATCTGTTGTTACACTGATTCTTCTGTCGCGCTGACTTGGATTAAGTCGCCTACCTATCGCTTAAAAATGTTTGTAGCTAACCGTGTTAGTTACATCCAAGAACGCATTTCTCCTGAACAGTGGAGTTACATTAGTTCTTCAAACAACCCATCTGATTGTGCTACCAGAGGTTTATTTCCTTCGGTATTGCCCGCGCATCCGCTATGGTGGGCAGGTCCTGAATTTTTGTCGTTGTCTGAAGAAAATTGGCTTTTGCCAAAATTGTTCGTCCCTTCTCTGGAAGCATCTTCTGAGGAGAAACGCCTTACTTTGATTGTTACTGTAGAATCAACTTGGCTAGAACAAATTTTCGTCGTTACACAAAATTCAACGTATAGTCGCATATTGTCTGAGAATCTTTAATGTTAGAAAAGCTACCATCAATTCGCTATTTTTATCGTCGGTGGAGCTTCACACTGCTCTTATGGTTATTGTCAAGGTGGTCCAATTTAGTTCACTTAAAGTTGAAATCGAAGCCTTTGCCTAAACATCTGCAACGTCTAGGCTTATTTCTTGATGCGAATGACATTTTAAGAGTAGGCGGGAGACTGATTCATTCCAATCTTCCAGATTCCGCAAAACATCCAGCGGTATTATCCAATAAACACCGTATAACAGATTTGTTGATTAAACAAGTGCACACACAAAATTTACATTCGGGAGTAAACACAACGATGTACTTGCTTCAAGAACGATTTTGGATCATCTCATTTCTTCGCGCAGTTCGTAGAATACTGTCTAAATGTTATCATTGTTATCGTCTTCGCCCTATTCCTGTCAGTCCAGTTATGGGTGAATTGCCGTCATTCGTGTTTCTCAAGCCAAGGCTTTTAGTTCCGTCGGCATCGATTTTGCCGGCCTTTACGATTAACATGCATCGTGCAAGAGGCACCAAGACTTGCAAGGCATATCTTTGTGTGATTGTTTGTTTCGCCACTAAGGCTCTTCATTTGGAAGTCGTATCAGACTTGTCGACTGATGCCTTTATCGCTTGCCTTCGTCGTTTTATTGCTCGTCGTGGTCGGTGTCAACACATTTTCAGCGACTGCGGCACAAATTTCGTCGGCGCTAGTCGCCAACTTTTAAAGGATTTCCGACACTGTGCATAATCGTTAGCCATTTCGTGGCATTTTAACCCCCCGTCTACCCCTCACTTCGGAGGTATTTGGGAAAGCGCCGTTAAATCGGTGAAAACTCACTTATTTCGTGTTGTTGGAAACCAAGTGCTCACGTACGAGGAGTTTCATACTTTAATCACTCAGATTGAAGCATTGTTGAATTCAAGACCCTTGTGCAGCATAAGTTCGGATCCCAATGATCTTTCGTCATTGACACCAGGTCACTTTCTAACATTAGAACCCTTGACAGCACCGCCGGACCCAGACTTGTCTCATTTGAAAATCTCTAGACTCTCTCGTTGGCAGTTGATTCAAACTATGCATCAAAGTTTTTGGGTTCGATGGCACAATGAGTATTTACACCAATTGTATCAACGTGGTCGGTGGTACAAGTCCAAGAGACTCGACGGCGTTGACATTGGTACTTTAGTGCTCATCAAAGAAGAGGTGTTCCTCCTTTAAATTGGAAACTCGCCAGAATTGTAGAGCTTCATCCTGGAAGCGATGGAGTACCTCGTGTAGCCACCGTAAAACTTCACGAGGCAATTTGAAAAGACCAATGGTCAAACTATGCCCATTGCCGTCTCAATAATAAATATTAATTATTTTAGTGTTCTTTATTATAGTTTCGTAAGCATTATTATAGTCATTTAGTTCTACATACATACAAGGCTCGGTCAAAGTTAAATTTTCGTGTTAAGTTTAAAAAAAATAGCCCAAAGCTATTTTGGTGGGCAGAATGTTTCGTATTAGTTAAAACAAACTATAGTGGATTTGAATTGTGCAGTGCGCTTGCGCCTCTTAAATAAAACGCGTGCGAAAGTGGTTTTGTGACGAACAGCGACGACTCTTCTTTCGACCTAGTAACGGGAAGGTTGTGCGTGACAAACTATATCCAATAAGTATAGTGCTTGCAACAGTGCATTCAACCAACTCCCCCGGGGGCATTCCAGCAACATCGAAGAGGACCGCACACCAAGGACAATTTGGTGAGTGAATTTATGCTTTTTGTTTGTTAATATTTTACATGCATACAGTTTTCGTATTTAAAGCTCGCGTTTTGTTCTATTTTCGAATTACAGTCCACGATTAAATAAGACGCGCCAGCACCTTTATCTAAGTTTAATTAATTGACAGATGCTTTTGGTACCGGAAGGATCGGTAAGTTCATAGATCCAAAAAACTTTACTGATGGAGAACGGCCCTAGGAATTTAGGATCGAATATAGCTTTAAATGACGTCAGGCGCCGGGCAGAGCAAATTTACGGCGCCAAACGGAATCGTTCAATTGAAAGGAAACAAGATGACGCCGGTGGTGATAACGGTTATGGGTGTTATGGTAGGCAGCGGAAAGTTTTTCGAGGCCATGGGAGCGGTTATTTATAAGTGTTCGTGATCAGGTGATGGATTTTCTGAACTGGGGATGTACATGTCGTTTATCGGTAGTTGTTCAAAATAATCATCACTGAGGATATGGCCACACCTAAACAATCAAAAGAAAGAAGTACAACAGAGGATCTCATATTTGAACGTTCGGATGACACAGGAAACTGTTGGAAGGGTGACATCTCAGTGTCGCTGGTTGCCCTGAATTAGGAAGCAAGATTGGTTTTGAGGGATCGGTTAACACGTTTGGTAGGATTGGCTTGGGTATGGTAACGGGCGGTGAAGAGGAATTTGGAATAATAAGGGGCACAGAAGGAAGTGAACTGACCGCTGCGGAATTGTACATCGTTAACAGTGATAAAGTATTGGGAACATCGAATAGGTCGGAAATTTTCAGTCGCCCACAGAACTGGCAAGTACTTCCTTTCTAGTAACTCAGGCTTGGAAAGCAAGCCACTAATGTAGGTGACGATCTTCTAACCGTCGGAAGAGGATTGGCTGAGGATGGCATCCAAACCGAAGTGGTAGGTATCAGTTTGGATCGTAAAAGGCAAAGTAAAGTTAGGGCAAAAAAGGACGGGGAGCTGGCGCAGAAACTAAGTGCTGTTTAAGGATATGAACGCCGACTCTAAATCGGGAGACCAAAGAATAGAGATATTTTTCTGAATAATATTAAAAAGAAGGGAAGTAAAAGTAGCGAAATTCGGAATGTAGGACCGGTACCAACTGGACACACCAATCAACAGACGGACTTCTTGCACAGAGGAAGGTTGATGTATATTGGGAATAGCGAAAACCTTATCAGAAACGACCAGTAAACCATCCCGGTTGACAACATAACCGAGGTAACGGAGTTCAGAAATACAAAACGACATTTATCTTTACAAAGGAAAAGTCCCGCGGAAAAGAGCCTTGAAATAACTGAGTTGAGTACGCGGAGGTGTTCGTCGAACGAGGAGGTAGCTATAATATTATCGTCAAAATAAGCAAAGCACGATCAAGACCGATGACTTGGTTGATAAGGCGTTGGAAAGTAGCGGGAGAATTATATAGTACAAAAGGCAGGCGGTAAAATTGGAATAAACTCCGAGGAGAGACGGTGTAGGTAGTGATACATTTAGATTCGGAAGCGAGAAGGATTTGAAAATAGGCGGAGCGAATAGCAAGAGAGGAGAGAAAACAGTCATCATGGAAACGGCCTGGGATAGTGGAGATATAAGGAAGAGGATGGGCATCTTTTTGGGTGACTTGGTCGACTTTGCGGAAGTCAATGCAGTACCTATACGAATCGCTCTTTTTTGACTAATACAATGGCACTGAACCAGAAACTAGTGGAAGGATCGACAATTCTGAGACGGAGCATTTCATCAAGTTCGGAATGAGCTATCTCAAAAATAGGAGATGAAAGAAGATGAAAGCGTTGTTTGATATGTTTTGCATATGTACGGAGGAGGTGCAACCAAGATCCGGAGGTTGTTTTGGAAAAGGCAGATGAAATAATGGAATCTGCTGATGACGTTGGGCAGGAGTAAGGTCGGATACAATATAGACAGTATCGGAAGTAATGCTGACCAATAAAGATGGAGATGCAAAGGTCCATTGGACATCGCAAAAATTAGTAACACATTGTACCGACTTCCAAAAGTCGATACCGAAAATCAGTACATGAGTAACTTCAGAAAGGACAACGACATCGAAAGTAGTGATGGTATATGTAAAAGTAATGAAAAGGGAAACGGAATCTAGGATGGTGCATTTAGAATTGTCAGCAAGACTACAGAAAGGAGAAGAGAAAGTATGAAAAGGAACTTGTAAAGAACTTAAGCGGTTCCAACCGGGACCACCAAGAATAATATGAGTGACTTGAGAGTGCAGAAAACCAGTGAAAGAAATTCTAAAAATTTGATCAGATAGATATAGGCGATCGTCGCCACGCACACTGGCTCACATATAATCGAGGAGGAAGCGGGATTGATCGTTGAGATCATAAAAAGGAGAATCCGAAATCAATGACACGATAGGGTCGACGACACGTTTCGAAAACCCTACCGTTGGTTTAAAGAATTTTGAGTAACATCCTTATGCCCGCTACAATAGCAATCCAGTCCTTGAGGACGAATACAACGTGTCTACGCATTACCAGGTTGGTCCCGGTTGAAGTATGTCACCAGACAAGTAGAAGTTTGCACATGACTACGAACAGAAGAAGCTACAGAAGAAGTCTTTGATCTGACAGTGTGTGTAGGACGACTCTTGACTGATCGGTCGTCTGAAGTAATAGTGTTTTTTTCCAATCGCAGCGGACTTGAAAGTGAAATATGGTTCTACGTATGCGATTTTCTCTTGGCTAGGGAGTACACAACGAACAACGCGCAACTTTTTTCCTTCGAGCCGCAAACATATATCCTCTAAATACCGCAGAGAATTAACAGTAAGGAATTTTAAGTGGTGGAAGGGTGATAAATTTCTAGAAACAATATCCAATTGCGCATATTCAGGTCGTCATGCAAGATATGTACTTGATAATGCTCTCCGAAGGATCCTGTGTTTGTTTCATTCATTGAGTAACCAAAGTTTGTAATCCGGGGCTTACATTCTTGTACGAGTAGGCAAGACAACGACTTCCAATCAGAAAATCTGTGACGATTACAACGGTACCAAACTAACAATTTTTACTCAAATAAATCCACCTCGGACTCATATAATTGGGACACCTTTCAAGCTCTTCGAAGTTTTTCGACCCGCCCTAGAAAATGATGTTCCATAATCATATCAAGATCGCCAGAAAATTTAAAATTTTATTTTGACACTAGTTGACCAAAGATGTCTCCGAAGACAACCGATGAAAAGACAGTTGTATATTTGTTCCGTTTATATTGTATCGATTTGTCGTTTTGGAAGGCCGCATCACTGCTTACATGTTCTTCGTAGAACAAATTAATTAGAAGAACCGCTTTCCTTCAGAACTACCGCTATCGAAATAAATGTATTTCGTTGAACCCGCCAAAAGAAGAGTAGATTTTACATTGTTTTTCCGTTGGCACGGCTGCGCAAACAACAGGTGAGTGCTTAGAGTAATTGTTCGATCTGGTTAAAATCATTAATTATATGTTATTTGTTAATTATCATTTTTCTGCCGTATACATGTCCACTTTTCTTTACCACAGAGCTATTCGAAATTCACCGCAATATTTTACAATATTATTTTTTTAATAATTATATAAGTAAATGTCTCATTGTCCGCATTTCAGATTTGCTACAAAACCGACTTGTCGGCGTTAGAATCATTATGACTGCGTTAGTATAGCTGTATGTTCTTTTAGTTAGGATAACGATATTTCCTCAAGTTTTTTCCATGCCAGAGGTTGAGAAGACCTAAATTATCCATCGTTAAGAGGAATTTACTGGCATTTTTCTGTTGATTTGATACACCTGCCTACCAAAAATCCTCTTGCAACATTTAATGCTGATGAAACTACAATATGCGCTTCCAAAGTAGAAGTTTTAAAGTTTTTTGCAGAGTGAAGAAAAACGTGAATAGTATATCCTTTACATAGGGATAAGTGCTACATATGAACAAAAATTCTTTGCAAAGAGTCAGTAGATGTATAGGCGTTGCAGGTGTGAAAGACAGGGGCAAATATATTGAGTACAGAACCTCCCACAGTTAGAATTAAGGAACTAGAACACAGAAGCAAAATAAGCTATTTTCTACAGTTTGGAAACGAAGACATATTCTTCACATTAAATTACTGATTAGAAAATCATTGGAAGCAAAGAATGATATTCTTGTTACAAAATAGGATTTCAATCAGATAAAGTAAAAACAATTCCGAATAACCGAAAAGAATGATAGTTTTGTGTGGAAATATACATAAATTCTTATTGCTTTAATAAAAGTTAAAACCAAATGTATATTAATTACAACAAATTTGCAGAAATTTTACCCTAGATGGAAGAACCATACGATACAGTAACAATTCAGAAAAAGTGTATTTAAATAGGTGACTTTGAAATATGATGCATTCACACGAGTAATGTATAGAAATTGTGTTATATTTAGAAATTAATATGAAGAAATATTAGCCTTGTAATGCCTTCGCGTTACTTCAGATATAAACCAGATATGTAAGGACAAAAGTTATTCTAAACGGAGAGAATACATTGGGATGCACCCTGTATATTTAGATTTTGTAATTAATTAATTAAGCATGACAGTGCGTAGTTTCTTAGTTTCTATAAAAGGAATTACGGCAACAAATCTTAACAACAAGATCATAGCTATTTCTATTATAAAATATAGTTGAGCGTAGCTCAGGTCAATAACTTATTTAGAAACCGCAATAGGAATATAGACTTCAATTTTACAATTATGAATGAGAATATAAAGACGCAGGTATGCTCAATTACCATGTATAGCTTTGGTTAAACAGACCAATCGCAATAGTGAATCTTTGTAGCAAAGCGTACTTCATTGCTAAAAGCTTTCAGAACATGAAGCGTTAAACGGCAGTAGGATTGTCTATATTTTATGTTTTCATTTAATTGCCTCGGATTTAAGAAAGCTTTTTTATATCTTTTAATAGAAACGATTATATTTAAAGCAAAAGGAAAACAAATGAAGCTACGGTTAAATTGTAACCAAATAAAATTAAAATAACTTTGTTGTATAATTAAATCACCTAGAAAAAGCTGGCGATCTAAGTGGATGTCGCAAACATATTGGAACTAGCTGGGTCATCTGTCAAAATTAAGACATATAGTGTTAAATGTTTTCAATGTAAAAAGTTACAAACTTTAGAAGGCGTGATAATAATATGATCAAACCACGGGGAAACTTGCACCTGTTAAGTGATCAAATATGGAATCAATATGAATTACCGTAATACTTGAAGACATAGAAAATGGTGGAATAAGGACTACAGATTTGAAGAAAAATGAATGGATTAATTACCCGTGAACAGGATTACAGAAAACATGGTGCGCTTAATCACCTTTTATGGATTATCGAGGGAACAGATTTGGCTAAAAGTGATTCCAGGGTGTTGTTATCCGTGGGCTTCATTGAAAGTTGCACAGATATACGAAAACAGGACAGGATTGTTTTTAATAGCATAGCTGGAATACCCATTACCTTTCAGATTGCCGTACTCAAGCAAGGTTCTAGGACGTCTTCATAGAATAACCAAAGTAAATAAACTGAAAGCAATTATATTAACGGTTTTTCATTATGATATCATCTGTGAATTGATACTGCTATAACAAGTAGTGATAAAAGAATAAAAATTGATACCAAAATTGTAGGTCATATTGTCTATTGTAATAGATATCAAACCATGGATATTGAAATTTAAATTAGATGATAGAGGAATTGATTAAATTACTGCAGTTGTTTAGTTTAAGGTTATGGAAAATCAAAATTAAGTTTATTTGTTTAAGTTAAAATTTTTTGTGTACCAGTTTACAAGGATAATGTTAAGATAAATTGAAACTGAGTTTATTCATCTAAGTTAAAATTTTACGTGTACCTTTTTACAAGGATATTGTTATAACAATTTGAAATTGATGATATTTACGTAATGTAACAATTTGTGTATACCTATTTACAATGATAATGTTATGACAAATTGAAACCGAGTTCATTTGTCTACGTTAAAATTTTGTGTATACCCATTTACAGGGATATTGTTATGACAAATTCAAATTGAGGTTATTTATTTGTTCCAACAATTTGCGTATACCCGTTTACAGAGATAGCGCTATGCTGATTCTATTAAAATGGAAGTAGGTGCTGCAGTAGATGGTGGTTGTTTAATTTGTCTATAATATGGATTAAATTGGCGGTAAAGGGAACTCTATTCCAACAAGAAGCTAAAGTTATCAGAATCCACTATGGAAATTGGTTTTCTAAAGGATTGTACTCTGGGAAAGACGAGTTAGCGCTTTAATTAATAATTTTTAGGATATAGCTTTACACCATTTATTATTAGATACATTTTAATTTTGCAAATTTAATTAGGAAGTTAAGGGAGAAGAGATAACAGCTTTCGGAAGAATCGTATGACCATCAAGTTAGAAAAGACTCATAAGTGGCTCCAACACGACATTTGCGTACATCTCATCTATGGTGAAGTATCGCATCTCTGCTGTCACACATTTTTAATTATATGGCGATACACTAGTCAGCGGACGAAAATATCAACGAAAACATCATTCACCCAGAGTTATCGACAATTATCTTTATTACAATAAACAAACAAGATAGCACGTAAAAAAATGCGCACTTGCATATTGCCGCTTCCATTTATTACGTGTTGAAACAGGACTATTACATATGAGATAAGCGTATGTTCGCTCAAAGCAAGGTTTGATGTACCCATTCTTATAGACGATGTAGGTTAAGGAATTTTTACATATACAAGTACAGATATTGCAATATGGAAGTTAGAATTTATATTTTAATATATACAGCGTACATCATTATAGATTTTATAGATATTATTTATTTCTGATTATATACTTGGGGTTGAATTTTTTGACTGTTATAACTTGATGTAATGAATTTTTGTACACAACCCTCCCACACTTTGGTAGTAAACTGGTAATACAGTTAATTAACATTTTTTTAGTTTTTCTTTCTTAAATAGTGTAGTGATCTGTAGTGTTTCTAAGTCGATCCTCATTGGTTAATAATTATTGCAAATATTATAGTGTACATTTCGGTATTTGAAGGTATTTGTTAGAATAGCTCAGTAAACACTAGCGGGTTTCTAAACGCACCCGTACGTCAGAATTTACGTTATAAAAGGCGCATATGTAGGGACGATCGATCTAGTCCACAAAGTAAAGGACTTTTTTTTCAGATTTTAGAATGGAAGGTCAAAAAGCTTTACTTGGCGATTTTATTAAAAATAATGTTTTATAAGTTTATACTGTAGTTGCTATTTAAAATAATCTCATTACATCTTGTAATTCGAGCTTTGTATTGAATGTGACGTTGGTACTTATTGTAAAACCGTTATTTATGTAAACATTGAAGGAAATATTTCTGCGATACCTGTTGCGTTTATCTTAGAATTTGAGGTATACCAATGTATAAAATGCTACCTTGACGGTTGTTTTATTTGTGATGCGTGATATGAAATTTTCATGTGGGTTTACGATTTTATTGAACATGTTTTATGTATAAAGTATCTAATTCAGAGTTGGAACTCCAATTGCATTGCACTTATGGCAGAATCAATACTAATTAAACCATTACTGTAATTTTAAGACAATTAATGAGAAGTACCGGCATCATTTCTTAGAAATTAAATTAAATTATTAGGCAAGTTTAAATATGAACAGTATTATATTTCTGTGTCATATTTGTTTGATATTTGTGACTCACTTTGACATCTTTATTATGTGTAATTATTTTATTTCAGCATATTAACCACATTTACAATTGCATCGCTCACATCGTAGTTTAAACTTAAATACACATTTGTTGTGTGTTTATCCTATTATCTAGCCGATGTTCGTATATAATTAACTAGCATTTGACGTTTGTAATAATCGTGATGCAATTGAATTAAACCTCTGGTATAACCGACCATCTCGTGCCTTCGCGTTTGCCTTTACGATTACGTTGGAGACCCTTTTGCAAATAATGAGAAATCGGCTAGCCTTCATAAAATATTTTGTAACACAAACTGGAAACTGTCAATGCGTGTATGTGGTCGCGTGTGATTGAGCCTTGTTGAATATTACAAACATTTTATGTCCGTACGGGGAGGAACATTGGTAGTCATGGCAAATTTTATCTTCCTGGTGTTACCCGTCTTTCAACTTTACCTGGGTAGTATTAGTTATATGACCTCAGTACCTGCCAGAAAAGACTGACTGGCGCACACTAACGTTTCGTCAGTTGTCATGTGTGGTATGTTTGGGTAACAGTTGACGTCTCGTCAAATTCAATGTTGGTGATCTGGTTACGTCACCTGTCCTTGCCAAAGTGTGCTAAATACAGTTGAAAGCGTGAGGGAAGTTTGGGGTTTTCTCTGCCGTGTTCTTTCTCCAATCGCTCAGGTTGAGTACGGCAGTTTGCTTTTCATGCTATTTTTATATGCTTTCATGCGAATGACCTATTTAGTGGTTATTGTTTTGTTTAAAAGTAAGCTAGGTAAATTCTGTAGTTTTATTTCAAACATTCTCACCTTAACGCTATCTTCCTAGCGTGAACTTTGCTCACATGATAACAACACACGTAGGTATCGTTGAGCCACTGCCACTAGATGTTAGATCATGGAGTCCGGTGTTCCGTTTATAGAGGGCGTTCGGGTCAGCCTTCAGGTCGGTTACACTACAATAATTTTTCTATTTCTGTTAAGCCATTTTTATGCATTGGACTAAGATTGTTTTCATCGTTCTGTTGATGATCTTTAAGATCTTGAATATCCCTTTTGAAAAATCTTGGTGCACTTTTGTTACATACCTAGGTACCTTGAAGTTTGTTAATTATATAGCATCTTTGTGCCTCAAAACCTTATTAACAGGTTCCTGAATTAAAAGCACGACTTCCAAAGGTCCCTAACCTTTACAACATCATTCTCATCAATACCAGTCTTCGTTACAATTGATTTTACAATATTCATGTCTAAATTTATACGTGTTTTCAAAACCATTGAAGTGGATTCTAGAACATTGTACAACATAAGGTTCTTGCTCCTTGTACTTCGTTCTTAAATTTTGTAATTCATAGACTCAATTAACGTTAAATTCACCGTTTATACGAGTCTAAATACTCCTTACAAATAATTTAAGAGGAACCGTTTATGTAATAGGTCTGCACGCAGTTTTATATATGATAACTGCGTACATTTCTCCAAGGCATGATATACTTAATGACAACAGTCGCAGCTTACTGTTTTGTCTTCATCAATTAATATTAATGAGCAGACGTTACAAGAATTTGCCAGCCAAACCTCACTTTTGGTGAACACTAAAACAATCCAGAAAATTTTGCTAATTTTCATTTATAAACATTGAATGTTGATTGTTTAAATCGATATCACCATATATTTCAGTTAGTTATGATTTTAATTGCCTAAAATTACTTTCATCCACCGAGATCAATTAGCACATCCTAAAGTTTTACTAAAAAACGTTAGGGAATTAGTAATGTTTGTTAAAAATTTTGTTAATAGTCTGGTTTAAGTACTAAAAACACTGTATTAAAAACTAATTGTTTTAATAAGTAAATATTAATACTGGATACTGTTCGTTGGGAGTCAAGATATAAATAATTTGGAATAGTAAATGAAAAGGTGGGTAATCCGTCGTTTTTTAATTTTCAAAAACGAGCATTTTCATAAATTGGGATTTTAAGTGTCCTATAGATCAATCTTAGAAACTGAAACAATGGCATGGTACAATTAGCTATATTAACTATTTTTTAGGATTTTTGTCAATAATACCTGGCCAATTAAATGTTATTAATGAATTCAAAAATTTATTGTTAATAGGATTTATTTTTATATGGATTCTAACTTGTAAGCGAATGTCCATCTACCCCAGTGATGGAGTCGTATTTGAGAGAAGCTTTTATTTTGAAAATCTCTTAATTATGAAAAAAATTTAATAAGTATTTTTAAGGTAGTGTAGAGAAAGGTTAAATATAATGCGATACCTTTAGGAAACCGAACGTAAGGTGATCTATCCGGAATAACCGTTTTCTCTGTAGGGGCTAATACCGCAAGGAATTGCTGCAACAAGGAGGTTTGGCGTCTCTGAATTATGACAAAAAAAAACGCCTTTTGGGGTAAGCGAATATGGTAATGTAGTTTTTCTGTTAAGTCATTGCAAATGTTTCTTTTGTCCTTTTTTTATTATTTTTTCCATAGAAATCCCCTCCCGCAACATTGTAGTCAGCCGAAGCACCCATAAATTGTTGTGGGGTCCCCGCCCCTTGAGGGCAAATTTAAATTTATAATGTACCGCAAACTCTATCCATAACACGATATATGATGTCGTAAATACAATTACTGGCTTTTCATTTGCTATAACAGTTTAATTGGTTAAAGTTTATAAAATGAACTGCAACCTGCTATTTAAACTATAACTACTAATTATGGCAACGAATCCGTTATCTACCGGTATTTGGAATGTATTCTTGTTCCGGAGTGCAAGCAAAGCAATTTGTTCACTTTGTCATTGATGTTATACAAATAAAAGTACTACGGGAAGAATAGGGATTGTTGGAGTTAATAAGTATTCTTAATGGTAGGTAAAACACTCAAAGCCGTTTTTAGGGGAGGTCTTGGGGTCCAGAACTCCTCCGCCCGAACGTCGACACGACAAACCACTGACACCATTTTCTAAATAAATTATAACTTAAAATATTTAATAAGGCAAAAATCGCTACCAGCAACAAATTTTAAAATGAGGGTAGGTCGCCGGGGGATGATGCTATCTAAAAAAATTCCTAGAAATTACGGTAGCTGCGAAAATTCTAATATTAATTAATACCAAACAAGGTGCATTTATCTCGTGGGTAGAAATGGCTAGTCGAAGAAAGCTATTTGATTCAGAATGATAGCGGTAAAAAAATCTTAAAATTGGAGTAGCTCCGGGAGGGGGGGGGGTGATGCTATCTAAAGAATTCCTAGAAATTCAGGTAGCTGATAAAAATTTAATAATAATTGATACCAAACAATATAGAAGTATCTCGTGGGTGAAAATGTGGAGAAAGATTTACCTCGCGGGTGGAAAAAAATGCGGGTGTGACGTAATCAAAGTGGTTGATATCGGGGTGTCCGAAAAAGGAGGAGAGCAAGGAGGAGATTCCTCTCCACATTTCCTCCGTATGGGAATTTACATGTAAATTTGGTCCAGTTGTATGAGGAAATGTCGATGCTGGAGGAAATCTGGCGGCCGAACTGTTAAAAACTACCTACTTATATTTTTAGCCAAAAAATGACGTCAATTTAACGTCAGTTTGGTTTGCACTTAGGTACTTACTTATGAAGCAAATAAATTGTAGGTAGTGTTTCTATAGGAGCTGCTGGTCTTATAGCCTGAAATTGGTTTCACAAATAAAGGATGATAGCTTTAGCTATTTGGTTTGTGCCTATGAGACTATAGGCATTGTACAATATATACTTACCTCCATTATCATCCATTATATTTTACTCTGGAAAAATATAGACAATGATATAGAACTATTTGTGAGGTCTTGCCAAGCATGTGCTTTTACGGTACAGAATCGAGTACCAGCGTCTCTACACTGTTGGGAAGAACCAGAATCAAATTTCCAAAGAGTGCATATTAATTATGCTGGACCAAAGGAAGGTTATTACATGTTTATTTTGGTCGATGCTAAATCAAAGTGGACTGAGGTCCGACTAACAAAGCCAGCACCCACGTCAAAATCAAGAATAATTTTCTTATAAGATATCTTTAGCATACATGGTTTACCAGAAATGCTTCTGTCTGATAATGCCAGTATTTTTACAAGTTCAGAGTTTATTTAGTTTTGTGAAGAATACGGCAATGGGCGGCGATTAATTGCATCCGGACATCCACAAACTAATGGACAAGCGGAACGTTATGTCCAAACACTTAAATCAAAGCTAGACGCAATGAGTGAAGTAGGTTTAACCTTGCCATTCAAAATTCGTGATATATTATTCCGATATCGAGCAACACCACTACAGGATAACACAACACCAGCTGAACGGTATATAGGACGTCAAATTAGGACAAAGTTAGATTTATTACTGCCAAGGAAGGAAGCTCCATACTTTGTGGAACCTAAATCTCTAATACGTTCGTACAGCGTAGGTAAAAAAGTTCAATCCAGAGCTTATATAAACAACAAGCAAACTTGAAAATTTGGAATTGTGACGGAAAAACTTGGTCAATTACGTTATACTATCAAACTAGATGATGACTATACGAGGTGATTTGAAAAGTTCGTGAAACGAAGTGGAAAACGAAAAAATGTGTTTTTAAAATATAGTTTATTTTTCAACATAATCTCTGTCAAGTTGAATACATTTCATCAAGCGATGTTCCAAACCCATTATACCATCACGTAAGTGAGATTCTTCAAGGCCTCCAAAATAGTCGTCGACAACTGCTTTTACTTCTTCGTCCGTGGAAAATCGTTTTCCCCCAAAGAAAACTTTTAGTCGTGGAAATAAGCGGAAGTCAGAAGGAGCCAAATCAGGCGAATAAGGTGGATGTTGCAACAGATCGTGCTACAGATCATTCAATTTTTGCATTACTACTGCACTTGTGTGTGGACGTGTATTATCCTGATGGAAAATGATCACCTTCGTATTACGCAATGCAGGTCTTTTTTCACGAATATTTTTGTACAGTTGGCCTAGAAGTTTAGCGTAATATTCACTGTTTACTGTTTGGCCCTTGGGAAGATAGTCAATTAGTAGTACACCTCTAGCATCCCAAACAACCGATGCCATAACTTTTCCAGCCGACTTCACGGACATTGCTTTCTTTGGTGGTGGAGAACCCCTATGTCTCCATTGTTTAGATTGTTGCTTAGTTTCAGGGGTATAATAGTGAACCCAAGTTTCATCTGCCGTAACAAATCGTCGGACGAAATCGGTTTTATCGGAGTTGAGGCGGTCTAAACTCTGTTGGCAAATGCTTTTCCTCTGAAGGTTTTGATCAATTGTCAATATGCGCGGCACCCATCTTGCCAAAAGCTTTTTCATACCTAATCCGCCGTTAAGATATGAAATGCTTTTTCATCTGAGATACCTGCATCCTTAGCAATTTCGGAGACCTTTAATCGATGATCCTGCGTAACCATATCATTAACTTTCTGGACGATTTCAGGCGTGGTGGCAGTTTTTAGTCGTCCGCTGCACAGGCCATCTTCTAGACTCTCACGACCACGTTTAAACTTTGTCACTCACTTGCGCACAGTTGTAAATGATGGAGCGGAGTCTCTTAATGTATCCTGCATATCTTTATGTATTTCTGTTACTTTCTAACCCTTTTACAAAATATTTGATAAAAGCGCGTTTCAGTTATATCCATTTTGAAAAACTCACACAACTAACTTTCCTTCATATTGCACCAAATTAGTACTACTTGACAGAATAATGTCAAATTTAACATCAGCGCACTAGATAGTTGGATCCGTCAATTGCATATATTTTATTCGAACTGATGTTGTCATCTGTGCTCCATTTCGCGAACTTTTCAAATTACCCATGTACTATTAAGCATCAGACAGATCAACTACGCCGCTGTGAGGTTGTAAAATCGCACAAAACGGTTACCTTTAATACACCACAGTTGGAACGTTCTGATGTGCCCGTTTTATTACCTCCTCGTTCACCGATTCAACACAAAATAACCCTACCTGATCAACTTGCCGAATGAAGAGGAAAAGAACAACAAACTCAAACACTGCCATTTTTAATATCCTAGAAAGACCAGTGAGGATGCGTAAACCTCCAGAATTTTTAAGGGACTATGTACAAGTGATGATTAACAATTAAGAAAATCTTCGTTTACAATTTATTAAATATGAAGTTCATTTAGCATGGGAGATTGTAGTAGTCTTATAGTAGTTATATAGTAGTAGGCGGCATATAAAATGTCATGTAATTAAGGAGTTGATGTATATGTTACAATAATATAATAATATAAAAGTTACAACAGCAGCCTAACAAAAAACTTTTGTAAATTTTATGGATCGTGTAATAAAACAGGTTCCGAATATACAAAAAAAAACAACAAGTGGAAACCGTTATAAATGAAGAAAATAAATTATTCGTTTATTAAATTTCAGTGAGGACCCACATACTAGTTGTTACGTCGTCATCGAACAATTCGGTATTTTGTGACAATAAATACTTTGTGCGTGCATCCTACAGTTTGAGTGAAACATTTTATATACCGGCAATAACAGTGCATAAAGTGACAGTCGTACTCGAGCCTTTAACGAAGCAAGTCGCCTTCGAACCCTTGAAAAGGACGGTTGTGTTAGAGCTTTGAAAGCGAGACCGACACCATTTTCGTGCGTGTTTCTGGTTCTCCGTAAAAGCTTTTGTGCGTGAAAGTGTCTATTGCCCCAGCGGCGCAGGACTTAAGGTATTTATACCCTTTACTAAGTAGTTTGATGTAGTTTTTTGTTTGTTATTACATAACCGCTCCACCATTATCGTTATTGCTATAAAAGCAATTGGTCCTTCATTATAATTTGCATATTTTATCACACATTTATATCAACCTCCTTAATCACCATCAATCATTGGCCCTATAAGTCGATCCGGATTCATTAGTCCTGTGGTTACACATGTCCTAAATTAAATATTATTGTGCATTTCAGCGAGTTTTTAATTAATTAATATTTCAGTTTTAAATTTGTGCTTAAAGCCCATATTTAGCGGGTTAAAATGTGTAAACATTATTTATACTGTCTTTAGATTAAATTAAGCGATTTCGCCGTAATTGAAACCAGCAAGCGTTTTAATTACAAAGAAATTCATAATATAAAATTTGTCAGTTTTCAGTTTTAAATTCATTTTAGCGGCATAAAACAGAAAGTAACCTGAAAACTATAAATCGCTTTATACTTCTTAAACAAGAAAGGTAAAGGGATTTGCTTTGTATTTAAAAGCTATTGCACGTTTTGTATTACAATATTGAAAATATCTGCAGAGGAATAAGGTTGTAAAGTTGCATCTTTCGGCAAATATGTTAAGCCACATGTTTTAAACGTTTCTGTGAGCTTTTGATGGTAAGCCGCTCGGGTTGTTAAGCGGTACATCTTATATTCACGCTTTTGTTTGACGAACCGTTAGTCATAAAACGTGATTTATTGGTTATACCCTATTTTACATTTTTCGTGCTTTGAACAACTCATAATATTTTAATATTTCTCAGTGCACATTTAGCTTTACCGTTTTACAACAGTTTATTGTAGTCCTTTCAGAATCTTTGAGAATGGCTCCAAAGAAAGCACATGTGGTAGAACTCAATTACTGAAAACACGGATTTTAGAAATATTTGAGCTTTGTAATTCTATACAAAGTGACCCAAGTTTAAAGGCATTGTTCCTTATTCAAACAAGGGAATACATGACCTTTATGCAAATTTCAATACAATTTTAGTCGCTGTCTTGGCCTCATGTGACGAGGTAGACTCATTAACTTACAACGCTGTACGGAAGGAAGTAGATTCCGCTTATTTTTCATACTGCTGCATCTCGATACGATGCAAGAAATGAAAGCACCACAAATTACAGAAAATGCTCCAAGCAGCACGGTATCAAAATTGTTACCGTTAAAGCTCCAAATTTTTAATAATGAGGTAACTGAATTTTCATCTTTCATCGATTTATTTGACAGCCTGGTCTATAATAACGCGTCGCTGTCCAATATCGAAAAATTAAATTATCTTATCAGTTGTTGTACCGGGAGTCTTTAAGAATCGTTAAATCTGTACCCATTTCGGGGATAATTTTATTATTTCCTATAACGCCTTGCGTGAGAGATTTAGCAATCCGCGTTTATTGGCAACTTTGCATTGGAAAGCAATGAAAGACTTTCTACCTTTAAAATCAGAAGACCCTAAGAAACTTAGGGTACTTATTGATTGTTTTTCGGAGAACCTTGCTGTTCTAACTAACTTAAAGTTTCCCACTGAACATTGGAACTTTATTCTGGTCGATTTGCTTTTAGAAAACTTGATCCGTTCACTAGAAAACGCTTCGAACTCCAATCGGATCCGAAGCAAATACCTAATTTCGAGGATTTGAGATATTTTTAACCCAACAATGTGCAGCGTTGAAACCTTTTCTTCAACCGCACCTGTTTCTTATTCGACGACTGTCCATACATCTCACACATCAGTGCCTAAGAAATCCTCAGCGTTTCAATTTAAACCAAGAGTTTCTTCTAACGTAGTTTCACTGGACACACCAAGTAGCTCCAGTGACTCAAATAATTCATTTTCGCACCATTGTCCTTCCTGCAAAGGCAATCACTTAATTTATAGATGTCAATCGTTTCTAAAGAAAACTCCGACGGAACGTTTCGACATTGTCAAACGCTTACGCCTTTGTTTAAATTGCTTACGAACAGACCATGCGTCCATGCAATGCAAATCTTATAATTCCTGTCGAACTTGCGCCAAGCCGCATCATACCTTGCTACATTTTGAATCGCAACCTGCTTCTAGCCGTTCAGCTGAACCGACCGCTACACACATGCATAAAAATGCCAATAGGACGCAGTCAGCCTCTCCTATTCCGGCAAATGTTTTGTCTTCACAGACGAATTCAAATCTTGGGGTTACTGTCTTACTCTCCACTGCTGTTGTGGAAGTTCAAGATCGTTCTGGTAGATACAAACCGATCAGGGTACTCTTAGATCCTGGTTCCCAAGCTAGCTTTATTCGAGACGATTGCGTGAGCAAACTTTGGCTTCCACGCATACGTTCTCAAGTTCCGATTTATGGACTTGGGCAGACAACTTCAGCAGTCAATAGGGGTGCCGTCAGCTGCACCATTCGCTCTATGTTAGACTCTGAAAATCTCTAGAAGTCACAACTTTTGTGCTTTCGTCAATATCTGGCAAATTACCTAGCGTTGAAGTTCCTAATAATTGGGAACACTTATGCGGCCTGCACTTTGCAGACCCGACCTGGAACTCTCCAGGAACCATTGACATGCTCCTAGGAGCAGATGTTTATCCGTTCATCATCAATGGCGGTGTTATACATGGCAAGTTTCTTCAGCCTGCCGCCATAAATACAATTTTGGTTGGACTATTATTGGTCCCACAAAAGCTTGCAGTCTGATACTGTCCAAGCATTTTTACGTCTGTAGAAGATCCTATCGACCAGACCCTAAGGCGGTTTTGGGAGATAGAAGAGTTGCCATCCACGCCTTATACTTCTCCAGAAGAAGAAAAGGCAGATTTGATTTTGAAAACACGTTTTCTCGTGACCCTAGCGGTCGTTTTATTGTTGCGTTACCGTTCAACGATACTTTGCCCGTTTTTGATAATTGCTTTGAGATGGCTAAAAAGACTATTTTCGTTGGAGCGCAAATTACATGCTCAACCGAGCTACGCGCCCAATACAACAATTTCATGCAGGACTATCTTGATGCGGGTCATATGGCATTACTCGATTCTCCGCCCGTTGGGAACGATAATTACTTTTACCCCATCACCCTGTGTTTAAAGAAGAAGGTCATACTTCTAAAATTCGTGTGGTTTTTGACGCCTCTGCAAAGGCTAAAAACAACGTGTCACTTAATGACACTCAATTGGCTGGACCTAGTCTCCAAAACGACATTTCGTCAATCTTACTGAAATTTCGTACTCATCGTTTCGTTTTTACTTGTGATGTTCGCCAAATGTATCGACAAATTTTGGTTACCGAAGAACATCGAAAGTTTCAATTAATTGTTTGGCGGTTCTCCGCAGAAGAACCCATCCAGACATATCAGCTTAATACAGTGACCTACGGTATTAAGTCATCGCCTTATCTAGCATTAAAACTCTTCAGCAATTAGCCATTGACGAAGGCAAAAGGTTTCCGTTAGCCGCTGACGCTATACGGTCAAATCTATATATTGATGATTTCGTCGCCGGTGGAGATTCTATACAATCGGCCCGCGAAATTAAAGATCAACTTATTCGACTTTTACATTTGGCTGGTTTTGAACTTCGAAAATGGAGTTCTAATTCAGTTTCTATTTTGGAAGGCATTCCGTCAGATTTTGCCAATATACTTCTCTCGATTTCGATTCGGACGAATCAATAAAAATATTAGGTCTTCAATGGTCACCTACAGAAGATATTTTCTCGTTTCGGGTTAAACCATTAAACCAAATATGTACAAAGCGCAACATACTTTCACAAGTTGCCAGAATATATGATCCATTAGGATTTTTAGCCCCACTAACACTTTTGCAAAACGCCTAATCCAGCATCTGTGGATGTTAGGTTTAAATTGGGATGACATCCCACCAGCAGACATTTCGTCTCAATGGCAGCAATACCAAGAAGAGTTGCCGTTATTATCGTCATTAAAGTTACCACGTTGTTTACCCCTTCGGATCCTTTTACTTGTCATTTGCATGGGTTTCGCGATGCTAGCGAGGTAGGGTATGCAGCGGTAGTGTATTTTCAGTTCATAAATCAAACTACTGGAGAAATAACTGTACAATTTGTAACCGCTAAAACGAAAGTAGCTCAATTAAGCGCATTTCAATTCCACGTTTGGAATTATGTGCCGCCGTTTTATTAACCGATTTACTTTCTTTTACCATTCGTTCTTATCAAGGCTTGATTGACATTTCCGATGTTTCAGCGTGGAGTGATTCTACGGTCGCTCTCACTTGGACACGTTCTCCACCTTTTCGTTGGAAAACTTTTGTGGCAAACCGTGTTAGCCACATTCAAGAGATCATTGCACCTAGCCGATGGTTTTATATTAAATCTTCGCATAATCCGGCTGATCCTGCATCTCGGGATTAATGCCAAGCGCGGTTATTTCATGTTCGCTATGGTGGGCGGGGCCTGATTGGCTTCACTACCCTAGTGACTCGTGGCCGCCTCAACCAACATTGTCAACCTCAATTGCTGAGGTAACTACGGAAAAGGACACTATTGTCCTCATCAAGGACGACCAGCTTTCTCCACTTCAATGGAAGTTTGGTCGTATTATTAATACTTTTCCCGGTGCGGACGGTATTATACGTGTCGCTGAAGTCAAAACGGCACATGGCACACTAAAACGACCTTTGGTCAAACTAGCGCCGCTACCGGTATTTTAATTTTATTTTATGTTTAGATGTATATACACATTTTTACATGTATAGTAGTATATTATTTTTACATATTTGCTTATTTACATATATATTTTATTCTTTGCATAGTTGGTAATATCGCTCGCTGTAGTGCACCACCCTATCTTTCGTTACCTCCTTTCCTAGCAAGGTCAAATCCCATGTGATTTCCTTCACCCAACCTACTTCCTTCTTTTCAAAATTCTATGAATTTGGTGGGCGGTATGTTACGTCGTCATCGAACAATTCGGTATTTTGTGACAATAAATACTTTGTGCGTGCATCCTACAGTTTGAGTGAAACATTTTATATACCGGCAATAACAGTGCATAAAGTGACAGTCGTACTCGAGCCTTTAACGAAGCAAGTCGCCTTCGAACCCTTGAAAAGGACGGTTGTGTTAGAGCTTTGAAAGCGAGACCGACACCATTTTCGTGCGTGTTTCTGGTTCTCCGTAAAAGCTTTTGTGCGTGAAAGTGTCTATTGCCCCAGCGGCGCAGGACTTAAGGTATTTATACCCTTTTACTAAGTAGTTTGATGTAGTTTTTGTTTGTTATTACATAACCGCTCCACCATTATCGTTATTGCTATAAAAGCAATTGGTCCTTCATTATAATTTGCATATTTTTATCACACATTTATATCAACCTCCTTAACCCCAATCAATCACTAGTACTAGGGCAACATCAAAACTACAAGACATTAGTGAAGGATCGGTTTTGAGATTACTGCGAAAAAATATGATGCATCCGTTCCGCATTCAATTACCTCCAGAATCATCCATTATATTTTATTCTGAGAGTAAGTATATATTGTACATAGCTAGTCCCATAGGTACAGACCAAACAGTGAAACATGTCAATTCACTGTTTCCTCGCCATGTTACATTGTGGTCCAATTTCCTTTAACATAAAAGCATTATTCGTCTTAGTTTTATACTAATACCGTTTACAGTCAGAAGTTAGTTTTGATTTGTGTAACATTTCCCTTGAGTATTATTAAATAATACACTAAATACATCGATCTTTAGTTTTAATTTAATATTCTTTCTTTTGTATAAATAATATAAATAATTAAGATCAGATGTCAATTTCTTATTGGTTAGCCTTTGAATAATGTCCATAAAATACACAACTGGTGTATACATAAATCTGTTATTTAGGATAGTTTTCGTGTTTTGTCCCCCTCTCAAAAAGTGTGGTTATCTTTAAACCAGAACAAAATTTTCGTTGGTTTTGATATCTAACGGTCTTTTTGAGCACATGCCGTCTTCCAATAAAGATGTCCTTTTTAAGACCATGATGTCATACCTGGTATGTAAAAGGTGTCTTTGCTTTTATTCTTCCTAACATGCATAGATATCATTTTAGAATATACCTGGATAACCCGTTTAAAATATTAATGTATGGTAAGCTGTTTATAAATAAATTTTTAGATTGCTCCTCGTGGCGTATTACAATATTTCGTTTTGTAACACGTTTATTTTCTAGGGTCTTACCGCAGCACATCCTACCGTAGCACATCCTCTGGTAGAAAATTCCTTTGGTGAAGTATCTAATTATCTGTACTAAGCTATCTAAGCCTATGCATTAATTTTACTACCTACAAATATTATTTGTACCGTTCAAGAATGTTATGTTGACGTTTTATGTACCTTCTAGAATAAATTAAATGTTGGTTGATGAAATCAAGATACAGGTTCAAATCCTGCCCAAGACGTTATATTTTCTATCTTTCAATTACTAGCTGGATTTGAAATGATCATTTGGGCTTTGCATAAAGGTCTAGTCATTATTTCATCTTATTGACTATAATACGATTGTATTTATCAACTTACCTTGTGTAATTAATTACCTAAAATGTTTATATAGGGGTGTACATATCTGATCTATAAGCATAACCTATTTAACAAATGAAAGAGTTAGTTTATTAATTCATTATAAAACTCCATTAATATTATTATGGCATTTTACATTTAAAACTTTAAAACGATTTATTGTCATGGGCCTCTAAGATCGAACGGGCCGCCCCGCCACACATGGTCTGCGGGGGTGTACTTTACGACACTGAATATATTGTGTTTAAATTTCTTAGCAATAACTATCTGCTTAAAAGCAAATCACAGAAGGCTCGCTTATTGTGCCTTTTGCCATAAAAAGCACATACCACTAAAAGCACATTAAAGTTTTTAGAATTCTGTTTATTTTTATGGTTATATCCCGTTCACCCAAAGTAGACAAATAGGAACGCTAAACATAGAGGTAGTTGCTACTTATAAATACAGAAAGTAAGAGCTTACCAAATCAGCAGCGTTTTCATTAGTTTGAAGGTAAAGTTCCAGTTTGCTTAAATTATCGTCGTTAGATATTGGCAATTGGATTGGAATGTTGTCTGATATATGATTTATGGTTGCCTTGTGTTTATTTAACAACTCTAATATTTTTGTATTCTGTTCCTTTATTTGAAATAAAATTGAAAACAGCTTTTTCTGCAACACTAAAAATAAATTTTTACTTAATGTACAATGCACTATTACAGCAAGCAAAAACCTATACAGAGCCCCAAGTTTCAATCGCTTAATCGAGCATAAGCATAACAAAATCAATTAAAACATAGGATGAGAAAGTTATTTTTACCCATTATAATTGCCGTAACAATAACCAGTATAATTTCTACTGTTAATTAATTAAATTAACTATAAAATGAACTTGTGGTCGCGGTAAATGTTATGTAACTAATATAATTATTACCTGTGGTATCTGCCGTTTCAGAAGTAATATCTTCAACTTTAATATTACTAAATGAGCCAGAAGGAGAATTATTATGTTGAACTGGCATTGGAAAAGTACTAAAATTTAATTCTTTGCACGAAGCATCTTTAATACCACGACTAGTAGTAATTTGCCTATAATTAACAAATTTAATTAAAAGCTATAAAAGTTGTACACAACCTGCTGGCGTTGCGACTTTTGCACTTATACTTCTTGAGGTAATAGGTGGCCGTTCAAATTGGGAACTTATGGAATTCATCTCTTCATTGCTGCTTCCATACGACAAGCGACGAAGCTTGCTAGGTAACCGTTTTTTATTTGGAGCTTTTTCTATATCAGACTGCAAATCTGACGTTACTGCAGCTTGCTTAATTTTAAAATAAGCTTTTTCATACTCTTCTACAAATATAAAATTATGAGTTGAAATTTTCAACAGTCCTTATACCGCACTCAAAAAGCATCAGGTGATGCGATACAACTTCCAATCGTGCTCAACTGGTAAATGATTCTTTACAGCTCGTTCAAGCTGTTGCTGTTGCTTATAAGGTGGCCAAAATACTTCCTTTTTTTTAAAGGTGTTAACCACAATGCGCTCACGACTGCACCACTGTTGTCACTATTCGCTTCAGGAAACTCAACTCCTACGAAAGCCATTGCACTTAAAAAGAAAAGATATCTGCAAGAGAAAATGTATTGGAATTTATAAAAGCAAAATACAACTACAAGTTTAGAAAGTAAGGTTATGGTGCCTGAAATGCATTAATTATGATGATGGAATAGCTAAAACATTTTCTAATTGCTATAGTTGATAATATCAACAATTTTTTGCTCTAAACCACGAAGATTTTAATTTTTCCAACAAAAAGTTGATGCATGCACATGAATAAATAATGATGTGGCGCTGGAATAACCATAAATGGAATGACACAGCACACTTAAGGCAACACATACAATACGGCGGCGGTAATATAAGTGGTCACTATAACAGAGAGAAACGTGAATCAAATTGGACATGCACAAACCTGAGAGAACTAATTTGTTGCATTTCTGGTTAGATGTTTCGTAAATGCTTATTATTTATACTTTGCATTACTAAGTTAAATATGTCTTATTTTAACAAAATATAAATAAACAATAATAAATTACTTGTGACTTATTTATCACGTCAAAAAGACATAAAATAATCACGGCATTTATACGTTAAATAAAGACGTTCGAATGACGTTATTAATTGGGCCATAGACGTCGGCGACTAAAAGTCACCAATTGTCGACGTCATATTGACGTGACCATGTTTGCTGAGCAACGGTTTGTCTTGTATTGTAACATTAGTTTTACGAGTTGGAGGAATTATTTCTGATTAGGGATGGACTCGGGCCGGGCCGTGCCGGCTTTTAATAAGTCCGGCCCGGCCTGACGCAGAAAAGTGACAGGTCCGGCCCGAGGCCCGACTCGAAATGAAAAGTGACGGCCCGATTTTCATTCAGTGAATGAGAAGATACTTTTTTCAGTTGTTTTCAACAAGTAACTATCGCTCTTTTGTTTGATTTAAGAGTATAATGATTTTGAGTTACAATCAAGATACTTGTGGAACATACCTTAGTACATCATTTGAGTTTGATTATTAAAAAAATTTTAGAAATATGTAACAAAAGTACAAAATGTTTAGCAATTTTCAATGTTAATGAAATTGTTACAGACGAATTTTTATAGTCTTTTTTTACTTTGAGAAACTGAAACTTTTGGAATTGAGCTTTGATCTATGGTTTGATTGTCTTTGTTCTAGATCTTTTAAATTTTTATTTGACCGACTGACAAATCGTGCTAAAGTTCAAGCTTTAACACTTTTGGTGAATTACTGAATGCTAAAAATTAAATAAATTATCTATAGGTCATAGTATAAACGGTACCAAACTTCATCGGTTAACATCTCAAGTAATTGAAAATTGATACCTAATGTTATTAGAACTTAAGGAACCTGAAAGTGAAATAATATACCGAATGTTTCCTTACAAAAGTTGGATTTTCAAATTGTGGTATGTAGAGGATACCTTATTCTTTAGAAATACATATTATCTGATGGAATAGAAGTAAAATGAAGAATTGTCTTAAGTTCAAAGGTTTTTAAAAAAATTATTACCAAAAGGTATAAATCAGTACATAGTTCCTTTTATACACCAATAACATTTTATTTACTTTATCCTTTTTTATGGCATGAGTTCGATAATGGCATTATTATACATTTTTCCGCAATAAATAGAAAACTATATATGCAGCCAAATTCTACTATTCAACAATAATTTAGGTAATAATCATGCACCTAGCTAGGGGGTAGGGGACTTAGAAGGCTATCCCCCCCGCCAAAATATTCTAGCTCACCCCAAGAAGTCAGAAAACGCTAAACGTATTGTTTTCGAAAGTTTTATGGAAATCGTTATTTTAAAATACATGCAGCAGAAAATGAATCTAACGCTAGTCAATATATACTATACTATATGGTAGTGTTTAAATAGTTATGTGTATATCAAGGTCGCGAAATTGTTTTTTAGCGTGCCGAGAGAAAGTTTACCGCATAGATCGCTTGCGACGGAAGCCATATAATCTCGAGGTCGCTAAAATAATTTCGAGGTCTAGATGCAACCGTTTGCATGGTTTTATTACAAAAAATTTTCACTTAACTGATTTAGTTATAGCCAGAATTTATACGTTTATATAGTGGTTTAACATCACACGTTGCTATGGAAATGATATATTTAAAACACCGACAGTATTCTTAAAAGAAATACTGGGAGAAGATCAATTTCGGTTTAGGCGAAACAGGGGAACACGGAGGTTATTTTAGCTCTGAGGGTGATAATGGAGAAAACAATAGAGAAGGGGTAAAGCGTATATATATAGAGCTTGTAGATCTGAAAACAGCATTCGACGATGTAAAATGGAAAAAAATGTTCGAAATATTCAAAAAGATTGGAATGAGTTTTAGAGATAGACGGATAGTACATTGCTTATACAAAGAGCAAACAGCGGTAATAGAATTAGAGCAAGAAAGTACAGAAGTAAATATTAAGAAAGGCGTGAGACAGGGATGTGCCTTATCCCCATTTGTTTTTAACTTGTGCACAGAAGAGGCAATGAATACTGTCAAATGCAGGAAGACATTTGAAATTAATATGCAGGGACAAAAGATTGCTATGCTTAGATTTGCAGATGATATAGCGGTATTAGCATCTAGCAAAGAAGAGTTAGATTCTGCTCTTAATGAAATGGAACAGTTCTAACGGAGAGATATGGTATGAAAATTAACAAAATTAAAACAAAAAGTCCTAGCATGCAAAAGAGGAGAAAATAAATCAAAAACAAGAACACAAATAGGTAACGAGAACTTACAAGGGGTTAAGGATTTCTGCTACCTAGGAAGTCAAATAAGGCAAGATGTGAAAAGCACAAAAGATATAAAACAAAGATTAGCACAAGGTCGTGCTACATTTAACAAGAAAAAGCAACTACTGTATTCAAAGACCACAAGCATAGAAACAAGGAAAGGATTGCTTAAAACACATGTGTGGAGCACAGCACTGTATGGCTTTAAAGCCTGGACAGCAGGAGAAGCAGACAAGAAAAAGGTACAAGCTTTTGAAATGTAGTGCTACAGACGGATGATGTAGATACCATGGACAGACAAAGTTAAGAACAAAGAAAAGGTAGGCGAAGGAAGAACTACGTAAAGAAAAATAAAAAATAGGAGAGATAGGACGATAGGCCACATACTAAGACGTGAGCGAATAGTGCGGAATATAGTAGAAGCAGAGATAGGAAAAAGAGAAGTAGAGGTAGACCTAGGTTAGACTATTGCACACAGGTAGTGAAAGATGTAGGCTGTGAGAATTTCAGGGAAATGCGTAAGCTAGCTCAGAATAAAAATCAATGGAGGTACGCTTCCAACCAGATGGAAAAACTAATGATAAAAAAATAACTGTACTTAAACATGGAGATTATTATAAACAACTACAGATATTGGTTTTGCAATACTCCCTACTAATGTTAATTGTGCGAAAGGATTTACTTGAAAACTATTAATACGGCAAATGTCTAAGTGTTGGGAGATCCTTGATAGCCACAGCTTAACCCCTTTCACCATAAAAGGTGACCAAACTGCATCAAACAAGAAAGAACAGCAGCTATATTCACAGACAATGAACATAGATACAAGAAGAAAACTGTTCAAAGCATAGTGTGGAGCACAGCACAGTACATCCATGAAAAAGGGGCAGTAGGAAAAGCCGACAAATAGAGATGGAAGCCTCCTGGAATGTTGTGCTTCAGATGTATGAGGGATGGTAGCATGGTCATACAAAGTTAATAACAAATAGGTTGTAGACGTAGTAGAGAAATAAAGATATCTGTGAAAAATGAAAAAAGAGGAGAAATAGAAGGACAGGATACGTTACAAGGCATTTCTGGGGAATAGTACGGGATATACTATAAGCAGAAATAAGAAAAGAGAGGTAGAGGTAGACCGAGATTAAACTTTCGCACACAGATAGCAATAGAAGCAAACTGTGCAAATTGCAAGAAAATGTGCTGGTTGGTTCAGACTAGGAAACAATGAAGGTACGCGTCTAACCAGTTCTAGGACTGAAGACCTGATGATGATGAGTATTCTTAAAAATTTCTGGAAATGTTAGGCTGCGTTAGTACTACATAGTTCAATTTCCTGCATTATTTCAGAGCAAGTGTTTTTCATTTACTTTTTATTTTGACATATATGTTTAGTATTTTATATCTGTAGGTTGTGTTTTAAAAATGAATAAAGAATTAATCTCTTTTGTGATAAAGTGACCTATAATACATGTTTAACTATATTGGAAAAGATCAAAAAACTTTTATTCACACAAAGATAAACCTTTTTTTGATATGAGTCTTTCATTTCTCACTGATTCGATAACATTTGTATTTGTTGTCAAAGTGTTTTCACGGAATACTCTTCGAGTTTACTTCAAGACACTGTTTTTTTACTTCTTTCCAAGCCTACAGCATATCTGTCTTCAAAAGGATTTTTTCACCTTACTTCTAGGAAAAGCATTACAAAACAGCATCCTCCTATTTAGAGCGTTGACGTTTTATATCTTTTTCGTGTTATAAACTTGGACATTATATCTTTAAATTTAATTACGGAAACAATACTACAAAAGGCCATTTAACTTCACAATATTTATATAGAAAGCAGACAATTAAATGTAAGTTTGTACGTTAGGCATTTGGTATATGTCAAAATTAAGGCGCTTTAAATAAAAGCATTCCTTGCCTGTATTTAAATTAAATAAAGGTGTCCTGTATTTTAATACAGTACAAACCACAAAGGTGTATTAATTGCGCATGTGTAAATGTTAAATAAAGGAAAAATTTATTTAAAAATTGGTAAAATGAACGTCGCTATAAATCTCTGGTGTTTTAGGCAGTATACATAAAATATACACGCGATTGATAATATCGACATTCGCCGCATGATTGAAATTTGAAGTATATACATATACATAATATAAAGCGTGCAAACTTTTGAATTATGAATAAATCACCTAATTCGATGTTCCTGGCCATTTTTAACTTGCCTGCAGTACAACATGAGGAACATTAAATAGGACTTGGTTGACGTTGAAAGTCCATAGGTGTAAATGTTTTACATTTCTGTAGTCGTTCATTAATAATATTTATTTTAATCCTAGGTAACTTCTGTGGACCTGGTCTTCCTAACCATAATTTGATCGTCTTTTTTACAACACCTTCATTAATTAAATGCATTTTGTCTATTGGAAAGCATTTGATCATGTCTATGGACAATCGTTCTAGAACACTGTGTTCTTTATTCATATGGTAACCTATATCATCTTCTCCGTTGGGTGTTTTCTGAGCTCTAAATAGAGCATCACTGCGTAGTGGAGCTTCCAAATCTTTATATACGACTTAGTGTGCACCTCTAGCTCCTACAAAATATATTCCCTTGATGTAACATTTTGAGCAACAATAGTATCCGCCATGACTCTTAATTGCTTTTACATATGCCAGTGCCGGAGCATCACAAACAATAGCCTTAATTCTAACTTTCTGCATATTTCTGATTATTCCATTCATATCCACATGATATTAATTCTTGTATTTCTTCAACAAAGTATTGTAAATAGTCATTATAAGATTCCGGTTTACCAGGGCGATTAAATATTCCCACCATAAACCTTCTGGTTGATCATCAATAATGTTAACACTGCCCAAAATCGGCCAGAAGTTAGAACCACCACTAGTACTTATATGAGTTTTGTCCATATTAAATAAAAACTTTATTGATTCTAAATTTATTTGTAAAATGTCCAGTCGCTTTTTATTAAAATATGTGTTTAAAAAATTTTTGATGCCCAAATGAACATAGTAACTATTACTTACTTGCACAACATTAACTTTGCGTGGCGTTTGTAACAGAGTTCCGGAATCTGTGGGGAGCTCCGATTGATGAGCATCGTGAACCAAAATTTTTAATAACTTCAACAGCTGTGTTAATTCAATATTACCCTGGATAGCCCATTTTCGAACTTTTCTACAAAACTTGTGTTCGCAAATATTGTGTTATTAACTTGCAAACAGCTTATATTTTCACTATCAGAATTACTGAATTGATGTTTATCAGATGCTCAGTAGACCATATTGGTTTCGATAAATTTGGATGCATTCTTATCATAAGGTTGTGTTGAGTAAGCTGCAAGTTATACATTTCACAAAATTCATTATAAACTAAAATTTGTCATACTTTCGTCTATTGCATCTATTGAACTAGGTAAAGGTGGTAGTTCTATAGGACACTCATTGTTATATTAATAATACGTTGTCGTCTTCTAGTATAGTGGTACCCCAAAATATCATTAACTTTATGGCGACGAAACCAGTGATTTTTTTTTCGTTTGGGCATTTTGACTTTTTTTCAAATGTAAAATTATTCAATAATAATATAAGTAATATTATCTAATTGAAAAATTGGGTTATATAACAAATGTGCTCAATTTCATCCGATGTACATCATAGATATGTTCATTTAAAAAGCTTCGCAACGTAAAATGTATTCAACCCCTGGACAGATCAGTGGTAAGATGCAGGTCTACCAATCCAGAGGTCAGTGGTCCAAACCCCATCAAAGTGCTGGTAAAGTATTTGCGTTTGCTTTGAAAATCCTATAGATTACAAATCACAGAGTTGTTAAAGTGGTAACGTAATATATAAACAATGTCATTGTGAAATAAAAAAATTACAAAACGTAGTTTTTGTTTCTAAAAAATTAAATTTTTCACTGTATAGCATCTAAACTCCGTCGATACCGATAGCTAGACTGTATCTTTATAATATGTTTTCAATAACTTTAAAGTTAGATACCGTTTACATACAGTTTAGATATAAAAAGTGCATTACATCTAAATAGCGATGATACCCTACCGTTACTATAGTGCTATAGAATATATCCATTATGCCTCCATACTAAACATAGCCACATGTATTTAATAGGTATGCTATATCTAACTATTCTATTCCTGCAGACTAAAGATAAACTGTATAGATTATAGAATCTAAAAAAGATGCAATATAGTCTCTGTATTGTGTGGTTATAAGGGTAGTAAACCTTTACATAACGTTATTTGACAATGAACTACCTAGACGTATTACTTAATTGAAATATCGAAATTTTTATTCACAAACGTCAACTGTATCATCAAGTAGTAAGATAACAATATTGTGGGTTTTACTTTTTGACTTTTCTATTTAAGGAAACATAAATATTTTTTTCCATTTCGAATGGACCTGCACCTTGCCGAAGTTTTAAATTACTAGAACAGGTGAAATGGCTTGCGTGTTCTAATGAGCTAAAAAGCCAAACTACAGGTCCAACCAAAGTAGTAGGGTCGTTAGTGAGGAACCAGACTAAGACAGGTCCCTGAAAGAGGGCAGCGACTCTTTCGGTACTTAGATTGGCAGAGACCATAGGGGTCGGTATGGCAGTCTAAGACACACTACCGCGATGTGGAAGGCAACGGGAAACCACCACATTATCTCCCAAATACACAGCGTCGCTAAATTATACTAAAATGATGGCATTCTCTGGGGTAAAATATTCCGGAGTTAAAATAGTCCCCCAGTCGGACCTCCGGGAGTGGACTACTTTGGAGGATGCGATCGGAAAGTTAAAAATAAGAGTCGGGAACATTCTGCGAGTCGGAGCGTAGAATGTTAGAAGTATGAAGCAAGTAGGTAAGCTAGAGAACCTAAAAATCGAAATGAATAGGTTATCACTAGACATAGTAGGGATCAGCGAAGTACGGCGGCCAGAGGCAGGGGATTTTTGTAGTGGAGACTTCAGGGTAATTCATACAGGAGCAAAGGAAGGAAATTTGGGCGTGGGGATAGTTATGCGGAAAAAGATGGGATGCTTTGTAGAAAATTACTCACAAAAGAACGAAAAAGTACTTATGGTTAGATTAAAATCTAAACCGGTAAACACAGTAATAATACAAGTATACATGACCACCTCTAGCTACAGTGACGAAGAGATAGAAGCAATCTACAAAGATATCGAAGACATATTAAGATACGTAAAAGGACAGGAAAATTTAATAATTACGGGGGATTTTATGCCGTGGTAGGTGAGGGTAGGGAAGGAGCAGTAGTAGGTTTATTTGGTTTAGGCACGAGAAACGACAGGGGAAATAGGCTGGTAGAATTTTGTGACAAGAACAATTTAATCATCACAAACACATTATTTCAACATCATGCTAGAAGACGATATACGTGGAAGGTGCCAGGAGATATAGGAAGATATCAAATAGATTACATTCTTGTTAGACAACGGTTTAGGAATCAAGTAAAAGACTGTAGAAGCTACCCAGAAGCAGATATAGATACTGAACACAACATCGTAATTATGAAGGCCGCACTTAAATTTAAAAATCTGAAAAAAAGGAACGGAAAAAGGCACTTGGACTTAGAGAAACTCAAAGATAAAGATATTCAAGAAAGATTCGAAAAAAAGTCAAATGAATTGCTCAAAGATATCGGGAAAATAACTGATACTAAGGAAGTAGAAACAGAATGGAATAACATTAAATCCAGCCTAGACATGGCGGCCAGAGATATTCTGGGGTATACACAAAAAGAAAATAAGAAACCATGGATAACAAAGGATATCCTGAATTTAATAGAAGAAAGACAAAAATACAAAAATAAATCAGACGAAACAGGAAAACAGATACAAAGCCATAAAATAGGAAATTATTCGAAAATGCAGGAAAGCTAAAGAACAATGGATTGATGAAAAGTGCAAAGAGATACAAACGAAGATGGAAATAGGAAAGACAGACGAAGCATACAAATTAATTAGAATGAATTTTAGGGATATAAAACCGTATAGCAAAAATATAAGGGACGCACAAGGAAACGTCATCATAGAAAACGAAGAGAAAGTGGGTAGATGGCAAGAATATATAGGGAATTTATATGCAGGAGAGGAACTAACTGCATTAGAACAGGAATCAGACATTGAAAATGATGACTTGGGATATCCTATACTTAGAGATGAGTTTGAATTAGCATTAAAGAGTCTGAAAAATGGTAAGACGCCGGGTACAGATAAGGTGCAAGCAGAAACTCTAAAAGTCGTTGGGCAAGCAGTAACAGAACGTCTCTTCCAACTTGTAAGCTATATGTATGAGACAGGCGAGATACCCAAAAATTTCAAACGTAGCATCATAGTAACTATACCAAAAGGAAAGGCGCGGATAGATGTGAAAATTTTCGAACAATAAGTTTGACAGCACACGTGTCAAAAATATTAACTAGAATTGTGCAAAGACGAATGGAAAAACGGGCGGAAGAAATACTAGGGGAAGACCAATTTGGTTTTAGGCGAAACAAGGGAACACGGGAGGCCATTTTAGCTCTGAGAGTGATAATGGAGAAAACAATAGAAAAGGGGGAAAGCGTGTATATATGGTTTGTAGATCTGGAAAAAGCATTCGACAATGTAAAATGGAAAAAAATGTTTGAAATACTAAAAAAGATTGGAATGAGTTATAGGGATAGACGAATAGTACATAGCTTATATAAAGAGCAAACAGCAGTAATAGAATTAGAGCAGGAACATAGAGAAGTAAACATTAGGAAAGGGGTGAGACAGAAATGTGCTCTATCCCCATTGATTTTTAACTTGTACATAGAAGAGGCAATGGATACTGTCAAATGCAGAAAGACATTTGGAATTACTATGCAGGGGCAAAAAATTAATATGCTTAGATTTGCAGATGATATAGCGGTATTAGCGTCTAGCAAGGAAGAGTTAGAAGCTGCTTTTAATGAAATGGAAACGGTTCTAACAGAGAGATACGGTATGAAAATTAACAAAACTAAAACTAAAGTTCCACTATGCAAAGATGGGGAAAATAAATCAAAAACAAGGATACAAGTATGTAACACGAACTTACAAGAGGTTAAGGATTTCTGCTACCTAGGAAGCCAAATAACGCAAGATGTGAAAAGCACAAAAGATATAAAACAAAGATTAGCACAAGGTCGTCCTACGTTTAACAAGAAAAAGCAACTACTGTGCTCAAAGACCACAAACATAAAAACAAGGAAAAAATTGCTTAAAACATATGTGTGGAGCACAGCACTGTACGGCTGTGAAGCCTGGACAGTAGGAGAAGCGGACAAGAAAAAGATAGAAGTCTTTGAAATGTGGTGCTACCGACGTATGATGAAGATATCATGGACAGACAAAGTTAAGATCGAAGAGGTACTAAAAATGGTAGGGGAAGAAAGAAATATGTAGAAAACGGTAAAAAATAGAAGAGATAGGTTGATAGGCCACATACTACGGCATGAGGGAATAGTGCGGAATATATTAGAAGCAGAGATAGGAAAAAAGAAAAGAAGAGGCAGACCTAGGTTAGACTACTGCACACAGATAGTAAAAGATGTAGGCTGCAGGAATTTCAGGGAGATGTGTAGGCTAGCCCAGAATAGAAATCAATGGAGGTACGCATCCAACTAATCCCAAGATGGATAAACTAATGACGAGAAAATAACTGTGCTTAAACATGATGATTACTATAAGTAACTACAAGAATTGGTTGGGCAACATTCTCGAATAATGTTAAGTGTGTGAAAGGATTTACCGGAAAACCATTATTTCGGCAAATATCTAAGTGTTGAGGGATCTTGGTAACCACAGGTTGCTTAACCCCCTTCACTGAATCTCGCTTAAATAGGGCATAAAATTAGAAAACAATAGAAGGGGAACGAGCTGCATACACATGCTGTGTGAGAATTTTAGGGAACTATGTAGGCTAGCTCAGAATATAAATAAGTGCAGGTACGTGTCCAACCAGTTTTGAGACGTAAAACCTAATGACGAAAAAATAAGCGCAGATAAATCTGATGATTAGTATAAACTAGTTGTTGGTTGCGAAATATCAGCAACTAATATTGAATGTGCAAAAAGATATATTGGAAAATATGGTAAATCAGTAAATGGTTAAGTGTTGGGGGAACTTGGCAGCCACAGGCTGCTTACCTCCCTTCACAACCACTGAAGGTTGCATAAATAGGGTATATAATTGTAAAACAATAGAAGGTGACCGAACGACATCTAACAAGAAAGAACAGCGCCTATGAGGAAAGACAACAAACATAGAACAAGAAGAAAATTGTTGAAAGCATATGTGTGGAGCACAGCACAGTATGCCTATGGAATACGGGCAGTCTGAAACGCAGACAGAAAAACGGTAGCAGTCTTTTGAAATGCTGTGCTTCAGATGTATGGGGACGATATCATCGACAGACAAAGATAATAACAAATAGGTTATAGAAATAGTAGAGAAACAAGGATATCTGGTGAAAAAGATAAGAGAAATAGAAGGGCAGAATACGTTCTAAGGGATTTTTGGGTAATAGTATGGGATATATTACAAGCAGAGATAGGAAAATAGAGGTAGATGTTGACCTAGATCAGATACTGATAGATGCAGACTGTGCAAATTTCAGGGAAATCTGTAGGTTAGTTCAGAATAGGAAACAATGATGGTACGCGTCTAACCAGTTCCAGGACTGAAGACCTAATGATGATGAAATATTTTTTTAGTTCACTTCGAAGAAGTAAGCTGCTTTTACCCTCAAAATTTTGAAAATCTTTTTTTGTATTTTCTTGACGAATTGGGCTATTTAAAATTGAATATTATTCATGACAATTATAGAATTGCAGCGTCTGAACTCTAGAAAATTTTCTCCGTGGTAAAATACAATTTTATTGTCTTGTATAATAAATAAAATGTTAATAATTTCATGTTAACAGTTTCTATTTAGCATCTTTTTTTGGAATTTGTAGATCCTACTGATGTGCAATATATAATTGCTGACACAAGCATTTGCTGAAGCTATTATAAATAATGCTAATACTGTAGATACTGTAGTATCGAATTTGCAGTTATAAGAAACTCATGTAGAGTTATTCGAAAATAAACAGGATGACACTATTGTGGAGAATTTATCACCTTCAACACCGATTCAACAATATAAAGATAGAATCTAGCAATCTATAAGGTGTGGATAATAAACTTATTGTAGGAGTACCTGATATTTTAATTTTATGACCGACAATTGTATCATTACATTTGATTTTCCAATGCTCCACCCGAAGGTACTACATTGGCCAGGAAACGAGTTTTTATTTACCTGGAAAATTTGGAATTTTGCCGAACCCTTGTTGTTCCAAGCAAGGTAGGGATTTTTAACGTGCGTAACAACACTCACACACGGGACCTCCATTTTACCTCTCATCCGAACGAGGGTGTATTTTTGTGAAAAATGCTCGCCTAACATTTTTCAAGCGGACCCTGTCGGGATTCGAACCCGGGACCTTGGGCGTAGTAGTCACACACATACCACTACGCCACGGAGCCGCCTCGACAATTGTATCAGCGACATATGGTGTCAACTTGTCAAACCATAATAGAGGTAAATGTTTAAGTTTTCGATGACGTTAATATTTTACAAAGTAACCTGACATGATGAAAATTTTGAGTATAAGGATTTTAACATTTCTCACATGTCCAACAGCTACTCACGATAAAAATAGATAGCTTTCACATAAGAGAATTGCTAAAACCTTAATACTTAAAATTTTTGTCATAAGCCAAAGTTTTTTCAGCAAGTGCCAAGTGCATTCTCACAACATATTTATTGTTTTTAACATTATATGACATTTTTAAGCAAAATTTTGTTTAGAATTCGTCACAAGTTGTGCAGAATTCAAGATGTACAAATTGGCTAAGGATAACAAAGCTTCATATGAACATAATAGTGAAAGCATATGCAGCTTTTAAAATGGACAATATTAGGTTATTCTCGTAATTACAATATATATATATTTCAAATTCAAATTTGTATAAAAAGCGTGCAATATAATTCATATAATGCATTTGAATATTGTCCATGCTTATATCAACGAAATTTAGAAATATTTATCCTAATCTATGTCGATGATATGGCAATTCTTGCCAAAAATACCATGTTTCTTGAGCTTATTATAGAAAGCTTAAACATAGAATTCGAATGCCTGAACTTAGAACCAATTAGAAACTTTTTTGGTGGTGAATTCGAGAGAACTGGTAATAAGATTTTATTACACCAAAAAACCTATATAGAAAAGTTAGCTAATAAATTCAAAATAAACAAAGAAAAGCTCGTGCATATACCTTTAAACCCTGGGGTAAAGATCAGAAATTTGAATTATAACAAACCAGAGTGTTCTCATCCCTTTATAGAATTAATTGGCAGCTTATTGTATGTTGCATCTAGAACAAGAATAGATATTTGTTTTGCTACAATCCAGTTGGCTGAATTTGTCTCAAATCCAAACGACAATGTTTTGCAATTATTATTAAATTTGTTAAAATATCTTTATTCAACAAAACATTTGTCAATCGACTTATCAAAAATCAGAAAGGGCAAAATAAAAATATTTAGCGAAGAAGCATCATTTGGTACATCCCTGAATATAAGAAGTGAGTTATAATATCACGTCTCCTTTACACTAAACTGATTATTAATGAGTTCATGAAGACACTACATGAAAATATAATTAAGAACGTTTACTTACTCAATGTGAGATAGAAGTAAAAGGACGGTGGAGTATTCACTCATACATTTTTCGGCCCGAAAAATTCGGGCCGGTCCGAATCGTTTAGCCCGGCCCGGCCCGAAAAAATATAGGCCCGGCCCGGGCCCGGCACGAATAAGGTAGTCAACGGCCCGGCCCGGATTCGAACCCGACTCGGACCCGGTAAGTATGATTAACAGGATCAAAAAGTACATTAAACTTGGTGGCGATTACCTAAAAAAATTTAAATATTCAAATAAAAATCCATCTATGCAATAACGCAAATGTGCTTTATAAACGGCTAAATTGTATCAACAAACTTAGAAACTCGTATAAGATTTGAAGTATTGCGTGTTTTGACTAACTCATACTTCTAAACAAGAGAGAATTCATCCGTATTGAACTGTGCTTATGTATTGAACGGCAATTTATTACATTTTTTATTACAGAATTGTGATTCGAAAATACCCACTCTATTCGTTACGAAATATACAATATTCCAACAGGCTTTCGTCTTTCATACGCTAAAGGGAAGCATTTCATAATACTTTCACATATTACACAAAAAGATTCGGTACAAAGAATTCCGATATTTAGTTTCCGCTTCAAATCATACTATTGCTGAATTGCAACTGAACGGTATCTGTCTTTCTAAAGAACGAAACGTCTAAAAAATTTAATAAGTGACGAGTTCAGGCGTCAAATTTTAAACAGACCATTAATCTTGGAGAATTGTTAGTGAAGGCAACTGTAAAAATGTTATTCATTTCTATAGCCGCAAAAACACAAAGAGAATAATAGATCCGTTAGAACCAGCTGTTATATAAGTAATATACTTATAGCGTTAGATAAACAAAGCTTAGAAAATTTCTTTCCTGAAACCGTAATTTTTCAATCCTGTGTGTCGAACACGGGTGGAAAGTTTGCTAGAAATATTTTGGACGTTGCGAGTTACAAATTAAATTTCATAGCGTACAGAACGCTAGATGAATAAGGACCAGTTACTGCAGCATCAGCTTATAGCCGTTGCAAGCATCGTGCCTTGAAGGTTTTTTGGTGTATAAATAATGCTAATTAATCATCGTTGATTGCGCAACTTCTGGAGTTCCGCTTTCTAAATTGTGTGAGCTGAGTTTATTCAATTTTTACGTTTAAGCGCCCACATGCTGCGGCTTTGTGATATATCGCTAACTTAAGGTTAAGAATTCTTGATGTGTATTGACGAATCTCTTAAGGTGAAATGGAAAAACTACGCTCTGCCTGGGATGTGTGTCTATTTTATAATATTAATAATAATGACACGCTTGACATATCATTAAAGTACAAGGTGATTGAGTATAAAAAGTAAACCCTATTTAGTTGCAAATATTCCAAAAGGCAAAGCTTAGGCGCGGTGTCCTGCTTAAAGACCTACTCTAAGAAAAACTTCATTATACATACTTATAAGTCAAACCAGCCGAACCCTTTTGTAATCTGACAACAAACAAGACTTTTGATCCTTAATTTATCTAATTTTGAAGCGATTTATCTTCCAGACTCTATTTATATAGAGGTTGAAATTAGTTTTAGGGCACTCGCGTTTAATTATTGAAGTAAAAGCTTTGAATTACATAATTTCTTTATAAAATAAGCTTTTTAAAAGTAGATTTTCTTATAGTATTCGAACTTATTGGCGCTCTATCCTTAAGGGTTAGGATTTTCTTAAATCTTTATGGATATCAACATCCCTGGCTGCAAAGAAATTTCAATTGTCGGGTTTGCCGACGAAGCCATTCACCACGACATCATTGTCTGCCATCTACCGCTAAAATCAACTTCCGACGTCTTGTTTCCAACGAGAATTGCACCGAACAGATCTTCTCGCTTGGACCTCCTAGACATCTCTAAATTAAAATTACGAATTCTATTCATAAGAGTCTTAAGTGACACATATTTTATGAATTCTGTGAAAGTTCTCTCACGGAAAAATGATTTAAATAATGCACAAGAAAATCTGATTAGTTAACTAACTTCTTTGAAAATGGCTAACAATCCCTAAATTAATATTTTCAAGGCATGGATCTCTTTGTACGTAAAGTGGTCGAAAATTCTCCTATTTTATTCAGCAATGCAAATCAAGAAGGATCACATTTGCTACAGTAAAATGCACGGGTCAGGCAAAAACCGAAAGTAAAGTAAAAAGTAAGGACCAGCAGGAATCACGATAATGTATGAAAAGATAAATGAAACTTGGACGTGTTATGCTAACTACGGAAGCGGACAGTTGATTGGTTCACATAGACAAAGAAAGGACATGGCCATCAAATTTTTTATTGATAATAAACACAATCAAATTTCTATTTAAAAAACAATTACATTCCACAGACAATGTTTAATAATTGATGTACGAAGTGTGCATCTCGTAACATGAAAAAAATGGAACAGTAATGAACAAAAAAGTAAAGCTTATGATTTCTTTTAAACAAACGTTTTTAGTTAAACACAGTACATTTAGAGCAATTTCTAGTAAGCAACTTAAAGTAACAGAAAACACTAGTGAAGCTAGTTTCGTATCGGGTTTTTGTATTCTTGCTCCGCCCGTCAGAGTAATGTGATTTGTGTTTCTTTGTGGTGCATGGGTTACGCAACAACGTCAAACACTGATAAGCAATAATCTTTTAATATAAAAAAAAACAAGATAACATACCTTCACGTGCCGCAATACTTATTTTGCACATAAATCACTTGATGTGAAACAGCAAGATCTCGCTCACCGTGGAATCGTCACCACGGTAATCAGTATCGTTAATACTGCAACCATAACTGAACCAATGCGCCTATGCAAATCAGCTAAAACTAAATTCCTTTTAACTATTATTAACTGTGTAACAAACTTACCAATGCACAGAGGATATAAGCTTATCCAAGAAAGCATGTATCGCTCTCAAATTTACAGCATCAGGAACGCAGACAATACACCTTAGGAAGAAATGTAGAATAGAAATGAACCCAACTTAGTAAATAGATTTAAAATATTAGGATACTACATGTCGAGGAACACTTGTAGAGTAGTTGTAATGCATATATAGATAAAAAAAAAACCGGCACATTCGAATTCAATTGCCTTCGCTAATCATACGTGTAGAAAATCTATTCTATACAAACTTGTGGCACTTTTTTTAATAAAGCGATCATATCCTTTTAACAAGCAAAATTGTTGGTAACCGAATACATATGCGTTGTTTTATCAAACAATAGGGATAGATTGAGGTACTTTGACTTAAGCTAAAGATACTAATAACATTCTACAGGCTGCTGAACATATCCTGATTATCCGATATACCAGAATGCCTTTGCCTAGTCATCAAGTGGTAGATGTCCCGATGACGTTTCTTTAGTTGTATGATCTTTCCAACCTCTGATTGTTGTCGGAGAAATTAATCCATACAACCAAATGTATTTCTGCAGACCCGAGCAAGTCCTTGAGACATATTAGGGTCCATCGTTACGCAATGTTTCAAGGAGTATTTCGATGGCATGTCAAATAGTTTACCTTGAATCTCTTGCGTAACCCCAAATCTTGCTTTGCCGATGCCGCTGTACAAGGACACAAATCAATCATAGCTCAGTCCATACTTTTGTTCATCATCAAAAGCGTAACTATTTGTTTAGCTCACTGCTTGCCGTTCTTCAGTATTAACGGCATCATCATTATTATAAGGTGCTAATCGGTTAATATGCACCACTATTGTTCCTCCTTATGGGAGCTTATGAATCGGATATACAACGTCGTTGATCATTTTTACTACTTTATATGGACCCTCCCAATGTCTTTCTAAATTCAGCGACAATTTATATCACCGTCTGGGGCTTTACAGCTAGACGCGATGGCTCTCTTAAAAACCAGACACCTGCGCCTTTATGTCATATCTGCCATACATTTGATAGTATGCGATTTGGATACATTTCTTAACGTCACCATGGACGATGTCGTGCAACTTACGCTTGAGCTTCTCGACGTAGCCTTCTGCTACGAAGACATCTTCGTGCTTACACCAAACTCAATGTCACACGATAGACGTATCTCGCATCACTGTATAGCACATCCATTGCGCTTATGAACCGAAGAGCGATAGGCCAACGAAAATAGATATAGGTGTTGGTCTCAGTCTCTTCGATGTCGGTAAACCACCTTATGAAGGTACTTGTCGACGGTGCGGTTCATTCGTTCTACAATACCATCTGATTGCAGATGCAATGATTTTGTTCGAACCTTTCTCATTCCCAGCAACCGGCAAACTTCTTGAAATAACGCTAACCCAAAATGTCCGCTCTCGTCGGTGTGCAACTCCATAGGATCTCCAAAACGGCAGAACACTTTCCTTACGAGCGCGTTAGTCACGGATACAGCTCCGTTGTTTAGTGTGGCATATGCTTTGGTCCACTTTGTAAAATAGTCCATGGCTACCAAGATGTACTTATTCCCGGAGTCGGTCTCAGGAAATGCGTCGTCATTACCGACTTTTACTAGCTCAAAGGGGTTTCCAAGGTTGTGTTGCTTCATTGGAGCTTTACGGTTTCCCAATAGTGCATACACCTGACACTTGCGGCATTGCTTTTTTTACACTGTCTGCTTGCATCCTTCCCAGTAAAATTTTGCTCGGACTTTCTCCAGAGTCTTCTTAACGCCGAAGTGTCCTCCCGAGATCCTCTTATGCAAATTTACTAGCACTTCCGATTTTAGAAACCACCACCCGAAGGTTCTCATGAATCCTTTTCCATTTTCCAAGGTTCGCATCAAGATCTCATTCTCTACTTCTTGGAGTTCTCCTATGACTATCCATCCCCGAATGACACCTAGGTCTTTGCCATGTTGTTCCGTTCGCAACCGTACTGGCTCTCATTCATCGTTGATTACTGTACTTTGACCAACAAGATGTAGCAGTATAAAATCATGCTAGTATCACTATAGGTAGGCAACCCTAATTACGTGCGTATACATCTATGGTAGTATAAATTTCTATTGCAAATAAAACCAGATAGAACGGAGTAGGGTTCGAGGTCCGACGGCGATACTCGAGGCCATCGTGGTTTTTCTGGTTCTTGTTGAGTTGAACTCGCAAGCAAGATGATGTGTCGAAAATCGTTTTGATAATGATAATTCTGGCGAAGAAGCGAGTTCGTCTGAAAATGTTTATTTAAGAAACTTACAGCAGGCTAGTGGTAAGAGAGCTTTCTTTTAAATAAAATTTGGCTAATGAGGTATTACAAATTTTAGCTGTTAAGTACGATCGAAATAAATATAATTAAAGACTGATGCAACAAATTGGACTTGAGTAATGGAATCTATTATGAAGAATGAATATTCGAATTTAATTTAACACGCGTGACGAAATTACAAGTGCAAGATGGAGAGCAAGGGTTGATGCTACACTTTGATTGTTCATAGCAAGGGTCAAATCGAGTCAAGGACGCAGCTGTCGGTTAGGTTGGCTGTTGGCAGTCAGATGACATTGTTTTCCTACAAGTTGTAACTGGGTAATTATATCTTTTTTATCGGATCGGGTTTGGAACAAAACTTTTAGTTTAAACAAAGAGTAAATACTATAAATTTTATTTGTAAAACATTCCTGGACGTTTTAAAGTTAATTTTTTAAATTGTTAGAAAGTCAATTGATGCCTGCGAAGTCCGCAGTCACTCGATATTAAAATTTGATCTATAATTGACCTTTACCTCAATCTAATTTCACTTGTATAATATAGCACCTTTGCAGAATGTGCTTAGTACACATTTGGTGTATTAATAAAACAGTGTAACACTGATAAGGTTATGAGCTCAAACACTTATCGGCGCATTTGATTTATTTGTAAAAGATTTAACGTAATTTAATTCTTTATTAATTGATATAAAAGTTGGGACTTATGAAAGTTTAAGTCGCCTTGTAAATAATTTTGTTAATTGAATTGTTTTATTAATTGATATAAATTTGGACTTATGAAAGTTTAAGTTGCCTTGTATATAGTTTTGTTACTTGAATTGTTTTATTAAGGAACTAAGTCGAATCATGCCTTTTTCATGGTACATATTTTTTGTACCTATATTACCTAAAAGAAACATTAGAACTACTTTGCTTTACAATTGTTTTATTTATTGAAATGGTGTGTTGTGACTTAGTGCATTAAATGGTACACTACTGTGTTAAGCTATACCGGTCAGCCCACCCTGAGGAAGTTATTAGATGTTTCATGCTCTTAAATTATTATAGCTTAGGCTATGTGTTTGTGGTAAGCAAAATTTAGTGTTTTGTTTAGATTCTGCCATACTTGAGGAGACGGAGTTTGCAGCCAGTGCATCAGTCCCGAGGTAATTGGTATAATTCTACTCCCTTACAGATAGGTGCAACTAGGAGCAGGACACGTGGCGCCCAACAAAAAGAAAACCAACAGGGTGGAGCTACGTAGGACACGAGCCGCCCAACAAAAAGATATTTATAGCAACCAACGTTAACAAGTGACACCAACGAAGTTGATAGTAATTTTATTTGGTCTAAAAAATTTTTTAAAAATTTATAATTTTTTAGATAGCAATGACATTAACGCATGCTAATACAGTAGTGATCAGTTGAATTTTAAATTTCAAAATTGAATATTAAGTACTAAACGAAGAATTATGCACTGACACCGAGTTCATTAAATAAGACAAACATTTTAGAAATTATTTTGATACATGTATTTTATAACTATTGCTTGTGATATATTAATATTACATTAAAAATTTTTTTCCGAACTACAGGTCGCGTAGGTGGCGTGGTGACTATTGGCGTTTTGTGGTAGAACCTCTGATCCCTAGAAATAGAGATCTGGGAGCGCTAACATAAACCAATAGAAGCTGAAGATGGTCCTCGTGTAAAAGTAGGGATCATCAAAACCATTTCAAAAGGCTAGAACCCCTTGATCTTCAACCTACCCTGTTTTGTTGTGAATTTTTTTTCAAAATATTCGAATATAATTATATGAACAAGCGAGGCTTGTAAAATAATTATAAACAATCTGGTACGTGGAATATTCCTGCAGAGACATAACAGTTATTAATTGATTGTTAGAGTTGGAAGTTTTTTAATAAAAATTTTTTGTTGCAAAAAATTGCGTCCAGTTGTTAATACTGTTTGAGGGAATTATTTATTAGTAATGGCATGGATAAATTGTTTGTCTACAGACGAGTTATCGTGGGAATTGGCAATTAAGAAAAAAGCAGCGGTATCACACAATTATAGCCATCAATGTTGAAGCAGTTGAATGAGGAAATTGACAAGATGTTAGAGCAAGGAGTGATAAGACCATCAAACTCACCATGGAGCTCGCCTTTAGTTAGTGAAAAAGGAGAGTGAGGACATGCGTGTGTGTTTTGATAGAAGGAAACTAAACTTTATCAAACAAGTTTAGGAATTCTAAATTCTTATCGTCAATTGATCTAAAGCGTTTTATCAGATAGGATTAACGCCTGAGTCTTGTGAGAAAACTGCGTTTACAGTGCCAAGAAGAGGGTTGTATGAATTTACCGTACTGCCGTTTGGCCTGTGCAACAGTCCTCAAACTTTACAAAGACTCATGGATAGCATTTTAGGACCACGCTTTGATAACGTATGGGTTTATCTCGACGATGTGATCATAGCATCGCCTACTTTTGAAGAGCATATAAAAACTCTACAAGAAGTACAGAAGGCCATGAAGGAGGCCGGACTGATTATAAACTTAGAAAAATGTGAATTTTGCAGACCATCACTAAGATACCTAGGATATGTAATCGACAGGAAAGGATTACGTACAGATCCGGAAAAAGTAAAGGCTATAACGAACTTTCCAACACCCACAACGGTACGCTCAATAAAAGATTTTTAGGAATGGTGGGTGGTATCGAAGGTTTATCCAAAATTTTTCTACACTAGCTGATCCAATGCTAGAACTCATTAAAGGTCGTTCAATAAAAAAATATTGAATGGAATCAAGAGGCAGAAAGTGCTTTTCAACGCTTAAAAGAGTTGTTAATCAGTGCACCTATTTTAACTAGTCCGGATTTTTCCCAAAAATTTATAATACAAACGGACGCATCTGATGTTGGACTAGGAGCAATTTTATTGCAAGGTGAAGGGAGCAAGAGAAGGTTATAGCATATGCAAGCAGGTCCTTGTCGAAACAAGAACGAGCATATGGAGCAACCGAAAAGAATTATTGGCAGTAATTTTGAGTGGAAAAATACCGGCCATACATAGAAGGAGATACCTTCACAGTAATCACCGACCATTACTCATTACTCTGGTTAGACAGGCTTAAAAACCCATCTGGAAGACTACAACGATGGAGCCTGAGATTATCACAATTCACTTACAAAGTAGTACACCGTAAGGGTAAACATAATGTCGTCCCAGACGCACTTTCAAGAGCACCCATAAGCATAAGTATGATACAGGTGAACAATAGCCAAAACGACCCATGGTACAACAAAATGCTTCAACAAGTGGAAGGATACCCAGACAACTTTCCAACTTGGAAAGTAGAAAACGGTTTATTGTTTAGGTACATAAAAGCTAAACATAGGATAAAATCAAACCTGATACAATGGAAACAAGTTCTTCCACGTGCAAATCGAGAAGACGTAATACGGCAATGTCACGATATATCAACTTCTGCACATCTTGGTACATACAAAACACATGCAAAAATAGCGGAAATGTATTACTGGCCTAAGGTGAAGATAGATATAAGTAGATATGTCAGAAAGTGTCAAATCTGCTTAGGAGCAAAAGCTGCCACCTTTACTCAATCAGGATTAATGGGAAAGGAAAGGGACGTGAAATACCCATTCCAAATGATCTCCGTTGATATTATCGGACCATTACCAAGATCGAGCAAAGAACTAACCGAGTAATAGTTACAGCCTTAAGGTCATATGTCACAGACAACCACAAGAAATGGGACGAACACTTATTTAAAGTAGGACACGCTATACGCAATGCAGTTAGTGAAGTTACTAACCACACACCAGCCTTTTTAAATTTTGGGAGATCCATACCAATAACGGGGGAGTATTATGGAAAACTCTCCGAGTTTACCGATCAAGAACTAAATGTTCATTCCAGGGAACAGTTGGTTCAAGATATAAATAATTTATCAAGTTTATTTAAAGAAGTGAAAGAAAGACTCCACAGGGCGTATCAGCGCAATAAAAACATATGATCTGCGACGAAGAGCAGTCACGTACAAGAAGGGAGACTATGTGTGGAAAAGAAATATGGTTCAGTCCAAAGCATCAGATGCATTTTCACAGAAATTAGCACCGAAATATGTACGCTGCAAAATCATTGAACAAACAGGTACAGTCACTTACAGATTGCGGGATTGCAACGGAAAGAATATTGGAATCTGGCATGTGCAAGATCTAAAGCCAGATTCTTAGTAAATAAAGTTGTCTACACCTAAGGGAGACGTTTCTGCGGGAGTTGCTTCTTTTTAAAGGGGTGGGTTTGCACCTTGCTGTCCGGTTAGCCTGGTGGGACCCCATGTTTTTCAAAGGGAGGCTGATTTTCTTCAGAAAAGTTTGTTTTCTTCATGGTGAGAGTTTCTCATGTGGGGAGGGGGTAGTGTAGCAGTATAAAATCATGCTAGTATCACTATAGGTAGGCAACCCTAATTACGTGCGTATACATCTATGGTAGTATAAATTTCTATTGCAAATAAAACCAGATAGAACGGAGTAGGGTTCGAGGTCCGACGGCGATACTCGAGGCCATCGTGGTTTTCTGGTTCTTGTTGAGTTGAACTCGCAAGCAAGATGATGTGTCGAAAATCGTTTTGATAATGATAATTCTGGCGAAGAAGCGAGTTCGTCTGAAAATGTTTATTTAAGAAACTTACAGCAGGCTAGTGGTAAGAGAGCTTTCTTTTAAATAAAATTTGGCTAATGAGGTATTACAAATTTTAGCTGTTAAGTACGATCGAAATAAATATAATTAAAGACTGATGCAACAAATTGGACTTGAGTAATGGAATCTATTATGAAGAATGAATATTCGAATTTAATTTAACACGCGTGACGAAATTACAAGTGCAAGATGGAGAGCAAGGGTTGATGCTACACTTTGATTGTTCATAGCAAGGGTCAAATCGAGTCAAGGACGCAGCTGTCGGTTAGGTTGGCTGTTGGCAGTCAGATGACATTGTTTTCCTACAAGTTGTAACTGGGTAATTATATCTTTTTATCGGATCGGGTTTGGAACAAAACTTTTAGTTTAAACAAAGAGTAAATACTATAAATTTTATTTGTAAAACATTCCTGGACGTTTTAAAGTTAATTTTTTAAATTGTTAGAAAGTCAATTGATGCCTGCGAAGTCCGCAGTCACTCGATATTAAAATTTGATCTATAATTGACCTTTACCTCAATCTAATTTCACTTGTATAAT